>CM076584.1:1518021310-1518443810 GCA_034641835.2 Pinus albicaulis
ATTTTTCCAAACAAACCCTTGAATCTATAACTAGCCTAAAACCTTTCAAGAACAAAGATAAATCATAAAGAGAGAGCCCTCTCTGGATGCAGATTGGCTAGATTCTGCATCTAAAAGGTTGGTTTGTGGTTACCTTGGGTATACTTTCCTCTTACACAACTTCTAGGAAAACCTGAGTGATAACACAATGCACAGTGTCATGCTTTGCAAATACCATCCTTGCATCCCTTTTAATGAAAACAACATTCTTCTTGTTGACATTTCCCTAAGCAGAGTTGTTAAAATCCCTATTTTTTCCTTCGTGCGAGTAGCCCGTTACATCCTCGCGCCGACCAGGAAATTTAACTCTGAGCCTGTGCCACTTTGCGCTCTATGCCAGTTAGGCACTTGCACCAAGCTGTTTATGGAATTTTAAAAAAAAATAGAGGTGGAGGTTCCATTCCAACCACCTCAGGGATGACTCATTGGGAGCGGTTGAACTGAAACAACCACGGACTCCTTCCTTTAGTTGGTAGTTTCCACCTCCCTTGGAACTCTCCTAAAGGATAGGACTCCCTCCCACCTTTGTAGGTATCCCAACCTCCTCTCTTCCCTCTATATAAGAAATTATCTCCTTTAGTAGAAGCTAGCTGACCGGCTAAATAGCTGAACTAAGAGAATTATACTATAGCTAAGCTGCTAGAGGAGATAGAGTAAGAAATATTGTGTTGAGAGAGTTCGAGTCAATGACTTCTAAGAGAGCTTGAGTCCAAATTCCCTGACCGATATTTGAGACGCGTTTCGTCTGAACCCCGCTAGAGGAGATTGCGATGTCAAAGCATCGGTTGTACTCTTCCTTCTATTCATTAATATACGTGACTATTGTTTGCTTCCACTATTGTGTTATGATGTTTATTTGATGCGATATGTTTAGCCCTCTTTGACTGGCTAATATTTGTGAGTGAGACTATTTTGTCATATGATGTTCTTGTTCTTTGTCCTATGTGCAAGTATCTGAGCGTGACAGCGAACGGATCATGACTTGCCAAGGCAAGAGTGAGAGACCACTACTCTTTCCACAACATTGACAGTGTTGGATTCAAGATAGGTCAATCTACCATGTCTTTTGTTCATTCATTAACTAGGAAGCAACACTTTAGCGTGTCCTTTTGTTACTAGACCCACCCTAGGGCTAGAGGGATTGTCTATGTCCGCAGAGAGGATTTACCTTCGTAACAGTAGATTAGATTGCTTTGTAATGCAAATTTGATATAATCTCAATGCTCTAGAAATGTTTAAGAGAGGCCTAAAATGAACCTATAGGGATATGAATAAAATATGACATCTCCTTCATCTCATGGCTTTATATTGCTCATGTTCTTTTGCCATTGTTGATCCAAAATGGGTAATGTAGATGGATGCTAGTAGAAGTTTCTTTGTTTAAGCTTTCATTGCCATCCATTCTTTTGTATTATTTCTCAATTACATGGCTTATAAGGTTATATTCACATCTATTGGATGCCTTTTAGTTATAAGATATATCAAATGGATGGTAGTGATTGGTTGGGAATGCCCAACATGCATTGTCAGCAAATGGATGAACAGTGAAAATAAGAGAAGTAGCTCAATATGAAAAGGACAAAAATCAGGATGTAACCCGATATACTCAAGGAAGATGAGATCTAACAATCAATTATACATAACAATTAATACATGTGATGAAGGGGAAACCAAACATATCTATATTCATAAGAAGAGGAAAATACATGTCCCTAGTCCCTCGTCTAAGAATAGAGATAACCATAGTGCCCTTCATTTACATAGTTGTTTGTGACACGTTTCTACAATGAAATAACACAATGCCAATACAAACTTCTTTGAGATGAGAATACTAACAATGACTTATACAAGTGAATTTCACTATGTAAATACAAGAGGAAGCAAGATGCAAGATGCACAAGATACCAAAAATTACAAGAGCAACCCATTATCACTTGCATATGAGGACAAAATGAAATATAGGAAACCCTTAAGGTATGAGAATGACTTATTATGAATTTTAAATATTTTTAAGGTATTTCATTATTATTGTAACATGTATATCAGACTAAGAAAATTATATATCGGATCCTGAAAATCACTTCGAACGCCTTAAGATAAATGACAAAAGTATTTCTAGTTACTTGAGATTAAGTGTGAAATGAAGATAGACTTATGCCAATGTATTTTTGAGCTTACTAAGGTGTTTGGATCAGATTTATGCTACTGTAAATGAGATGCTTCAGACCTGATTGTAAATACAGTGAGGAGAGTATGAGGAAGAGAGCAAACCCTTAGGCCTAGAGGCCTAGCTTGATGGCTAGTTGATCTTCCAATATTTGAGGACTCTATCAAATACCCACAACACAATTATTAGCCTTCAAGTGAAATAGATCATCCCTCTAATTATTGAAGCTAGGGCTTGTCTAAAATTAAGAAATTAGCAGCTTAGAATAGAAAAAGAAAAAGAAACTATTGCAAATTCATTCATTTTCAAAGAGAAACAAGGAAGCATAAAGAAAAATAGAAGAGTTTAAAGAAGGTGATATTAGAGGCACATTCATTGTCACTAGTGTTATATTTCATGGCAACAGTATCAACAACATTAGTCTATGATGTTAACATACCTTTGGACACCATCCCACCAATTAAAATCATCAGTTGACATTAAATTTTCCTTTGAGTGGATTGCTAGAGTAGAGTTGGTAGCTGCTAGCACTTTTATAGGTGAATTCATATTTTATCTACTAGGCTATTCTTTCATTTAGTGACTTTTTACTAATTGGTATTTTAATTAAATAATAAAGTATATGTGGTTGATAAAATTATACTGTGCTAGAAAAGGTAAGTTGTTTAATGAATTGTATACATGTTCGGAAAGTTAAATGGTAATAATAAGGAAGTCCTGATTGGTTGGGGATTACACAGTTGCACCCTTGATATCATATGTATGCCCTCAATGAGAATAAGAACCCCCACCTTGCAAATTGAGTTAACATCACAAGTGAATTTATGATTGCTAGTATTTTTTGTCATACTTGTCCCATTTTTTGGAACAGTCATCATCTTTGGAGGATTTGTTGATTAATTTTTTTTGATAGGGACATCATATCCAGTTCACTTCAAGATTTGCTTGAGATGTAAGAAACGTTACTTGTAGGAGTTGGATTGATATGCAAGCAAGGTGATAAGAGCTTATGTTGTGGTTGGGTGAGGATTATACCACCTATATTTAGTTTGTTCTAGGGGTTATATTATCATGATGAGGTGATTTTACATAACACATATTTTTTCCATTTGGTCTATTATTATGTTTGGCAAGAACAAGGTTACAATTTGATTATTCACTCTTCTTCAACTTCTAAGCTTTCTTGTTTTTCTCCTACTAGTTTTCTGAGTTTGTAGCAGCAGTTTGATAGCTTGAGAGGTTAAAAATATCTTGAGTAGTCACTGTGGCCTATGCCCTTACCAACTACTTGGGGCAGATTTGTCTTGTTTCCTGCTAGAAATATCCAGTAGCATCTCTGAGATGTTTCATTGTCGAGAATTCCAGATTTTCTCTTTGCTTATGAAATTTGTTTTTAGGGCTTCTAATTAGCAAGACATAATCTTGTATTACCTTTCTAATTTTCTTCTCTTCCCTTTTCTCCATTCAATTGGACCTTCCTTAGAGGATTACATCTTTCTTCCCAGTGTTCTCAGTGGATTGGAAAATATTTGGAGAATCAAAGATACTTGTGACACTGGTTTTAATTAAGTCCACTTCTTGACATTGTTTTCTAGACCATAAATTAAGTCTACATTGTGATTTTGGGAGGTTCCTTTCCATCTTCTTTTTCTATTAAGATTAGAATTTTTTGTCTTTCTACATATGTGAGGCATTACAACAGACAATTGAACTTACAAGGTTTATGTATATCTTGTTTCACCAAATTGATCTCCTCCTTCTTTCCTATCTCGGTAATTGGAGGTGCTAAACACTATATATATGCCCTAGCCCCAAACATAGATGATATTAAGCTAGTGAGATATCTGCATTGCCCCCTTCTATTGGTATGCACCTACGTTCACGAGGCCACAAATTTGTATCTGGTTTTAGTGCAGAGTTCTGCCCATATCAAGCAACCAAATGTCCATCACTAGATTTTTCTCTCTAGCCTCAAATGTTAGGAGGGATTCAGCTGATCACCACCACATTGCTCCTCCCATGATGCCTTGGATAAATCTTTAGCGTCAGACATTCTATATAGGACATTATTGTTGGTCTTTGCAATGATACCTTGGTGATGGAGATGAGGATGGCTCTGCTCCCTCCTCTACATCTTACGTCTATATTTGGTATGGAGTATTGATTTCTACAATTTAAATTTTTCCTTCTAGATTCACCTTTTCTTTCAGTATCACTTGTATCTCTTTATCATTTAGCTTTCAAGAATCAAGAGTAGTCTAGGCACTTCCACAGTATTTATATGTCTCATTGTATTTTCTAGCCTCATTGGCTTACTATTTACTGTATCTTATCTCCCCCATACAAATGTTTTTAACAAAAGAATTATGGTTCAGGTTTGATATGATGCTGATTCTTCTTAGTCACTGCATTTTTTTTTTTTTTAGAGGGGTGGGGGGTGGATTAAAAAAATGAAATTCATTGAATCTCATGCACTAGTGAATTTAACGGCAAATTAAATCAGCCAAGCAGGGTTTTATATAAAATTTGTCAAAAAGTCATCAAGATTAATTTGTATTTGTTTTTAAAAAAATATAATAATATATGTATATATTTATATGCGTGCGTGCATTTATGTATGTATCTATGAGCATGTTTTTGAACAATATATGATGGTTAACATGTTTTAGTCTTGAGACATTTTTGGATCAAAGTTGAAGTTATAAAAAATATTTGTGTCTTTTGTTTGAATATATGAAGTTTATCAAAATCTTCTTAATTCATTTTCCAAATGTAATGGGAAATGCTATCATATTTTTTGTCCATAGTCCCTTGTCTAACACTTCCTTGGCCCTCACACAACTTGAGAAGTCTAATATCTGAAGGTTGAATAGTCTCTTTTAAAATGAACAACACATGTTTGCAAATGATTCTTCCTCCTTTCTTCCTTGAGAGACCTTCCTTAAATAGATTCATGAAGGAGGCTAGAGGATGGTTGTAGATCTCTTCAACTTAAGGAACTTGAGTCTAACAAGTTCAAAATCTCCTAGTGCAAGAGAACTGATTCATTTAGTGTTGATTTCCTCAACTCATTCAATGTTGGTCTATGCAATGGGTCCTTAGTGAGATTCAAGGGTGGAAAATAGAGTTTTAACAACACCCCTTAATGTGTGAGGTAAGAAGAGGAACCAATGGTCGAAACACATTATAATAAACACAAGTTATGAGGAATTCCAATGAAAGAGCTAAAGATCAAGGAACTAGTGAGTACTTGCAATCGATTGTCAACAAATAAATAGGCATACCAATGCTTAGAAGAGAAACAAAGCATGGCTGCAAACATAATACACTATGAATCCATGTAATAATATGCAATACCATGGCCATGAAAAAAGTACACAGTGGGTCCATGTCATGAAAATGATCATAGCCATCAGCAAATGAAATGTGGATATGTCATAATATACATCAATAAGACAACTAATACCAATGGGAAGATGTAGTAATCATAAGATAGTGATATAATCCACCACAACTTAGGAGGGGTAGCATGAGTGACGTGCCTCCAAAGCCCAAGGTCTTTGTTCCAACCCTGATGGTATGATTCTACATCATGTGAATGGATAAAAGATCGGCATACAACAATGTATCAAGTATCGACACTTATTGTTATTCTTGCGTCTCCAAAATGGGAACTAAAAATTTTTTGATCCACACTTAGAAGCTTAGAAAGCTTAGCTTGAGATCCTAAATATTGGGGATAAAAAACATGAATGGAATCCCCATCAAAATCTGCACCAAGTGGCCACCATATTAGAGGGTTAATAATCATTGTAGAGCCTAGATGTACGTATGATTATAATCCATGTAATGAATTTTTGTGGACACTTGGAGGACCATTAATCAAAACAAAATCCTTATCATGCAAATCTATTTAAGCTAATCTCTAGGAAAAGTTTTCCTCCCTTGAAACATTTGAAGCCCTATGAAGGCAAGTTGTTGAACCAATTTCTTAGCAGATCTTGCATTTCCACTATCATTTCCTAGCTCATTCATAAATATATTTCTTTGAGAATCACAACGAGCAAGAACCAAATCATCCAAACATGCACTAAAAGCATATAAGGATAAAAATTCAATCAAAAAAATTTCAACTGAATTCAAGCACTTCACTGTCGCTTGTGAACCTTTGCACTTAACAATTGCATTAAAAATTTGAGTAAGAAAACTCAACAATTGTTTTTTATCACCATTGAATAATATAATTTCACTATTTCTTATGAGAATCCCATTCTCCTCATAGTTTAAATCAAGAGGTAAGTCCATCTGAAGAAGTTTCCTAGTTGTCCAAAATGGCCCTCCATCATGCACTTTAATGACTGCTGGTTCATGCAAGTTTCCATAAGTCAACATTGATAGTTGATTCAATGTAGTTTTATCCAACATAGACTTGATATATTATGATGTAATCAAATTTTTGAGGCCCAGGTGTAACCATAGTTTTAGAAACACACAACCCAAGATCACCTTGAGCCGACTACTGACTGGGAAAGTTAATCATCCCACAAGTAATGCGACCACTTGTTATAAGGATCTGGCAAGGGCACCACAGATAAGAAAGCATTGTCTTCATATATAGTACCCTTGTCTACAATTTGATCATGCAACTTCAAAGCCTCTAAGATCTTGTTCTCTTTTACTAGCCCATAAATTATGGTACTATATGTAATTATGCCAGGCATGCAGTCATTCTCATTTTATGTTTTCAAGTTAGATATTGTTTTCAAGTTTTCACATTTCTAATTTTATTGCAATGTGGCAGACTGATCGTGGCAGTATAGGAACAACCCAAGACAGGATGACCGCAGAAAGGGTCTATCCGAAGAACATGTAAAGCGCCAGCCTTGCTCTATCTTCAGGTATTTTAGTTCTTTACATAATTGAAATAATGTTGATTTTGTTCAAATATGCAGACGTCTATCCATATTGCACCTGATGATTCCCTCAACAAGGAAGATTTTTCTTCATCCCCATGTCCATTCTTGTTGCTGCAAAAAAATTCGCAAAAAGCAGCCACGGAACTTGAGTGTTTGCTAGACGTTGTGCCTCAAACACCTGAATTAGGACAAAGGATAAGACAACTTATGACCCAGCTAGAAACATATAAGGTAATAATAAAAAATCAAAAGGATATTTTTTTTGTTCTGCATGAGATCAATTGCGATAGTTTGATTTTTAATTTTTACATTAGCTAAACTAACAAAAAAAAATATTTTGTATGTAGCATATTCTGACACATGTTGCCCCCGGTTTTGGTGATAGTGGGAAAAAAAGGCAAGATATTGTTGAGGAACCCTCTCGTACACCTTCTACGCCTTTAGGTGGCAGCCAGGAAATGCACCCTGCCCAAGAAGACACCCAGCCAACCGATGAACGTGTTGGCAATGATGAGGTTCATATGGCTAACTATATTATTTCATTTCCTGGGACTACACGTGTCACCTCCATAGGGACCATTTCAAGCACGTTTTTGGTGAACGATGAAGGTGTTCCTATAAAGCAAGTACGACTCCCACATAAGTTTTAATATTTTAACTATTTCATGTACTCTATCTAAAACATATTTTATCATGATTTTTATTTTTAAATTAATGATAGTATCTTTTTTCTGTGTAGGAAACAATGCTTTCTACAGGTTTTTGGAGAGAAAGGAATTGGTAATTTTTGGCCCATTCATATGCACAAGGTGGAATTACCAAAATTCCAACCTAAAAAAGAACTTCTAGATTATCTAGAAGGCCTTTTTGGGGTGGGCACATTTGATAGAAAAATGGTCACTCAGGTAGCTGGAAAATATCTAAAATATACCAGGGAAACCTTTAGGATGCACTTGCAAATTAACTCTAGAAATGAGCATCCTCTCATAGTTCTAGAGGGAGTGGAGAGCACTCATCGATGACAGAAAAGAGAAAAAGGCCAATAAAGAAGGAAAAATGCTAACTGGACCCGCAAGGTAAATTACAACTTTAATTTTCTCTGCGTCTAAAATAAAAGTGTGCTACGTCATATCTGACTTCAAGATTTTGATGATAGGTTGCCTGACACATCAAAGGCAACCAAATCTAGGATTGAAAAAAAAGGCCATCACAAGCTAGGCTAGGGAAGCTACTTGAAATTAGCCGCAAGAATTGTAAGTAGCTAAACATATTATAATTAATTGTATCGCCTTCCAACATTTTTGTAATCCCATCAAATAACATTAAAAATACGCAATCATATGTAATGTAGGGTGATCATTTTGGAACGGAAACCATAGAAGAATATAGAGAGATCACTTTCTTTTCCGGCTATCAAGCCATAACTGAACGTCGTAGAAGCTTGGGACAAGTCCCAAGATCCAGAATGCCTGATAAGGTAAAATGTTAACCTTTCAATATGTTTTTTGTTCGTCCATAAATTTAATTTCTAACAACTCTGTTTAAATCAGGGGAGAAACACTTTCAACTAGCCAAATAACCCAGTTGTAGAGCAGTGCAGTGAGAGTGAAATATTGCCAGAAGTACATGGTCCTCACGTGAAACCTAAACATTGTAGTGGGGACGAGGCCGACAATGCTACTATTAGTGAGGGCCATGACGGTAATTAATTTCCACTTATAAATTTTTCTAATTATACCTTGATGGTTGTGTCCTTATAAATTTTTTTGCTTAAATGACAGATAATGTTGTACTTGAGCATCCTACCACTAGAGAGGAACATAGGGCAACGGTTCCAACAGTGACAATAGGTGCACTAGGTAAATAATCTCATTGCAATTTTTTTATTAATAATACCAAACTAGTTCAATGATATTTAAAAACTGACAATTAAAATTTAATATTATCTGCTTTTGTAGGTGATGCCTCGTCACTGCATGAGACCAGACATTGTGGGTACGTAACTAGGTCAGCTATGCGAGAAAGACACGAAACAGAAGTAGAGCACAATGATGTTGATGATGTAGTTAGGAGTTTTAGAAGTAGGAATAAGAAAAAGAAATTTTGATAATGTAAAATATTGTATTATTATAAGACAAATGTTACCATACTTGGAACCTTTTTTGTGTTATATAAAACTCATTTATTATACTATTTTTATGTCAAGCACTTTCAATGTTTTCTTGCTTACTTTTTGTTGCATTGTTTTTTTATTAGTTATTGAATATTTTTTTCTGCTCATGAAAGTAAAAAATGAAATATAGATTGGGTATTGGGGAATTGAGAGTGATGTGAGGGAGGGGCCATAAGAGCTTCCACCTTCACGTGGTTGGCCTTGTTTAGTAGAGAATAATTTATTGGAGCGATTTAATCTTGGAGAAAACCTCCCTCAATCCAACGTAGCAACAAAAAAGTCATTGTTGACTTAGTTGCTACTCTTTTAGATTAAGGGAGGCTTGTTCCAAGTTCAGGAGACTCCAATAAATTTTTCTTGAGTTGAAAAGAAGATTATTTAGGTATGTTTTGACATTGTCAACATATTTTCTAAAATTATCATAAGAATGCATCTTAGAGTAAAAAATACTACATCAATTACTTGTATTACTTGTATTTTGAATGACTTAGCAGCACAGGTACAAATCCTCTTGCATCATGAGCAATACAACTTGTCAACCAAGGTCATGTCCAAGATCTTTTTACTTGTGCACTTGACCAGGTTCGTAGTGTCACATTTTGTAAGTTCCTTTACTATTCATAATTCAATATGAAGCTTGTTCATGATTATTATTTGGTTTTTTGTATGTGTTTTTTCATCTATTTGATTGTAACTTTGAACATGCTTTTAAACATTAAAACTTTTTTTTTATAGTATGTTTATACTTACTTGTTCTATTTATTTATTTTATCGTATCCATCTTATCGCATTCTCTTGCGTTGTAGTTAGGTATAAAGGAACTCCAAACAATTCCAATTCCCTCAAATTCCTCTTGGCCAACAACATAAATTTAATATATGTGGGTTCCCCAACCCAATGACCCCTTTTGTAGTAGAATGAGTGCCCATGTTCTAGTAATTGTATATCTTCTATATTAGCCTAGGATTGGACCTAGAGTATTTGCAGCCAATTGCTCCCTACCACCATTTTCTAGAAGTCTATTATATTAGGTCATAAACTCCCTTGGGTCATTTATTTCCAAAAAACATGCCAATTATTTGGAGTTGAAATCTTATATCTCATATGGAAAAAAAAGAAAGATTAAATACAAGTTTATTTAAAAAGCTTAAAATTGCAACAAATTTACTTGGTATGGTGGTGTTATAATATGTGTCAAGCTTCCAACCTTCATTTGTAGGTCCAGGTGCAGGTTAGAAAGTTAGACCTAGATCTAACAAATTACATTGATTCCTTGAGTTTTTTCTAGGGGTTACTCCATGCACGTAAAACGATTTCCACCCAGGATTCAAATCTCCCCACTCGTCCCAGTATTGCAATGTTGAAGGGTTCATCCAACACAAGTTTTATCGTACTAATTGAACACAATGAGATCTACAGATAACCTCCTCCTCATTCAGATGATGATAAATTTTCTTGAAGATCACAATCTCAATTTTAGCTAGGTTCACCTAGTTTTGTGGTCACTTAGACACTAATAAAATTAACTTATTGCATATTATATTATCTCCTCATGCTCATAATCCTAGAAGGGGATAAGTCACCAACCAATAGAATGATGGATAGGACACCTGTCACCCCCAACTAGGGGGGCTGACAATGAAGACTAGGAGATAAACCCCAAAAATAAGGATGCCTTTATGATGGAAAATTGGCCTGGACACTTCCTACAAACATCAATCTATCATCACTAACTATTTATTCTACACAAGGTATCTAAAGTCGCTCTACCGATTCATTTTAATGCCAAGAATTCACTACACAAAACAAAATAATTGTTATTTTTTTTCGAGTTAGGATACAGTTTATAATGTTAAAAAGTTGGTATTGGTTATAGGTCCATAGTGTTGAAAATTTTCTATTTGAATTACATCAATATTTATAATAATTATGTTTATGTCTGTGTGTGTAATCTCTGTGTGTGTATGTGTGTTGGCTCACACACAGACACAACGTTGAGCCGTCAAAGATGAATCTCAAAGGTGTTTTTCAAAATATAAGTGCACATGGGAATTATTGAGCCAACAATGCTTGCATATTTCCTTCTCATGAACAAGTCTCAATGTGGAAAATCCATGAAATATAATTATGTCAACTTTTTCACGTAATTCTTCCACATTTTCCCAAAAAAACACATTGCCACGTGCTCTTGTTTTCTCATTTTTCTAAGCAAGGAAATGGGAGAATGTTATGCTATTGATGGCGAAGGTTGTTGTGTATACTTGTAGGTGCCCTCCTATGGGTCAAGGCCTACTACTTTTGTCTTGTCACCTAAAAACCTCAGAGATAGGTCACTAAAAATCTCAGAGAAGATGTCTGAAAATCTCTGTTTGTAGACTGTTTGAAGATCACAATCTCAAGTTGCAGTGAAGAACAATAATATATTCATTGGTATGTGGAACACCCACATGGAAGATAACATGTCATCTTTATTTGGTTATGATGTTGTGGCACTGAAGTAGAATGATGTGGCACACCTATGTGGTAGATGGTGTATCATCATGACATGGCTCAATGGTGATGTGGTGATGACATGGTGAAAACATTGCACTAACATGGAATTGACATGGAGAGGAAGTGGAAGGTGATGTGGAGCGCATGTCGAGGAATTTATTCAGAGAAGTTTGGAATCCAGTATTTGGCCTATCTCCCAATTCTAATTGAACCTAAACTTTTTCAGTTATATTAATTATAGCTACAAATCCAAAAGAAACCTAAGACATTATGAAATACTTGTAGCTTCCTAATTATGTAGCCATCGTGTGATATTGTTATGCATTACGTTGTTAGAAGCATTTATACAAACTGATAATAAATGAAAATAGCTATCCTAGTTGGGCATGATGTCAAGTATTATTCTAAGTTTAACATTAAACAGGGTGTATTGTTTAATGGACATAAATCTCTGGTGGATACCCTAGATTCTTCTTGAATGAGAGGAATTACAACCCAAAAAATTAATCATGATCTCTTCTTCTTGATATGATGAAGGAGCGAGGTTCCCAAGAATGCTTCAAGTGTAGAATGATTCAAGAGAGATTCTCAAGGTGACTAATTGTGGCTTGTTTTGAATATGAGTTTAGATGCCGCTACAATGTTTCAAGCTATTAGCTTCAAAATTTCCTTCTTCTCAAATCAACAGGTTTGGATCCTATTTATTTAGATATTTGAAGCCCTCTTAGAGATTTCATGCTCTGTAGGACTTCTTCTTCCATTTGTTAACTTCTAAAGTAGATCCATCTCAACCTTGAACCTTTGAATAGGGCTTAACATAGTCACTAGAGACAAGGACTTGAAGGCTTCCAATATGAACTTCTAGAATAGGCATATTTGAGATATCTTCCCTCAAATTAGTCCTTCACATTATTCACTGTATAAGCCTTCACATTATTCAAACTAGGATAGTATTTTTTTTCCCTCCTTCTGTTCACCTGTTCCATTCAACACAAATGACAGACATTTGGACGAAAAGAGTAGCATGCCAATTTATAGTTCACTAGGTTTTTCCCTTCTTGTCATTTGTTCTTTGTGTACATAATTCTCCCAATGGTTCCTTGTGCTCACAATCCCATAGGTGTACATCCAACAAAGGAGAAATGGAAGGAAATTTCTTATCAATTTAAGGTATAGATGGGTGCCACTTTATTTTTTTTCTTAGAACCTACCATATTCCACTTCTTTGGCTTTCTTATCAATGTATCTATGTTAAATGTGGACCAGGAAAAATTTTAAGGATGGATGTTTATCTTAAAGTTTAAAAATTTGGCGAATCTTAGTGGTCCAGAATATGTAAATTGTAAATTTTTTGATGGTATTTTTGTAAAAATATTTAGTTTTCTAATCATTTTATATTAGTATATATAAATTTTTGGCTATTTTTAGCATAAAATACTTTTATACTATAAAATTTGGGCAAATCAATTTTTAAAACAATGGAAATTGGTGAATATTTTTTTTGGAAAAAGCATCGAAAATTGGCCCACCTGCGAATATTAGCCCCTAAAATTTTCCATGATGTGGACAGGTGAAAAATCACTATCCCTTATTTTACATGGCATATCAAGTTTTTTCATGTGGTGAAACTATATTTTCTGCTGATTCTTTCAAGTATATGATTGATACCAACCTTGGATTGATGTCCTTATAGCTTCATAGGTCCTTATGCAAAACCGATAGCTATAAGCATGTCACTGTTTCTTTCTAGCTTCAACATTTGATTGATGACTATATTGCTTCAGGTCTGTTATCCTTGGATCTTTCAAACTTCATGACAGTGATCACATATATATGAGATTGGTGACTACCACATGTACTCAGTCACCACAGGATTTTAACTTTGTAAGAAGAGTACAGTACCAATGTCACAAGGACACATATTTGAAGAAGAGATGTATTCTATGACAAAGATAGAAATATCTATGCTTCAGACTTTTGACAAATTTATAATTCTTAACAGGGATCAACCGTATGCCCAGAAGACGACCTTAATTAATTTGGATTGGTGCTTCTTTTATTCATGTTTTATTGTTGGGAACTTTGTCTCGCTACAACAAAAAGAAAATGGAGTCATGTTTTAATGACTGGGAAGTTTTCCTTGCTACAAAAGCAAAGAAATGGGGTTGTGTTTTAATTATTGGGCGGTGTGTCTTGCTACAGTAGAAAGGAAATGGAGCCATGTTTTAATTACTGGGAAGTATATATTTCTACAGTAAAAAGGAAATGGCCATCGCTAAACTTCACATCTAGTGGCTAAACACTATTACCATCACTAACTTATTGCCCATTGACCACCAAACTAGTGGACTTATCCAACTTTGATGTTTGTGTTAACAAACTGAAATTAATTGTGCAATTTTCCTTTAAAATTTTGCAAAAGATAGTTGAGTCATGGAGTCTTTTACACTGTAATGGTAGCTTAATAATAATTGGTATAATTTGTGTGATTATCATATATAGTTGGTCTTTATATGAGATATTTCCATCACTTGAGTGTGTAACCATGCTAAGCACTAATACAAAGACATTCCATTATTGATATGGTAAGATTCTTGGACATGTTAATTCCTTTGTGACTTGGCATTTCCATGGTGCTTTTGATTTTTATTTCACAAGGAAAGCTTCATGGATGGTAGATCATAATAGGAATATCAATTATGTGTACACTCGGATATGAGATTAAGATTGTTATGTTATTGGTTTTGTTCTATCATAATACCTCTCTTGTATGTACTACAAGAGTAATCACCCTATTTAATGGTTTATAATTGGGTATACACTTGATGATCCTTCCCACATGCACCATGTATTAAATGAATGCAAGTATAGCAACGTATAGAGGCCTCCCTTTGAGGCAAAAAAATAGGACTTCTTTAGAGGTAGCAATATGAAATGATAGTTGTAGGTTTCGTTTCCCTGTTTACAATCCTCTTGTGTTGATTCCCTTGGAGGAATTTCAAGCATAGCCTTCCAGTCTTGTAAATGCAACCAACGGGTTTCAAACCTATAGAACACATCTAATAGAACAATGTTGTGGTCCTTTTCATTGGGTTGAAAAATAAGTATAAGTATTGGTCTTATTCTTGCATGCAAAACTCCTAAATCCTTATGTTATCGCTGAGTAGGGTGCCATTGTAGGTAGATCAAACTTGAGGTGATAAAATAAGTTCTTTGACATATGAAAAAGTATCTAGCACCCATCAAGCACAACTGAATATCACAACCATCAAGTACTACCAAGTGACATATCATTGATGTTTGATACTCTGTTGAGTATCAATTATTACCCTGGAGCAATGCCACATTGGACTATAGAAGGATTGCATTTATCCAACATTCTTTAGTCCAATATCCTTTCCATAACCATCTATCAGATTTGCAAAGTCTTCTTTAGCACTATGATCTATATCAATAGAGAAAGGTACATCGCATCACTATGATTTAACTTATAGGCTCAACCTAACTGGTAAATAATTTCTTTGGCATAAATGATTCTCTGAAATTACTACTCTCGGCCTTGTGGTGGAATATTAAATCAAACGAAATATATTTTAGAATTATTTACATATGTTTTGGCTCGTTAATCTTTCTTTCGTTAATATTTCTTCTATCCAAAACACTCTTCAACCTCTTTGGTGAATGATATTCCTTTATTCACAAACTGTGTGGCAAGGTATGCCACCTTCTTTGGCATGCCTGTAGGCTTTCATCTCCCAACAAAATAAAGGTATATTCAAAATGAAGTTTTCCCTACTCGTATTTTTTTTTGTAGACAGTTGTCATCAGTCGATCTTCTACTATAATCATTTGGTTAAGAGTGATAATGTGAGGGCCTTGTAAATATTAAATGATCCACAAAGGTTATTAATCTCTTTTTCCATGATTCTTTTGATTTATTCTGTCAGGTCTCTTCACGGGTCATCCAGGAGGCTAAAGAAATAAATTTCACATCACCTAGCTAAGAGTTGGGGTCCCACACATTCATAACAAGCAGTATTAAATTATCCATATGAAAGTCTGCCATCTTATCCCTATCTTGAATGTTACACCTAAGGAAAAAATCAATGAATGTTTTGATGTTTTGGAAAGGAGGGGATCCTTGTTGGGCTAATAATCTAGTATAAAATTGGCACCATTAGTATTTGACGAATAGAGATTATGTTTTCAATGGATGTCTAGAGTGTGTCTACTAATTTTTCCAACCTTGATTTTGATCATCCAAATACATTTCTTGAAAATTTGTTAGTCGCCTTATTGATGCCTATGAAGTTGCCCCCAACAAGCCAATTTGTGAAGAAGGTAACGATCCCATCTCTATTGATCTAGACCTCAGAAACTTGATGGAAAGTGTCCATCCTCATAGGATGAGAATTGATATGTAAATTCACTAGGTTGTGCCATTGTCCGATTGCAGTAGATATATGGATCTCAGATTGTTGGGCTCCAAATATGTGGGGACAACTCTCTGTTTTTGCACTTTGAAGAGGTGTATTTTGCTTTATTGTTCATATCTGAAGAAAATTAGAATCTAATCTTTTTCTCAAGGCCTTATTTTACATTATTCCAGGCACTATTGCACTGTATCTAAATCCTTGGTCTCTAAACTTCAATCCAATGGAGGAATTCTCCTTGTTTTGTTATGGGTTTGCATCCCCTTTTTTTGTTGATCTTTTGGGACAAGGCTATTCTAAAGGATGTCAATGGTGACTTTGGGAAGTTACTTGAAGCGGAAGAACACAGGGGATGCCAATTTTTGTGTCTTGTATTTGTGTTGAAGTCGAGTTGGATAAAGGTCTCATGGAGGCCATTCCTCTATAGCTGGATGAGAGGATCTTCCTCCAAGAATTGTATTACTATCAACTACCTTTCAAGTGTAATATTTGCCACAGATTTGGGCATTTTTTTAGGAATTGCTAGCAGGATGCTCATTCTACTCCTAATCAATGTTAGGGGAAGAAGGAATAAATCAATGAAGAGGATCAATCTCAATTTAGGCTAGTGATGATTAAGAAGAAAATAGGGCCGAAATAGGCTAGATCTTTGAGGCCGATTTAAGAATATGGCCAATTATGCTTCCCTCTCGTCTTTAATTGTTTATTCTTACTCAAAATCGGGCTCTGCCTTGATACCTCTAATAACATATTCAAGGTGCTGATCCCTTCAGTTTCTATCCAAGATCCCCTTAATGTTATCTACCTCTCTGTTATCAATGGTCTGGAAACTACTTGCAATGGAAAACGATTGATTTACCCTAGGGTTAAAACCTAGAAATTTATTTCGGCAATAAAATATACTTTCTAATAGTTGAAAAATGTCTATTTTTACCCCAAAAAATTGATGATAAAGATTCCTGAAGATTCTTATAAAATATCACGAGTAATTTTTGGCATGAGTTTTCCTATTATAAATGCCAAAAATGTTTATGTTTCTACATATTCAGATTATTGCATCTTTAGCTGCATATGATTGTTTATTCTTTGCTAATCTTGTGCATATTACTGTGTGTGTAATATAGATAGAATTTTCTTAAAAATAAATGTGGCATAAATTTGTCTTGACCTTGGCATGCAGGAACATCAAGATGTAGGCAATCCAATCCTAGAAGTTGAATGCAATGGCGTGACCTTCAAAATACCCAAAGATAGTAGAGTCTCAAAATTTTTGAAAGTTGCTGAAGTGTGATATTTTCCATTATTGTAGTTAGTATGAGGTCTGAAAATTCACTGAATTTGTAGATAAGTGAATGTAGCATTGTTCTCAATTTTGGACCTTGAAAGCTACAGGATTCTTGCAATTTTGTGAGTCCAAATTTCTCTTTTGATGGTAATAACAAATATTTCTAGAAACAAAGGCAGATTAAAGTTACAAATAATCCAAAGATGAATGTTAGTTACATGTTCCAGTGATGGAGACATCATTTATGTATCTTTTTTTGTTGAGCAAGTATTGAAGCATATATTAAGACGTAAGTACGATGGACAAATTTGATCGAATCCTTCTCAACAATGGCAGGGACCTTGACATGCAACTAGTCCCTTCCCATCATTAGCATATAAGTATGAGACTTTTGACAAAAAAAGTAGGGGTGAAACTTCAAAATTATCGAACACTGCCAAGGTAACATACACTTCCGAATAAATATGTTCAACAATGAATATGCATAAAAATATTTCGATTGTAATACTCAGTGAAGGTTGCCCATGATAGAGGATATTACAAGTTGAGGAAGATTCTCCACTTGGAATTACAAAGTGATTGCATCCATCTAGAATTAAAAGAATTAAAATTTTTGCTTTTCACTGCATTACAAAGTGTTTACATCCATCTAGAATTTGAAAAATCATAAATCTTTCCTTGTCACTTCTTTCCCCAGTTTCCATGGTGCTTTTGATGTTTATTTCACAAGGTAAGCTTCATGGATGGTAGATCATAATAGGAATGTCAATTATGTGTACACTCGGATATGAGATTAAGATTGTCACGTTATTGGTTTTGTTCTATAATAATACCTCTCTTGTATGTACTACAAGAGTAATCACCCTATTTAATGGTTTATAATTGGATATACACTTGATGACCCTTCCCACATGCACCATGTATTAAATGAATGCAGGTATAGCAATGTATAGAAGCCTCCCTTTGAGGCAAAAAATAGGACTTCTTTAGAGGTAGCAGTATGAAATGATAGTTGTAGGTTTCATTTCCCTCTTTAAAATCCTCTTGTGTTGACTCCCTTGGGAGGAATTTCAAGAATAGCCTTCTCAATGCTCATAGTTGAGAGTCCCTAAAAGTTAGACCACAAATATCAATTTCATCATAGGCTGATAGAATATGTTTCCCTTAAGAGGCATTAAGGAAAATCAGACAAATACCACCATCTACCTACAATTATCTCTACCTGTTTTCTACTCTTGTGCCTTCCAACATGAATCTAAGGTGCTTTGTGCACCAACTAGTGGACGGGTAAAATCATAGACTAGTTTGTCTATTACTTGAGATGTTTGCATTAGAATGTTGCTTTGATAGAGGGATATCTGATAGGATTGGTAGAATTGGGTTCATCCTCCCCACTGAGGATAAATATCCTTGTCTTGTAGCTCAGTTTATGTTTCATATTATTCTATAATAACAGTGTCCAGTCTTTTGCCTTATGCTTCAAACTTGAGTCTTGACAGATAAATAGGATGGGCCAATGGGATTTCTAACTTCGTCAGTGTTGATATAAGGTAGAGGTGTGAAGTTTTCCCCTAATAGAGGATAATAAAAGTAGAGGAAGGTTCTCAACTTGGCATTACAAAGTGATTACATCCATCTAGAATTCAAAGAATTAAAATTTTTTCTTGACACTGCATTACAAAGTGTTTACATCCATCTAGAATTTGAAAAATCATAAATCTTTCCTTGTCACTTCTTTCCCCAGTTAGGTGGGACAAACTGGAAATATGAGGTGTTTCTCTTTAGGGCAGAATTTTAAGAATGATAGATCTTTGATTGTTGCTTGCTACCACAAATAGATGCAACAACTGAGAAGTATGAAGTGATCCTCTTGAGGGCATGTGGTTAGGTTGATACAAGTACACATTGATTTTTGTGTCTGAATACTTCCATTATGAGGAGAGAAAGGCATCATTTGTCATTGTTGTAGAAAAGGTGGAAAGGGAGCATCCCAAGTCATGAATGTGTAAATCTATTTCTCTTTCATTAGGGTAGTAGAAAAAAATGGAAAGGGAGCTTGCCAAGTCATGAATAGGTGAATATATCTCTTGATATTGGGCATTGAAAGATGGGATGATCTGTCAATGGCGTAAGTGGAAAATATTGTTTTGCTACAGGGTGTGGTGATTTGTGTCAATCCAGAGTCTTTGAGAACCAACTTGAAACCAAGGTCATGTATCTAGCCCTTGTGTATGGAGGTTGGATCATAATGCTATCTTTCAACTCCAGAAAGTGATTTACCAATAATACTTGAACTATCTCTTCAATAATACTTTACCAATTCTTAAAGAATGTATCCAATACTTCTCCAACAGTGCATCACATACCACTCTAAGATTTACTTCAACAAATTTTTCTAGAGGTGCCACAAATGGCCTCCAAGATAATTCAAATAAGCTTTAATGGATTGGTTACAAAGTCTTCAATGGTATCCTTGACATATCTTCCAATGTACTTAGGTCAAGGATCAAGTCTATTTTAAGATGTCTCTATATTCTGCTCCAAAATATCTAAGATATGTTATAGATCATATCCCAAATTCTTACAAAGATTGCCATAGCTCATTTTTCTCATCATCAGGGGATTTATCATATATACATTTTACTAATCCAAAAACAGTTGTCAATATCTACTACCAGGAGGCTACTTCAAGGGATTTCAAGTTTGCTCAAATGAGGCTTCTTCAATAGCACTTCAAGTCTTCAACAAGATCTTCAGCAATGCTTCAAACAAGGTCTTCTATGAATGCTCCAAGAATGTCTGCTCTTATAAAAATAGATTTCACTCGTCAAATCACTTACTATCCAATATCTAATGTAGCGACTCGTAAAATCTTTTGTTGAACTAGTTCTTCACTTTATCCCCTATCTAGCACTCATGTTCATAAGCTAAGACTCGACCCTCTTTGGGATAATATAATACCAGTGTGAATTATTGAGGCTATGCTACCCTAAAACAAAGGATAAATAAAAATAATAGTCCCTTCTCAATATCATGACAATCTTAAGAAAACAAATATTTTTTTCTCCCTCTTCCACAAGTGATGCAATACCTTTTCACATGTAAATTAAACCTTATGATCTGAGCTCTTTCTCAAAAATTTTTGCTCTACTTTCTCAAAGATAATCCACAAGGTCTTGGCCCCTTAGAGATACCTTTACCTCCATGCAAAAAATTGTTTCACTCAATTTTCACATAAGTTACTTCATACTTTTGGTCTTATGCCTCAGAGATGAATCACAAAGACTTCGGTCTTTTTAGTATAGATATGGATCATAGATAATTTCGATCCTTTAGGAGATATGCCACAAAATAATCTTGTTTCTAATATTATTCCTTATTCATGGTCTTCTTTTCACTTTATTTTCTTATCTTCTACTTAATTTTTGGACGAGTGAAGGCTGAAATGGAGGAAAGTTCAACCTCTATTTATACTCGTTCGAACCTATTGAACTATCATGTCTTTTTGAGGAGGTAAATATATCTTTGATGGAGGAGCCAACCTGTCTATGTTGGATTTGACCTATACAGGTCTGAAATAGGCTTCAAATTTGGTTCTTTGATCTGGCTTATTCCATCCTTAACAAATTGTAAGAGAAAGTAAACCATTAGGTGGAAAAAAGTACCCAATGAATTCATTTGCCATCACATTCCACATTTTTTATTTGTTGACATATGTGAGCTCCAAGAAATGTGTTGGTATTTATAACAAACACTTTGATAAAATATGGTTATAGTACATCCAAAATATACTTTTATGTTTCAAAAACTTCTCTTTAAGTCTTTGTAAAAATTTTCATTCAAAACAAGTTACAAATTTCCTTAATTTTTCTTGATAATCTTTTTGTTTGGCATGTCAGGGGTGTTATGGTTCCATGTATAATGTTGGATCCAGGTGGAAACCTTACTGCAGGTAAGCTTTACTTCAACAAATTCTTCTATGGGTGGTATATATTGCCTCCAAGATACTTCAAATAAGCTTCAATGGATCTATTCAGAAGTATTCAATGGTATGTTTGACATATCTTCCAATGTACTTAGGTCATGAATCTAATCTATTTCAATTATTCTCCAAAGTCTGCTCCAAAATATACAAGATCTGCTACAAATCATATCCCACATTCTGTCTCAGATTGTCATAGGTCAGGTTTCTCATCATCAAGATATTTATCATAGATACATTTTACTGCTCCAAAAAGGGTTATCAAGATCTGTTACCAAGAGGCTACTTCAATGGATTTCAATTCTGTTTAAATGAGGCTTCTTAAACAGGGCTTCAAGTATTCAACAAGATCTTCATCAATTCTTTAAACAAGGTCTTCTATGAATGCTCCAAGAATGTCTCCTCATATAAAAATATATTTCACTCCTCAAATCACTTAGTATCCAATCTCCAATTTAGCAGCTCCTAACTTCCTTTGTTGAACTAGCTATTCACTCTGTCCCCTACCTTGAATTTGTTTTCATAAACTAAGATTCAACAATATTTGGGAACATATAACACTAATGCACATTAATGAGGCTCTATCGCCCTAATAAAAAGAGTAAATAAAACTAGTAGTCCCTTC
This sequence comes from Pinus albicaulis, assembly GCA_034641835.2. Lineage (NCBI taxonomy): Eukaryota > Viridiplantae > Streptophyta > Pinopsida > Pinales > Pinaceae > Pinus > Pinus albicaulis. The sequence goes on from CM076584.1 coordinate 1,518,043,424, forward strand.
TTAATATGGTGACAATATTAAGAAAACAAAGAATGTATGATCCTCTTCCATAAATTTAGATTCATATCATATATGTGTCTTATATGATGTTGGAAATTTATAAGCTACAAATTGTGATGCTCATCTATCTTAATTGCTAGGGGCCAAATCTGATGGGTAACTACTAGGTCAAGGATGCTCAAACTTGCTGCAAGTTTCATGTCTGCATCATAGAGAATTTAGTTCTTGGTGTCTAGCTCCAAACCTCTCTTCAGATTAATAATTCTTTGTTTTATTTCAGAAAATTGTTTATGGGAGTTTTAGATCACTAATCTCAAGTGACGAGGTTGGAAATATGATGTGGTAGAAATCGGTTTTAGTGGAACGGTGTGGGTTTACATGAGATTTCTTAGTGAAGGGTAATTTGTGAAGGTTGGATTGAGATATTGCATTTTAAACATTGAGTTTCATGTATGTTTTTGGTTGCATTATGTGTATTTATGGGCTGGTTGCAATGAATTTATTTTAGACTATATAGATTTCACTGGTTTTGATGCCTTGTGATTCATCGAGATCATAGGGGTGCTAAGTTGTTTGGGCCTGTTTGGAAGGTTGTTTTGTGTGCTTTGAACCGCTGTGAAATTAGGTCAGGGGTTGGATAGTGTTTCTGTTATAGTTTTTATACTATTTTATTTGTGGGTTTTCATGAATTTGATTGCGTCTTTCTTCTCTTTTCTTGCAGTTTGATAACTTATATGGATGTAGATCCTCTCGCACATATGGTCTTATGCGAGCCACATATGTCATGATTGTTGGTAAAGTTGCTGTTGTGTGTGGATATGGAGATGTTGGAAAGAAATTTTGTGCCATGCAACCTCTTATGGAAGCCCTTACTGGGGATGTACTTGGCACTGCTAATATTTTTGTGAAGAATAATTCCATTGTTTGCAACATTGGTTTTTTTGACAACAACTTTTACATGAAAGGTTTTGAAAATTTCCCCGTTATTGAGAAGAGTAAGCCATCACAATACACATTCCTTAAGATGCTCTGATATCATTGGACATATTTCTGGAGTTGGAAGACTACACCTTCCTGGAGCTGGAAGACTACACCCATTTTTTTTCCATATACATTTTTTCCGTCGGTATTCTGATGCTTGCTATCCACTTAAAAGCGTCAGACTTGCGACGAAGTCTAGAAGATGTCAAACTTCTGACATAGTCTGCAAGACGTCGGCAAAGTGATTGCAAGTCACAAACGTCGGAATATCGACGGATGTTGGACAAATTCTAAACCGTCGAACTTGCCACAAACTCTACAAGCCGTCGGACTTCCGACAAAGTTTGCAAGGCGTCGTACTTCCAACAAAGTTTGCAAGACGTCGATAGAGTGACGAAAATTCACAATCGTCGGACTTACGACATGATTTTGAAAACCTGAAAAACGTCAGAAGATTAATGGTTATGGAACGTCGGTAGAGAGATATTTTGGAACATCGGTAGAGTGACGGTTTTGCTAACGTCGGAATAGCGATACTTTTTCTAACGTCGGAACAGCGATGGTTTGGCTAATGTCAGAAGAGCAACGACCATTTGGAAACGTCGTAAAATGTGTTGCTATTCCAACACTTTATTGAAGTGTCGGAATTGCGACTCTAAGGCAACCCACGTTTTGCCCCGCCTCAAAGCGTCACTCTTGGGACGCCTATGTGTCGCAAGAGAGACATTTTGGCCGTCAGAAATTGGGCCAAATGTGCTAGTGTCATCTCTTAATGTGGTGAAGAATTGATAATGTATAATGTTATATATGCTTGATTATATATAATAAAAATTTATACTTATATATTCATGTTTCTCTTCCTTTTACTTTGAAAAGAAAGGGAAAACACATTATTGATCATTGATGCATCTAAGAGAGATGAGAGAACAAAACAACGAAATATCCACTCTAAAGAAATTGAGGCAAATGATATGAGCATGAAATTGAAAATACAACTAGTTTTCAAGAAACTCCCATAAAGAAATTGAGGCAAATGATATGAGCATGCAATTGAAAATACAACTAGTTTTCAAGAAACTCCCATACAATAGGCCATTGGAAAGGTAGTTAAAATTGAGGTTTGAAGGGACTTTTCCTTTCCATGTAATCCTAGTGTTTAAATGAAAAAAAGTAAATCTGTATTAACTTAAAGAAGAAAATTCCATTTTCTAAAGGAAGTAAGTAGCTCCCTTCAAGTAGGCAGTTCAAATATGTAGATAAGTTGGGGATTATTTATTTGTTGAGCTTTGTTGATACATGATAATAACACAATTACACTTTTTCACTCTATCCATGCATAACTTGGCCACGATGAAATGCACCCAAGAGACCTTTATTGTACTTTTTTTCAAAGTTTACAATGGCGATGTGGAAGCCATATGCAGTTTCACCAAAGATGCATAGGATCCATCTCTAATGGCAAGAAATTCATCGTGTTTTCCCTGTTCCGCAATAACTCCATTCTTCACCACAACTATGACATCTGCATCTTTAATTGTTGAAAGACGATGAGCAACAACAATAGTGGTCCTATTTACCATTACACGATTTAATGCATCTTGAACTATGCGCTCAGATTCAACATCCAACGCACTTGTAGCTTCATCTAACAACAATATCATAGGGTTTTTAATTATTTCTCTTGCAATTGCTATGCGCTGCTTCTGACCTCCAGATAATTGCACCCCACGCTCCCCCACATATGTGCTATATCCTTGGGGAAGATCAGAGATAAACTTATGAGCATTTGAAGCTTCAGCAACTATTACAATTTGTTCATCAGAAACAAGGCCATCCTTTCCATAAGAAATATTTGCACGAATTGAATCATTAAACAAAATAGGTTCTTGGCTAACCAAGCCCATTTGTTGCCTCAACCATTTAATTTTTTAGATTTCTTATTTCAACTCCATCAAGTAATATGCGGCCTGAGTCAGGATCATAAAATCGCTCCAAAAGCGAAATAATAGTTGATTTACCACTTCCACTTTCTCCCACAAGAGCAATAGTCTATCATGATCAACATCCAAAGAGAAAAGCCATTAGTAAGACTTGAAAATTAAGTATTTATCAACAAGTCTAACTCAAATACACTTGGCATTATGTATAATTACAACAAAATATTTGATTATCAGATCAACAAATCACCTCTCCAAAATGGACATTGATGCTTAAATCTCTGAAGATTTGTATGTTTGGGCGAGTAGGATATTTAAAATTAACATGCTGAAACTCAATATCACCTTTTACATTTTCTAATGTAAACCCGGAAACATCACTTGCATCAATTTTGGATTTTCGATCAAGAATTTTGAACACTGAATTGACAGATGACTTAACTTTTGCAATGTTAGGACTCATGCCTATTGACTGAGAAACCCCCACAGCAGCCAATGTGAGAGCGAAAAAAACCTGTGACAAACCCTCTATGTGATTAGGAATGGAATGAGACTAAAATGCACCAAGTATTTCAAACCCATTGGAAACACATTTATGAGAGAAACATATGTTTGCAGTTAACTGCAAGTGCTTCAATTGGTTTTCATATAATTGCACAATTTTTTATTCTCATTCATCAATTTTGCAAATAAGAAAAAACTAGTATTAGGTAGTATTTACCTTGAAAACATCGCGAAAAGTTGTTTCCCCATGTTCAATCATTTGAGACCCTACCCAAAAGCTGAGTGCATATATTGAATACAAGAATATATTTCCCATCCCAAGACTAAGTCTGCTTATAATTCCTTGTCAAACTCCTCCTTTCAAAGGAGAAGAACACTTTTCATTATAGAGGCTCATGACCTTTTCCTCTACAGAAAAGGAGGCAACAGTGCGAATGCTTCCAACAACATCATTTGCAACCTGACTGGCTTCCTCGTACATCACCTGAAATATGACTCCTTTCAATTAGTAATAACATTGGAAAATGGTAAAAGCTCTTTAGGAAAGGGAGAATTCTCTTGGTCCACAATTGAGAGTTTGACTTGTATTAAACAATGAATCACAATTGAAAAATTGTCTGATTATACACATATTCTGATATGATTTGTTAAGCATGTCTAGCAATATGCAGTCCATACACACTTTAATGAGTCAATGATATTCCTAACCTTTGCATCAGGAGCAAAACCCTTCAAGAACTTCGCTTCGACCCAACCTTGAAGACCTAGCAGAGGAAGAAGAGCTAATATCAACAATGCCAACTTCTAGTTCGCTGAAAAAGCTATAGCAGTAGCAGCAATGATGGTTGAAATATTCTAAACAACAAGAGACAAAGCATCTCCCACAATTTTATGCACATTCGCAGCATCGGTTGATAATCTTGCACTTATTGCACCACTGAAAATAGAAATTTAAAGTTAAAATGATCACCAATATGATATCTAATGTATACCGATGGAAAATAAAAATTTGGTATGTGTTTTACTCTTATTGCAAAAATAGTAAGAGGTTTGTCCATCCACTAAACTTGAATTTTCACTATTATCAAACCATCCAATCTCCTGGTAAACAATCTTATTAAACGTCAATAATCGAATACGTTGCACAAGTCTGCCACCAGCAACAGAAAAACAATACATCTGTGTTGGTGTGACGAGGAGGCAAGTAGCTGCCAACACTAAATACATAAGTTCCCAGAAACTGACATCTTTTCAAAGCTTATGCGGAGGTTCGTAGAAACTGGCAACAACATTTGAAAGAAAGAGACCAAAAATAGGAAATACAACCCCATTTACAGCTGCCGCAATGGATCCCAATAAGAACACTGGAGCCTCTAGCTTGTTGAGAGATGCTAGGCATAAAAGAGGAACATCTTCTAAATTTTTTGACTAACCATCTTGCAAATCTCCCGGCCTTTTGGACCAAAACTAATTCATGAAGCTCTTATTTGGCTTGCTTTCATCTACTTGAACATCTGTTGGAATATTGAAAATTCCATAATAACAATGGAGAGAGTAATACTCTCCTCTTCTAACACAGAGAAATTTAAAAAATTCTTGACAGGAGACAGAGTTCAACACTTTGAAAACAAACTTCTATTCCATTTAATAACTCAAAAAAAACTATTACACTTCTTCCTCACTGAGAGGGATTACAAAATATGATTGCTACAAAACGCAGTGCAGAAAACCAACTCACTGTCTCACAAAACACACTCTGTCTCTATAAAATAACACTACTATGTTTTTACAATTCGCATTGTTGTGCTTCTTACGAAATAAAACATAACAATTCAATACATAGGCTCTCAGGCCTTTTGGCTTTTATGTGCCGCGTATAACAAAAAATCATTACGAACTATATATCAAATAAAACTTAAACTAAATCTATTTTAAAAACTAATTTCGTCGGGCATAAAATTAAAACAAAATAACAAGAGCCTCTCAGGCCCACCTAATCAAAACCTCTTGCACATTATGTAAAACATTACAGCGCAAACCTTAATCAAAACATAATACCTCGGACTTCAAAAAAATTCAACCGGATTGCAAACAAATTTCGGGTGACAAAAGAGCCATGCTGACGTCACCCAGATTGTGACCCAAAATTTCAATTAAACCTGCCCTATAAAATGTATCGGGTCCATTTTGGGCCTGCTGACGTCAGCCCAAATGTGACCCGAAATTTTATCAAATCTGCCCTAAACAGTTTTGGGTCCAGACTTCAATCGCGCGAATGGGCCAAGTGAAACCCGCTCTAAGGTAAACCTACCATGTGTCTGCTGACTGTTGCTCCCGTGGACTGCTTCACTGATCTGGCTGCAGGGACCACTAAACTCAAAATAAAATCCTGCGTTAAAAAAAAACTCCTGCGTTCAATATAAAAGTTGCTATGTTTCTATTTTAAACCTATTTTTGAAATACAGAGCCATGTACTCTATTTTCTATTTTAACCCTCTGTTTTCAATGTGCAGGACTGGCGCCGAAACAAAATTTGACTGATCAACAAAAATGGCAAGCGACTAAGTACAAAAACCTGGAGAAGAAAAAATAGAAAGCGGCTCTGCACAGCCAGCATTGAAAGTAACATTTCAACACTCCCCCTTACTTTCAACTGCTGGGTTATCAGTCATACCCAGACATTTGCTCAAAAATTTGAAACTCTTCTATCCCAATGGCTTGGTCAGAATGTCTACAAATTTCTCCTGAGTTCTGCAGTGATCCAAAACAATTTCTCCATTGTTTACCAATTCTCTAATGTAATGAAACTTTGTGTCAATTTGTTTTTTTCTCTTGTGAAACACAAAATTCTTTGATAATGCAATAGCTGAGCTATTGTCACAAAAAATCACTATTCCTTTTGTCTGCTCTTGGCCTAAAATTCTCAACATCCTCCTCATCCAAATTTCTTGACACGCTACTGTTGTAGCTGCCACATATTTTGCCTCTGCTGTAGACAATGCTACAATGGGTTTTTTTTTTAAGAAGCTCATGAGATGGCTCCTAAAACCATGTGAAAAACATAACCGGAAGTGCTCTTCCAATCATCTACACTTATAGCCCAATCACTGTCAGTGTATCCAACTAAATCTGAACATTCTGAAGCAGTATATAAAATACCAAACCTTTTAGTACCTTTAACATACCTCAGAATTCTCTTTGCTGCCTGCCAATGTGCATCCTTTGGCTTCTCCATGAATCTAGAAATCAAACTAACAACATGCATTATGTCAGTCCTAGTTACAGTCAAATACATGAGGCTACCAACTATGCTCTTGTACAAGCTAGGTCAAAATCCTTGCTACTGTCCTCTCTGCTGAGTTTTAATCCCATCACTGTGGGAGTGATCGGTGCCTTGCTCTCCTGCATATTAAATCTTTCCAGCACTTCATTAACATATTTTGCCTATGAGATAAAAATCACATTTTTATCTTGTTCTAATTCTATTCCTAAGAAGTATTTCAACAAACCCATGTCATTCATTTCAAATTCTTCTTTCATGACTGTTTTAAAATTTTCAATAAGGTGATCATCATTACCTGTAAAAATAACATCATCAACATATAAAACCACTATCAACATTTTACCATATTTTTCTTTGATGTAGAGGGTGGGTTCTCCCTCACACTTTTCAAATCCATTTTCTAGTAGATAGGAATCTATCCTACTGTACCACGCTCTTGGCGCTTGCTTCAGCCCATAAAGAGCTTTCTTCAACTTGCACACTTTATGCTATTGGCCTTTCTTTTCATAGTCGAGAGGTTGTTAAATGTAAATATCTTCCATTAACACTCCATTTAGGAATGCTGACCTCATGTCCATTTGGTAAACTTTCCACTTGTTTTGTGCTGCTATGGACAGCACTGCTCTCACAGTTTCCATTCTGGCAACCGGTGTGAAAGTTTCCTCATAATCTATCCCATGCTTCTGCTTATATCCCTTGACAACAAGTTTGGCCTTGTGTCTCTCTATTTTTCCTTTAGCATTACTCGTGGTCTTGTAGACCCATTTAACTCCAATGACATCTTTTCCTTTTGGGAGTTCAACCAAATCCCAAGTCTTGTTTCTCTCTATGGCATTAAGCTCCTCATCCATAGCTTCTATCCATTTCTTATCCTTAATGGAATCCTCAAAATGAATAGGGTCATCAACATGACAATATAAAGCAAACAAAGAACTAATACCTTCATTTGCTGCCTCTTGTTCATAAATGTCATTCAACTTTCTGAACTTCTTACCTCTTTCATTAGATGTACAAATGCTTGAAGAAGCACTTGAATTTCCTCCTTGTGGTGTGCTTGGAGAAGTACTTTCATTTCTCCTCAAGGGTGTCTCTTGCTGCCCTTGTGTTGGTGCTGCTGTTTGGGGGTGTATTTCATCCAACTCATCATCATTTTCATCCTGAGATAAACATTGTTTAACATTCACTGTTTTCTCTATGCTTCCATCCCAAGCTTCCTCTTCAATAAACTGAACATCTCTGCTCACAATAAACTTCTTGGTGGATGGGTTGTATAACCTGTAGACCCTGGATTCTCACTGTATCCAATGAAAATACATTTCTCCCCCTTGCTGTCCAACTTCTTCCTCAACTGATCTGGAATGTGTGCATAAGCCACACATCCAAAAACCTTTATGTGTGTGACACCTTGCTTTGTGCCACTACATGCCTCTTCTAGCACTTTGTTCATAACTACTTTTGTAGGGAACCTATTCAAAATGTACGCTGCACAGTGTACAGCTTCAACCCAATAATCATTAGGCAAATGTTTTGCCTTCAACATACTCCTCACCATGTCCATTATGGTTCTATTCTTCCTTTCGGCTAATCCATTTTGCTGCAGAGTATATCTGGTTGTAAACTGCTTTTGAATACCATTTTCTCTACAAAAATTTAGAAAATATTTAGAGATATACTCACCTCCTCTATCAGTCCTTAGGACTTTGATGTGCAGCCCACTTTGGTTTTCCACAAGTGCTTTGAAATTGCAAAAATTTTCAAACACTTCACTTTTTTTTTTCAAAAAGTAAACCCAAGTTTTTCTTGTAAAATCATATATGAATGTTAACATGTAGTGGTTGCTAGCAAGCGATGGAGTTTGCATCGGTCCACATAAGTCTGAGTGGACAATCTCTAAGGGTGCCTTTACCCTTATGATTTTCCCGGAAGGAAAACTTTCTCTGTGTTGTTTCCCCAAGATACAACCTTCACAAAGGCTGTCTGGTTTCTCTATCAATGGTAAACCTCTTACCATTCCTTTTCTATTCAACAAATTAAGACCTCCAAAGTTGAGAAGTCCAAATCTCAAGTGCCACAACCAATTTTCATCTTTTGGTTCACTTTGGATAGCCTCTTGTGCCACTGCTGCTTTCTCTTCTTCATTTTTCAGATCTGCTCTCATTCTGAGAGGGAACATCCTGTTCCTTGTCATTTTTACTTCAGCAATACATTGTTTGTTGGGTGGTTTGTCCATGATGGTACAAACATCATCCTCAAAAAATATATTGTACCCATTTTGAACAAGTTATCCAATACTTAAGGGGTTACACTTCATTCCTGGAACATAATAGACATCTGCTATGGATTTCTTTGCACCTTTCCTTGTTAAAACATTTACATTTCCTTTTCCCATAACAAAAACTTTGCTATCAGTTCCTAGTGTGACTTGTGACTTCACACTCTCATCTATCATAGAAAACATTGCTCTATTTCTTGGCATATGGTTACTACAACCGGAGTCTAGAAACCATAAGTCTTCATTATTTTCTTCAGCCATATTACAAGCTAAAAAAAAATTGTATTGGTTGAGATTTTCTCTGGTGAAATTTGCACTAGTTCTATTTCCCATATCATGTTGCTTCTTTCTACATTCATTAACATAATGACCATATTTTTTACAATAGTGACATTGGACATTGGACTTATAATACCTCTGTCCTTGAGCATTCTGCTAACCACTTTGCTGGCTGCTGCCTTGGCTTTGATGCTGATTTGGATTGCTTCTCCTTCCTTGAGCATTTGCTGGACTGTTCCTTCCACCTCTGTTTTGGCTTCTACCTCTTCCTCTCTTTTTTCCTCTGCCTTGCCCTCTTCCTCTTCCGAAAGACTTTTGGGTCTTTAAGGCATGTTCCAGAGATTATTTTTCACTCCTACCCAATCTCTACTCATGAGTCATCAGTGTTGCATGTAGCTCATCCACTGAAAACATTGTGAGATCTTTAGTCTCCTCTATGATGGTGACAATCACATCGAATCTTGAGGGTAGACTCCTCAAGATTTTTTCCACAATCCTCTTGTCTTCGAGAGTCTCTCCATGAAATCTTATTTGTGTGACCATTCCAATCACGAGTGAAGAATGAGTCAATGTTATCTGACTCCTTCATGCAGAGAGTCTCAAAATCTCTCCTCAGCAACTGAAATTTTGTTGTCTTCACTTTTTCCATGTCTTGATAGGTTGTCTTGAGAGTTTCCCATGCTTCTTTGGATTTCTTGGCTGCTGCTATCCTCGGAAACACACTCTCATGCACTGCTTGATACAATAAGAAGAGAGCTTTGGAGTATTTTTTCCTATTTCTCTTCAGCAACTCTTTCTCTGCTTGTGATAAATCTTCAAACTCTTCTTCATCTGCTGGCTCATAAAATCCATCCTCAACAAATTTTCCCATTAAATTGTGGGATGTGGATATTTCCCATACCCATGCTAGTGCTGGATCCAGCCATTCTGCACTCTTAACTATGATTCAAAAACACTTGACTGTGTATTTAAAATAATTGACTATTTTGCAACAGTAACACAATAAACTGTATAGAGAAATACCTTGAATTATTTTTGGCTGAGTCTTCACACTGCTGGAGAAGCTGCTACAACAAAGAAATCCTTCCTTCAGCTTCTTTTATCTTCAAAGAGCCTGTACTAGCTCTGATACCATGTTGGAATATTGAAAATTCCAGAATAACAATGGAGAGAGTAATACTATCCTCTTCTAACATAGAGAAATTTAAAAAATTCTTGACAGGAGACAGAGTTAAACACTTTGAAAACAAACTTCTATTCCATTCAATAACTCAAAAAAAACTATTACACTTCTTCCTCACTAAGAGGGATTAAAAAATATGACTGCTACAAAATGCAGTGCAGAAAACCAACTCACTGTCTCACAAAACACACTCTGTCTCTGTAAAATAACATTGCTGTGTTTTTACAATTTGCACTGTTGTGCTTCTTACGAAATAAAACATAACAATTCAATACACAGGCTCTCAGGCCTTTTTGCTTTTATGTGCCACGTATAACAAAAAAACATTACGAAATATATATCAAATAAAACTTAAACTAAATCTATTTTAAAAACTAATGTCGTCGGGCATTTAATTAAAACAAAATAATAAGAGCCTCTCGGGCCCACCTAATCAAAACCTCTCGCGCGTTATGTAAAACATTACAAAACAAACCTTAATCAAAACATAATACCCCAGACTTAAAAAACATTCCACCGAATTGCAAACAAATTTCGGGTGACAAAAGAGCCCTGCTGACATCACCCAGATTGTGACCCGAAATTTCAATTAAACCTGCCCTATAAAACGTATCGGGTCCTTTTTGGGCCTGCTGACATCAGGCCAAATGTGACCCGAAATTTTATCAAATCTGCCCTAAACAGTTTCGAGTCCGGACTTCAATCGCGCGAACGGGCCAAGTGAAACCTGCTCCAATGTAAACCTGCCATGTGTCTGCTGACTATTGCTCCCATGGACTACTTCACTGATCTGGCTGTGGGGACCACTAAACTCAAAATAAAAATCCCGCGTTAAAAAAAACTCCTGCATTCAATATAAAAGTTGCTCTGTTTCTATTTTAAACCTGTTTTTGAAATACATAGCCATGTACTCTATTTTTGTTTTAACCCTCTATTTTCAATGTGCAGGACCGGCGCTGAAACAAAATTTGACTGATCAACGAAAATGGCAAGCGGCTGAGTACAAAAACCTGGAGAATAAAAAATAGAAAGCGGCTCTACACAAAAAGCATTGAAAGTAACATTTCAACAACATCATCCTGGAGACCAACTACACCAGGCAAGGAAATTGAAGACGAAACAAAGTTATGACTAGCACCAATTCTCGATGACCCAATGGTCCTAGAATGATGCAACTGTATTTCCATCTGCTCAGAATCATTTTCATATTGTTCTTTTGATGGATGTGTTTCCTGCAGACGTATAAGCTGGGAGAATGCTCCAGATGGGTTCATGATGAGCTGGGAGTACGAACCTGAAAATAAAATTTCTCAGATCTATTAATAAATCTGCATGAGTAATGAGTAATGAAGAAGAGTCACTTCACGAAGTCTGTTGCCAAATAACAATTACTTTTCATTGGGCTGAAAAATGGGGATGAACACTTTACAGAGGTCATAGCTAGACTGGCACAAGGAATGGAGAAGAAATGGTTTAGTTACAAGTAAGTGGATGCTAGATTGTTGATTTCTTTGTTGTTTGTTAATAAAGATTAAAAATTGAAGCATTGCAAAAATTTACCCTTTTTAACAATACAACCACGCTGAACCACACCGATCATATCAGCATTTCTGATAGTGGTCAGACGATGTGCAACAATAATTGTTGTTCTATTTGTCATAATTCTATCAAGAGCTTCTTAAACCACTCTTTCAGACTCTGCATCCAAGGCACTAGTAGCTTCATCGAGGAGGAGAATTCGGGGATCTTTCAAAATATCCCTAGCAATTGCAATTATTTGCTTTTGACCTCCAGATAATTGGGTACCATGCTCTCCAACCATTGTATCAAACCCCTAGAAAAGAGCATCCATGAACTGTCAGCATACACAAAATCCATGTGCAAAAGAAATGCATTTCCACAAGGAGGAACAACACCAATAATCAAGATCTATTTCTACAAACCTGAGGCATGATACTAATAAATACCATGACTGTCAGCATATACAAAATCCATGTGCAAAAGAAATGCATTTCCACAAGGAGGAACAATACCAATAATCAAGATCTATTTCTACAAACCTGAGGCATGGTACTAATAAATTTTTCCACATTAGCAAGCTCTGCAGTAGCCTGTATTTCCTCTATTGTTGCCCCATCTTTACCATAGGCAATATTCTCCTTAATAGTGGTGGCAAAGAGAGCAGGTTCCTGGCTTACAAGTCCAATTTTTTTCCTTATCCATTTAAGTTGAAATTGTTTGATATTGACACTATCTATAAGCACTTCACCAGCTTGTGGATCATAAAATATCTCTATAAGACTTATAATAGTGGACTTCCCACTTCCACTCTCTCCAACTAAAGCTGCAGTGGTACCACTAGATATTTCCAAGGAAAACCCAGAAAATATTTGAACATCAGGTCGTGCTGGATAACTAAAGTGTACATCTTTAAGCTCAATATCACCCTGAATATCCTAAATTACCAATCCATTTGTATCATAGACATCAATATCTGGCTTTCTATCAATTGTCTCAAATATTTTGTAAGCTACAGCTTGTCCAGCTCCAAATGCATTTAAACATGGTGACGTCTAGCCAAGAGACCTGAAATCCACCAAAATATTTATCATCTTATTCTCATCAATTAACATGAATTCATCTAGTTTGAATAAGTGAAAATCCGTCTAGTCAAATTTCCTGATCAAGTGACAATAATTCATTTCACAAAGTACATTCAACTTACACACCTCCAGTCAGAACTACAAAGACGATATTCATCACACTGCCACCGGAATACCCTTCATTAATAACTAATTGTGATCCATACCAAAGATCCAATGCATATCTACATAATACAATAAATAGGAGAAACCCAGCACCAAAACCAGTTGCCAACCCTTAACGAGTAGCAGGCTCATAAGCAATCGCAAGGGACTCTTCATAATTAGTCACAGCATTCTTCTCCCCAGTAAAAGATGCAACCTAAAAGTAACTAATCCGTGTTATTAATTTGAATAGATTATATACAATACAGCTTGTGCTAATATGAAGACATAGTAAACTGAAGTTCCAAAATAAAGAAGGTTGGCTTTGTGCCATGACTTGGCGCGGTCTGCTTTGTTCATCATATTCTTACCGTCCTGATTTCCCCAGTTGTCTGCTCCACAACATTTCCCGCCTTCGCATATGCTTGTCATCTTTGATATTATCACTGCCATAGCACCGCCTGCCAGTGCAAGGAGGGGAATCATAGATAGCAATACTAGGGTAAGTCTCCCTCCATTGATGAAGGCCACAACAAAACCTCCAAAGAATGTGGACATGAGCTGGATGAATTTCCCAACCTGAAAAAATAACCACAAATATAAACACATGAGAAAGTTTATTGTACATACTACAATGTTATGTGGAAAATGCAAAAGAGAAATATAACAAGGATTGCTATACATGTTGAAAATATTTTTGTAGTGTTGCGCTCGTTGCTGTCACAATTTCAAAAATCGTTGGGATTTGAACGAAGGTAATTTTTTGTAGGTTATTTAACAGTGGTTGTTTATAGTTTTCTAAGACTACTTAGCATATCTTGGAGAACGATTGTTAAAGTGTCACCAAAGTGAATACAGTGAAATTGCCAACCTTGAAAAAAGACTTTGAAACTCCATAATGAAGGCCTGAGAGTTGATAGATTAGTACATGATTTGAATAATGACAATTTTAAGTTAGTTGAAGCTGTATGGTGAACATGTGTGGAATTAGGAGGTAGTCCAAAAAAAAATTTGGACCCTTTTCAAAAAGTTTGATTCAAAAGTTGAGGAAATCGATGAAGTCAAGTCTTGAAAACACATTCAAGACTCAAGTTTCTCTTTCTATAGGCAATGGAAGATCAAGAAACACAGGTAGCATAGAGGCAAGAGGCAAAAGCTAGCATAGCAATGACGAATATTATTGCAATGGCAAAGGCAAAGGCTCACAAAGGTATGATAAATCTGAGACTATATGTTATTATTATAATAAACTATTTTATCATGTGAGAATGTAGGAAGAAACAAACTGAACTAGAAAAACAAAATGCAATTATTCAAATATCTTTAAGTCTATGAAGGGAAGAAATAAACTTTATTCAAATGTCTCTAAGCTTATTAAGAAAGGAAATAAATTGATCTAGAAAAATAAAATGCAATTATTCAAATATCTCTAAACTTATTAGGAGAATTTTGAGGTCTAAAATGGGTCTCCTAAGGAAAATAATAAAACAATAGTTAAATTATAAAATAAGAGTTACAAAGCACTGAGGTTATCTCAATTGGTCAAGTGCTCATCATTAAAGCACCTTTGCTATTAAGAGGTCATAGGTTCAATTCTCTCGACACTCTCGAGGTTAAGCTCCGTGGTTGAGCCAACAAGAAGTGACCCCTTCGGGTGGATCTACTGAGTAAAAATATTTTGTGGATGTAGCAATTACCGATCTTCGGGGTCCAAGTTGCAAATTTTTAAAGAAAAATAAAGGAATTTTTTTTTTTTTTAAATTGTATTTTTCGCTTATCACATTATAGATTTACTTTTACTAAAATGTCAATTGTAGACATCCATGAGATGCAGAATTAAATTCCACATCCACCAAGCACCTTCTTTGCATACTTTTGAGTATACTAACATGCATTTTCATTTTTTCGACGTGGGTTGACTCATAAGTATACAAAATGTGTCTACAATTGACATTGGAGTAAACCTATCAGGAGATTAGCCGAAAAAAACAATTAAAAAAAGTATTTTTCTTCTTTTCCCTTTAAAATATATATCCCTAGGGATGACATCATTATCTTGAATCTTATTGGATCTTTTAAAATTAATTTTGTTAGTACATTTTTGTTGTGAGACCCATTTTTTACTTCAAAATTACTCTAATGAATAATGAATACTTTTTGTTTCTTATCTCTGTTGTCTTCCATGAAACCTCGAATGATGCATGGATTTTGGATAGTGTGTGTAGTAATCACATGATTGGTAATATAGATTTAATTTCGAATTTGGATGAATCAATAATAAAAAAAGTGAAATTATGCATAGAATCTATTGATGATGTTTAAGAGAAAATGAGTGGTTAATTTCATAACCAAATAGGGTCATAAAAAAAATATACAAGATATGTTATATGTTGTGAGTTTGAAACATATCCTGATAAGTCTTGGCCAAATCACTTGAAATGGGTATAATATTGTCTTCAAGGGAGAAGAGTGTTTCTTTTATGATAAGACTCCTATTAGGAATTTAATTGTTAAAATTGAGATGACCAATGATCAAATGTATGTGCTTGTCATGAATTTTTGCAAACGAGATACTTCATTTGCCTGAAAGACAACCTCCATGGATGATTTTTTGTTAAGGTATCCCAGATATGGTCATCTTCATTTTAGTGGCTTGAAGTTGTTGTGGTAGAAAACAACATTAATAGGTCTTCATTTCATTCCATGAACCAGTTGGCACTTGCGAATGATTCATTCTTGCATGATTCATTCTTGCATAGGGACAATTTATCTAAAGGTGTATCCCATAGAGCAAACAATACCATAGAGTTGGTTCATAATGACTTGTGTAATGCAAACTCAGTGGTTTGGAGGTATTTTTAATTTTCTAAGTTTCATAAATGAATATAGCAGAAAGACTCGGGTCTACTTCCCTGGGAAGAAATCATAAACATTTAACAAGTTCAAAGAATTCAAAACTTTGGTCAGGAAGCAATGTGGCAATTAGATTAAAGTGTTGAGATCACGATAGAGGAGGAAAATATGAATTGAATGAGTTTAATGATTTTTTCAAAAAACACTACATCAAACAACAATTCACATCGAGATATACACTTGTCGTAGAATGGTGTAGTCAGGAGGAAAGACTCAGAATTATCATGAATATGGTGAAGAACATGAAACATGTTGAAAGGGAAAAACTTATCTCATGAATTTTCGGGAGAAGTATATATATATATATATATATATATATATATATATATATATATATATATATATATATATATATAACAAGCTACTACTTCTTTAACGAGTTACCCTCTAGAAGTATGGAAAATAACATGCCACAAGAAGCATGGTCGATAAGAGTTCTTATGTAGCACACTTCAAGGTTTTTAGTTGCGTAGCTTATGCCCATGTACCTAAATGACTGAGGATCAAATTGGATGACAGGAGAAATAAATGTATTTCCAATGGATACAATGAATATTCCAAACCTTACAAATTGTACAACCCCATGACTAAGAAAGTGATGATAAACATAGATAGAGTTTAAAGAAGCACAAAAATGGGATATAAGAATTAACAAGTCTAGTGACCATTGGCGCAACAATTTCGCACATTGAAGAAGCAATAGAATAATAACCAGTTGAACAACAAGGTTTACACATGCCATCACTAGGTAAGATTACTACATCAAAGACCCCAAGAAATTTAATTTGAGGAGAACCATACAATTCATCATGTTTGTCTATTCATTGTCCTCAATATAATAATAATTTTGAGTCTAGTCTTAGAAAGATGAGAAGCCCACAAGATATATATGAAGAGTTAGGTGCTCATTCAAATTATGCATTGTCTCAAATCCTTAGTGGTTTTGCAAGTACACCCCATGGCAATTTACACAAAAAAACCAATTAAAGACGAACAATGGGTTAAGGAAATGGATGAGGAAATAGATTCCATTAAGAGAAATGAAACATGGGATCTAGTAGACTTTCCAAAAGATAAAATGCATTGGAGTGAAATGGGTTTATAAAACTAAATTTAATGAAAAAATATTGAGTGGGCATATATAAGGTAAGATTGGTAGCAAATGGGTTTTAATAACAACTTGGAATCGAGTTTGGATAAACATTTGTAGCTCTTGCTATATTAGACACATACAAGCAACATGAACATTGGTTTCCCAAAATAAGTGGAAGGTGTACCAAATGGATATGAAATCTATATTTCCAAATTGCATTATGGAAGAAGAAGTTTAAGTGTAGTAGCCAATAGGATATGAAGAAAAAGTGTACAGGTTGAACAAATATCTTCATGGGGTCAAAAAAGTTCCAAAAGCTTAGTACATAATGATAGATTCATTTATGATCAATGAAGGCTTCAACAAAGGAAATAATAAGCCTATACATTACATAAAGGAAAATCAACATGTTTTAATTGTTTTCCTATATGTCAATGATATAATTTATATTGGTGAATGAGTTTTAATCATGTATGAAATAGGTGTTTGAGATGACTTATGGGCTTGATGAAGTTTTCTCTTGGCATGGAGGTTAATAATTCAAAACATGGGATTTTTATCTATCAAACAAAATATGCATTTGATTTGTTAAAAATATTTAAAATGAAAAATTGTAAAACAACACCCACACTAGTAGCAATAGGAACCAAACTCAGCAAAAAAGAAAAAGGTGCAAATGCAAATCTGACATCATTTGACAAGAGATTAGTTGAAAGTATCGTGTATCTTAATAATACTAGACTACATATTATGTATGTAGTTCACTTGACTTCTATATTTATGGACACAACTAAAGACATGCATTGGAAAGTTGTAAAAATAATTATGAGATACATTACAAGAATAACATGATATGGTATTTTATATTCAAGAACAAAGAATGATTTTTTGATTGGATATATGGATAATGATTTTACAGGTTGTCTATATGATAGGAATATAACTTCATAATATGTTTTCCATGATGGTTCAAAAGTCATTTCATGGGATTCTAAGAAATAACCCATATTGACACTCTCATTAGCATAGGCATAATATTTAGTAGCAACAATTATGGCCTATCAAGCAATGTGGTTACAGAAAGTTCTCAATGTTCTTCAAGAAAGACAAGGAGAACAAACCCCAACCTACTCTGACAACAACTTACCAATACCACTATACAAAAATTATGCTTTTCACTAAAAACGTAAGCATATAGATACTAGATATAATTTTATTAGAGAGCTTGTAAATGGGGGGATATTTATTTAAAACCATGTAAATCACAAGGCCAATTGGCTAACATATTCACAAAGCTATGGGAACAAATGTTTTAAATTTCATAGGAAAAATTTAGGAGTGATAGATGTTGAAGTGTTTAGATGTGATGGATGTCAAACTTATATTTTACAGATATAGAATAAATATTGGTAGTGTGGGAAGTTAAGCATTAGTTTGAAATTCATTTTATTATTCTTCATTTCTTTGTGGTTGTAGCAATAATCAAATGCACATGTCATTTATTTGCCTATGCTTAACATCTTTTGTTAAAAATGAAAAATCTAATTACTTCAACATATTTAGAAAATAGTGTTTGAATGTTTTTGCTAATCACTGTTAGGACCTCATAATGTACCATTTTGACCACATATTTTGTCACCAATTTACTCTTTCTAGTTCATATTTAAAGCTTACATTATCATCTCCATCCATTTTATCCAAAGGTATATAAAGTTCTTCTCTTTATTATGTATTTAATTTGTTTTGCATATAATTCCATATTACTTTTATATTTAATCATTAATCAAAGATATACAATTGCTGAGACAAACTAAAATATCGTAGATAATCTATGATAAGGATCGCATTGCCGAAATAGTCAATCCCGTTGGTGAAACAGTCAACAGGTACACAAATCCCGTTGCTGAGACAGCTCGTGACTTGCATTTTTCAAAGTGTATTTCAAGAATGATGGCAACAAGACGAAGACAAGCAAGGGAAGCTATTACACAGACCGTTCTGAAGCTAGTATTTTTGTATCTATTGTAACAGCATTTTGCGATGGAAGAACAGAAAGACCCTGTGTTAAAACAAAAGATCGGATTTGGATAAAAATAAGATTTCTCTGATGTAATTGTAATAGATGTCTCCTCTTTAAAAAGAGGAGACATCATCATTAGGGGGGGGGTGAGAGACTGCAGGAAGTACATTTCTTTGAGCAAAGAAGAGCAAGGCTCTATTGTAATGTATTGCTTTTTGACAGATGAATAAAAGTTTATTTTGAGCGCTTCAACTTAATTTCTTTCCCTGGGGAATCTTGTGAGAAGGAAAGGGCCTTCCTTCATCACAAGATTCACCCAATTGCTCCTGTAGTCTGTTACTCTTTATGTCATTCGCACCCTAATTTAACATTGTTTGCTGAAGAATTATTTACGCAGTTCTGTGTTTCTTATTAAAAATTTTGTTTTCTTTAATCACTGCATTAGCTTTATACCATTCATTCTTAAGAAGCCGTGAGTTACTTCATTTTCGGTCATTTGTTTATGGGATGAATGTGTGACAGAGTGATATCAAGAAACATGTACTGAAGATTCCTATTTGGAGGAATAGGGTCCTGTTCTCCATTGACTAATCTTCTTTTCTGCAGTGTGACTGATATCAGGAAACAGGTGCTGAAGATTCCTGCTTGGAGGAATAGGGTCCTGTTCTCCGTTATGGTTGATTGATCTTCTTTTCTGCAGGGTGATTTCCTTTCATTATCTTTCCTAGGATTCCTTTAATGAAATTCTGCAATAGAGGGATTGTTTCTGTTGTAACACAAGTAGGCTTCAGCTTTGTTAAAGTGAGGTGTGAACACTATGATTAATATTTGTGTGATTAATGCTACAACATTTCTTTGCTTTTGGAATTGAGCATATCTAGTGTGTGATTGTCTTTGGAATAAACAAACCTTCCTGGGTTGACAATTTATGTGGTGCTTGAATTGTTAAAACAATTAAAGCGACCAACATTTTGGCGCCATTGCCGGGGAAGGTAATTATAGATTTCAAAAGCATTGATGATTTCTTTCTAGATTTGCATATTGTATGAGAGGATGTAGAACCCAAAGAAAACTAACCCTACGGGTGGCAAGGGTAAAGGAAGGGGAGGAAGAAAGACTTTCATTGATGAAATTGTATCAAAATTTGAATCTTCGCGGTTAAGCTCTCGAGGCCCCGGCCTCAGCGGCTCCCACCGATTAGATTGCAAAACGGGGAAAGAGAAGTTGTGAGCCACAGCGTGGGAACCGGCGGCGGATATTGAAGAACCGGTAGAAAGTGTTTGACACCCGAAGAAAGTGCTAAAGTCGAGCGGAGAACATTGAGGGATCGGCGAAATATTGAAAAACAAGTGGAAAACATTGAGGAGCCAGTAGAAAACTTTGAGGATCGAGAAGGTGCAGTAGGAGATCAACCAATGGAAGGAAATAACGAAGGATTCTTTGGTGGAGGACAAGTAGATCCTGAAGGAGAGGGAAAAGATGAAAATTCTCTCTCTAACTTGGGATTTCCCATTAGTGATCTCCCTAGAGGAGCAACTCCTATGAAGAATATCCCATTGTCAGCCTTACTTAACTTCCATGGTTTATCCTTTGCAGATCCTGACGAATTTCTTTTTGAATTTGATATATTATGCAGAAGTTATGATTATGTTACTAATGCTCAAAAGCTGAAACTGTTTCCAGCAACACTAAAAGGAAATGCATTAAGATGGTTCATGAGCCTCAGAAGCCAGGTAATCACAACATGGGAACAAATGAAACAGAAATTTCTGCTTAAATATCAAGATTACTGCCGGACAAGAGAAAAGAGGGAGGAATTATTCAATATGGTACAAAAGGAGGACGAGAATTTGGAGGACTTTGTGGAAAGACTACAATACAATCTGCAGAGATCCGATCATCTAAGTGTAAGTAAATATATTCTTAAAACAATATTACTTAAAGGAGTAAGGGATGAATGTTTATACATGCTAAACATGCTTGGTAAAGGAGATATATCTAAAGAATCATATGATGAGATTGTTGACCTCTGTAAAAGATGTTCAAGAGGAGTTGCAAGGAACAGATAAAACAATAGAGATGCCACATATTCAAGAGTTCAGAAATCAGCCAGTGGGGGAGCAACAAGAGCTGAAATAGGTAATTTTCTTGAAGAATTTAAGACTGAAATGTTAAGTTCTTTTTCTTCACAAATTGACACCTTGCAGGTTAAAAAGAAGCAGGCAGAAGCAGAAGCAGCTTTGGTTGTCTTTTGCCCCAAATGTAGAGACAAACATCCATTAAGGGAATGCCCATTGGACAAGATACAAATCTGCACCCTTTGTGAGAAATATCATGAAACACAATAATGCCCTTCTCTACTAGGAGTAAAGGCGGAATTGCAACCAACAGAAGAAGAAGTTTAAGCAGTCTATCTTCTAACACAAAGAAGACAGTGGCAACCACGAGGACAAGGTATGAATTCTAGTATGCCATTTACTAATCGTTGAGACAATTATCCTTCTTTTAGTCAGAAAAATTATCCTCCCTTTAACCAAATGCAATACCCACCCTTTAATCAGATGAATTACCCACCCATGCAACAAACAAACCCTCCCTTTGTAGATCCTGCAATGTGGAATTCTTGGCCTCCACAACAATCATCTTATTTTAACCAATGTAATTCAAATTGGAGGGGCCAACAATTTCCATTTCCAAATCAATTTCCTAAATTTCAACAACCACTTCCTCTACCATCAGGTGCTCCACCAAATAATCAAATGAGACCCCACCTACCTGTACAGCCAAATCCTAACCCCAATAATAAATCTGTGCAAGTTATTGACATTTAGAACCAGCCTACACCTCCTGTTTTCCCTGTAAAATGTAATGACATCCATTTAATATCTGGGAAAATAGTTGAACCTATTATTGATGATGTTACTTCTTTGGATTCAGATAAAGAAGAAACTGGGAAACATGACCTACATAAAGAAGTACAATCACCCCCTAATAAGGGTGCTGAAACAACATAACCACCATTCCCTGAACGTTTAGTTTTAACTAAAATGCCTGAGCTACCTGCTTTTAATCTCTTAGGGGAATTGCAGAATCTATATGTTAAAATTCCACTTTTATAGGCACTGAGAGATGTACCGATTTATGCCAGAACCATGAGAGACATTTGTGTTAAGAAACCTGGTAGGAAAGCTAAAGACCCCCTTACAGTTCATGTTATGGGTGATCTATCTGCATTAATTTCCGGTAAGACTCCTCCAGTCAAATATGGTGATCGCTGCCATCCTACTGTGATAGTCCAAATTGGTAAAACAATAATCCCTCGAGTTCTGGTAGATCTAGGTGCTGCTATAAATATCATGACTCTTGAAACTTTACAATTGTTACAGCTAAAGAACACAATTAGAGAAACACCAACCATCCTAGAGTTAGCTGACCATTATACAATCAAAACAGAGGGAGTTGTTGAAGACTTAGTTATCTCGGTTGAATCCTGGAATTACCCAGCTGATTTTGTGGTGTTATAAACTAAAAAAAAGTTGGGGGGACATCCTCTAATTATAGGGAGGCCTTGGCTAGCCATAGTTGATGCCTTTATCAGCTGTAGATCTGGCTCAATGACAATTTCCAATGGCTATGAGACTAAATAGCCTACTCTTTGCCCTCATGCTACACCCATTATTAACAATGAAAATTCTGTGTGGATGGATTATGATGATAACGCTATTCAACCTATTTTGACTATTCGACAAGCTTTAAGTCTTAAAAACAACACTGAGGATGCAGTAATTAATAATTTTATTTTTGAACCTTCCTCTATGACTGCTGAAACACACAATCAATTGACTACACTTTTGGAAACATATACCCAAGAAAATATTAAATCTGAAGACTTACCTCAAACATTGACTACCATATCTTCTAAAAGTATAACAGTGGAAATCGAACCTAGAAAAACACTTAACATAAATCCTGATCTGACAGTTACTGAAACACAAAAATTAATGAAGTTACTACTTGAAAAGAAGGAAGCATTCACATGGGATTACACGGATATGAAGGGAATCTCTCCTGAATTATGTACTCACTGAATTTATATTAAGGAAGGTTGTCAACCAGTCTGCCAACCCCAAAGACGAATGGACCCTAATTTAAGAGAAATTGTTAAAGAGGAACTTTAGAAATTGCTTAATGCAGGATTTATATACCCTATATCTGACAGTGAATGGGTTTCCCCACTGGTAATAGTCCCTAAGAAAAATGGGAAATGGAGAGTGTGTGTAGATTATAGAGCCTTAAATAAATCCACTCAAAAGGATCACTTTCCTTTACCATTCATTGATCAGGTATTGGATAGTTTGTCAAGAAAGAAATTCTTTTCCTTTTTAGATGGATTCAGCAGGTATAACCAAATTAGAATTACACCCCAAGACCAAGACAAGACCACTTTTACTAGCCCGTGGAGAACTTTTTCCTATAGAGTTCTTCCATTCAGACTATGTAATGCACCAGCAAATTTTCAGAGGGCTGTTATAAGAATCTTTTCTGATATGCTAAATGACTCTATGGAAATATTTATGGATGATTTTACTCCTTATGGTGTGTCTTTCAAAGATGCATTACAGAATCTTGAGAAGGTACTTGAACGTTGTATACAAGCTCACCTCTCCCTAAGTACTTAAAAATTTCATATGATGATGAGTGAAGTAGTAGTGCTTGGAAATTTTATCTCATCTCAAGGTATTCAGGTAGACCCATCCAAAATACAGGTCATTCAGAATCTTCCTATTCCTAAAACACAAACTGATGTGAGAAGTTTTCTAGGACATGCTAGATATTACAGGAGATTTATTAAAGAAAATTCCAAGATAGCTTCGGCTTTATTTGTGTTGCTCATGAAAAATGTTGAATTTAAGTGGACTAATCTTTGCGAGGAAGCCTTTGTAGAACTCAAGCACCAGTTATCCATAGCTCCTATTTTGAGAGGACCTGATTGGGCACTTCCCTTTCATATATCTTCTGATGCTTCAGACACTGCAATTGGAGCTGTCTTGGGACAAGAGGAAAACCATCTTCCTTATGCCATCTATTTTATCAGTAAAAACATGACCCCTGTAGAGCTTAATTATACAGTTACCGAAAAGGAATTTTTGCAGTAATTTATTCCATTAACAAATTTTGACATTACATTACTGGTTATTCTACTTTTGTCCATACTGATCACTCAGCTATTAAGTATTTAATGAAAAAATCTGTCACAAATGCTTGAGTTACCAGATGGTTATTGTTACTACAAGATTTTGATATTACAATTGTAGATCGACCAGGTAAAGAAAATGTTGTGGCTGATTTCCTTTCACGGTTAAAAACTGATAATAATATTCCAATAGATGATTCCTTTCCTGATGAGTATTTATTTGCAGTATCTGCTCACTCACCTTGGTACACAGACATTGCTAATTATCTGGTTGCAGGAAAGTTACCATCACACCTGTCATATAGAGAAAAGAGAAAAATTATCCAACAAAGTGCCAGGTATAGCTGGATAAGCAGGTGCTTGTTATACGCAATATTTGATCATAAAATTTGAAGATGCATTAGGGAGGATGAGGTGTATGACATACTAAAATCTTGTCACGATGGCCCTTGTGGAGGGCATTTTGCTGATAAAAGAACGACACATAAAATTTTGAGGATGGGTTATTATTGGCCCTCACTGTTTAAGGATGCAAAGAAATATGTGTGGGCTTATGATAGCTGTCAAAGAATGGGTCAACCTAATCACAGAGATGAAATTCCATTAAACCCCCAGGTAATAATTGAACCATTTGAAAGATGGGCCTTAGATTTTATAGGACCCATTAATCCTTCATCCAACCAAAGGGTCTATATATTAGTCTGTACAGATTATATGACTAAATGGGTGGAGGCCAAAGCACTTCTTAGAGCTAATGAAGAGGATATCCTAGCTTTCTTATTTGAAGAGATCTTTGTTAGATTTGGAATTCCTAGAGAGCTAGTTACAGATGGAGGACCTCCCTTCAATTCTCATGGTTTCAAATCTACCCTTCAGAAATATCATATTCATCATAGAATGACTACACCATACCACCCCCAAGCCAATGGGCAGGTGGAAAGAACAAATAAATTAATAGAAGCCATTCTAACCAAAACAATGAAGGATAACCGGAAGGATTGGTCTCAAAATCTCCTTGAAGCACTATGGGCTTATAGAACTACCTGGAGAAATACTACAGGATTTTCTCCCTATGAATTGGTTTATGGTAAAAGTGTTATTTTTCTTGTGGAATTTGAAATTAAAACTTTAAGAACTACTTTAGCTGTTAACCTTGATTTGACTGATGTGCAGACAGCCAGGTTGCAGCAGCTTCTTGAACTGGATGAAAAAATATTAGATGCCATTCATCAGACAACCATGATTCAACAACAAAGAATGAAGTGGCATGATAAAACTATCAAGCAAAAGCAATTCCAAAAAGGTAATTGGGCCTTATTGTATGATTCTCATTTTGAGAACTTTCAAGGCAAGCTACATACAAGATGGCTGGGACCTTATGAAGTAGATGTTGTTTTTCTCAATGGAACAGTAAGACTTTTAAAAATTGATGATTTTAAAACACCTCTACTAGTAAATGGTCATAGGCTTCATTTGTACTAGCGCCCTGTTTCTAAAGAAGATTTTAAGGCTGCTTGCATGACAGATGCACATTATCTTTTTCTAGGGGAGACTTCCCCTCCTCACAACATTTAATTTTTTTTTGCACTATATTTTTAGTATTAGATTAAAACTAATAATCCCTATCAAGGGTTGGCATGTTACAATTGTATTTTTTAGATTAAGGAAGAACTTACCAAGGAGGACAAATTCATTACAAGAAGATATAAGCTTCAATATGAGAAGATTTTTTCCCCTTATCTCAATTCATTTCCTCATCTCCCAGCAATTCTTTGTCACTTCTCCCTTTACCCCTTCTTCCCATTTTTCATATCATTTTCCCTATTCTACCCACTACTGAAATACCATTCTTCAGCCAGCATTTTCCCTATTCCATACTCCTGAAATATCATCCTTCAGCAAGTACTTCCCCAATTTTCCTAGTATTAAATCATCACATTTCAGAAACATTTCCCTTATTTTTCCATTGCTGAAAGACCACTTTCAGCAACATGTCATCTATTTTTCTATTGTTGAAACACCACTCTCAGCAACCTGTCATTTATCTTCCCATCGTTAAAACACCCTTCCTTTCTTCTATTTCACAAGTTCTTCAGATTCCTCCTATGATTCAGCAGACTCTAGTATCATTCCCCTTATATGACAGAGAATTCTAAAAATTCTTCCATCAATATTAAGTCACTATGAACAAGCACTCTATACTTCGAATTACAGAACAGAGGTAAATATAAGGTAAGTGGATTTTTTATGTAATACTGTAGAAATTTGAATAATTGTTAAATTATTCACCGATATTATCCTCATCACACACTATTTGAGCTTCATGCATAATACATAATCTCTTATACCATTGATCATTAATTGCAGAAATATAAACAATCGCATGCACACATTAAAACCATAAACAATCACACATATAAACACAGTATTTATGGGAAAGCTTAAAGCTGAAAACCCCCAACTATCTGTATATTATAATGATAGAGATCATGTAAAAATCATTGTACAAACTCCTCACAAGCTCTCAGTACAATATCCAATTGTTACACACTACACAAGCTCAGATCTAGCAAAACACATGCTCCAATCTGCTCCACCTGTTAGCCTGCCTCTACTACGCAATCCAAGATGAATATTGGCCCTGACTGAGTTCAAATCCACCTGGTATGCACTGCGCAATCCTCATTGGCATCTCCATCAATGTGTGGTGCAAACTCATGCACCAGTATGGTCACAACTGATAGTCACACTTTCTCTTTCACCTACCTCTCCACTGGTCTCCACTGAAACTGTCCATGCACTGAAGTTAACTGATGTATTCTTTAGTTGATTTATGAGTTTATAATTAGTGAATTAATTAATAATTAATTCACACCACTCTCACTAGTGTATCAATCAGTTAGACTAGATACAACTAGCTCAACTATGTTTAATTGAGTTAAACTGAATACAACTCCACTAACTTCCTCAATCAACTCCACCAAACTCTGTCACATGAGTTCTAACTGAAGTCTCCATGCAATAGCTCCACTTAACCCTCAGGAATAGCGTAATTCCTTCTGTCAGCTCCTGTGCCACATCCGTGCACTTAACTGAAGTGCTCCAAGAGAATAAGATAATGTTTATAGTCCAAATATTATTAAGAGCTAATAATATTCGACATATCTATTTTTAGACTGGCAATCTAAAAATAGATTCCGCCCAAGATGTCTAAAAATAGAAGTCCATCTATTTTTTCCGACTTGACCAACCATCCACAAATAGCATCCTGCAACTCATAGAACATGATCCATATGTCTAAAAAATAGACATAGTCTAAAAATAGACTTTGCGCCAAAAATAGCCTGCGGGCCCACTTAGTGAAGGCGACTTCATTTCACTAAGCTCCATCATCTTGTTGCATTTTCAACACTCCCTCTCAACAAGATATGGATTATCTTCAACCCCTATCCTGCCTCTGTGGTATTCGAATTTGCTCCTGGTGAGCGCCTTCATCAAGATATCAGCATCTTGATCCTCCATAGGAATGTATGAAAGTAACATGATCTTCCGCTGCACACAATATCTGATATGATGATACCGGATGTCAATGTGTTTGGATCTATCATGAAATACTGGATTAACCAAGAGTTTGATGCAACTCTGATTATCACAATAAATCACAGTAGGATCCAAGTGTGACCCGAACAACCCGACCAGGATCATCCTCATCCATATAACCTCGCATATAGGGCAAAATCGCTGCCATATACTCGGCCTCTGCTAAACTCAGTGCCACGGATCTCTGCTTCCTGCTATACCAATAAACTGTTGTCGACCCGATACTAAAAATCTCTCCAGATGTGCTCTTTCTGTCCGTTGGGCTCCCTGCCCAATCTGCATCCGTGAAGCCACACAGCTTCACCTCATCCGACTGTCTGTACCACAATCCATATCCCGATGTGCCTCTGAGATATCTCAATACATGCTTGCCTACCTTCCAGAAGAGCTTGGTTGGCTTAACCATAGCTTGTGAAAGCTGGTTAACAGCATAGCATATGTCAGGTCGTGTATTGACCAAATACATAAGCGACCCCACCAACTGTCGATAAACAGTGGCATCCACTACCTCCACTGAAGTAGCATCCTCCTTCCTCCAACCACCAGGAAGAGGATTATCAACAGGCTTGCAGCCATGCATGTTGAACTTCTCCAGTATCTCCCAGGCATACTTACCCTAAGAAACAAATAGTCCATCACTACACTGCCAAATTTCCAATCCCAGGAAATAATGAATGAGGCCCAAGTCCTTCATCTCAAACTCTTTTGCAAGATCCTCCTTGCATGAGAGTATCAACAGCCCATCACCTGTCAAAATCAAATCATCTACATAAAGTACAATGATAAGCAATTTACCCTCCACCACAATCTGGTATAGGTTAGGATCTACCTCACTCTTGGAGAATCCAAGTCCAGTGAAATAATTGTCTATCTGTGTGTACGAAGCACGAGGTGCTTGTTTCAACCCATACAGCGCTCTCTTGAGCCTGCACACATGCGACTCGCTGCTGAAGATATCGAAACCTTCGGGCTGCTCTATGTGCACCTCCTCCTCAATGATTCCATTGAGGAACGCAGTCTTCACATCCATCTGATGAATGTGCCACCCCATCTACGCTGAGAGAGCAAGAATCGTCCGTATGGAAGAATACCTTGCGACAGGTGCAAAGTTCTCCTCATAATCGATCCCCTCAATCTGTGAAAATCCTCGGGCAAAAAATCTTGCCTTGTACTTCTCCACACTCCCGTTAGCTGCCTACGTCACTTTGTAGATCCATCTCGAACCCACCACTAATTTCGCTTTTGGCCTTGGGACAGTCTCCCATGCACTGTTTCTGACAATCGAATCATACTCTTCCACCATGGCATCTACCCATGCGGGGTCCTCCACAGCTTCCTCGAAAGAAGATGGCTCTGTCACAATACATTTTCTCACAAGAGCCATGTATCTAGTGTACCGATCAGGTGACTGTCTCTGTCTGCACTGTGTTGTAGGTGGTCCTACAACCTTCTCTGCATCTTGAGCCGCCGCCGCCCTTCTCGTAGTGCGTTCGCCCTTCGATGGTTGTCGTGCGAGTGCGACTTTCCGACCTCCATAGTCCCTTCCTCTTGTGGCTGATCCACATCCGGAAGCTCATCCTTAGGAACTAATAGCTCCTCATCTGCATGCAAGTGTGGCTCCCTCTCAAGCGAACACTTCATGGCTTTCTCCTCCTGAAATTTGATATCTCGTCGCACAATAGTCTTGCGACTGTCTGGAAAATACACATGATAGTTGTGGGGTGTATCAGTGTACCCCAGAAATATCCCAACCTCTGCGGTCGGCTCCAGCTTCTTCCTGGCATCCTTCATCACATGAATGTAAACAGGTGAACCAAAAATCCTCAAATGGGAAATATCAGGCTTCTTACTAGAAAACGCTTCCTCGGGTGTACTCATGCCAAGTATCTTGTGAGGACAATGGTTCTACACATATACTGCAGTATTGCATGCCTCTGCCCACAAGTGTATGGGTAGGCCCTGATCATGCAACATCGCCCGTGCAGCACCCACGATAATTCTGTTCTTCTGCTCAGCAACCCCGTTCTGATGTGGGTTATGAGGTGCTATGAGCTCTCTTCAAATTCCTTCTACGCTGCAAAAGTCCTTGAATTCGCTAGAGATGAATTCACCACCATTGTTTCTCCTAAGAGCCTTCACCTGCTTCCCCGATTCTTTCTCAACTAGTGCCTTGAACTCACAGAACTTTGAGTATGTCTCGCTCTTCTTCTGCATGAAGAAGATCCAGCACTTACGAGAAAAATCATCAACAAATATCACATAATACCTGTGCTTTGCTGTCAAAGCTACTGAGAAAGGTCCACACACGTATGTGTGAATTCTCTCAAGGATCGTCGTGGCGCGACTATCCTTCTCGTGAAAGGTGGCTTTCACAAATTTTCCCAAGGTACATCCCTTGCACTGATCTGACTGCGCAAGAGTACCCTTAGGAAGCCCAGTAGAAATCTGCTGCAGTATCTTCAAAGCTCCATGGTGAAGGTGGCCCAATCTCCGGTGCCATAACTCGCCATCATCCCGGCTCACCACTCCTTCTGCCTTGCCTGCCATTGCTGCGCAGCCATCTACCTGCAATTGATAAAGGTTCTTAACTCAAACCCCTATCCTCCGGGTCTCACCAGTTGCCTTACTGCGCAGGAAAGCCTTTCCTTCACTAAAGACAACATCATATCCCTTGTCTTCTAACATCGCCACAGAGATAAGATTCTTCTTCAATCCTGGAACATGCATCACATCCTTCAATACGAAGGGTTTACCAGACTCCCTCTCAAAGGAAATGGTACCGATACCGGTCGCACTGTATCTACCATCATCGCCCATCTCGATGTGCACTCCAAGATCTTTCTCATCCAAATCAGTAAACAAATCTCGATCTCCTGTCATGTGAAAAGACGCACCACTGTCCAGAAACCACACTGAACCCATCACACTTGAGACCAAGCATGAGATCAATGAAAAATCCAGCTCAAACTGCGAGGCTAAGGCCTCTCCAGCTGCAGATCCAGCAGCCTACTTATTTTTCTTCTTCTGCGGACAATTTGTGGCATAATGTCCATGTTGGTGACAGTGAAAGCACTTCACCTTGGACATGTCCTGCTTCTTGCCTTTCGCACCCGATTGAGAAGCTTTCTTGTTCTTCCCCTTCTTTTCTTTGGCAGCCAAAGCACAATTCTCTTCATCAGAGTTCTTTGATGAGGATCAATCCCTGGTACTTCACCTTATCTCCTCTTGCACATGATCCGACCAAAGTCGCTCCCATCCTGGAAATTTCTCCCGACCATTGATAGAGTCCTGATAGGAATGCCAACTCTTCGGAAGCCCAAGGAGAGCCAAGCTCACCGAGTCCTCATCATCTACAGTCACCCCCACACTTCCCAGCTCATCCCTACATTGGACGAACTTCGTGAGGTACTTGGGCATACTGTCGCCTTTCTCCATCTTTATGTTTCTAAGTTTATCCTTGAGCGCCAACTTCCTCTGGTCGCTCTTGCTTTGGAATAAATCTATCAAGGCTTTCCACATCAAGAATGGAGAAGCCTTACCATGAAGGCTGGACACTATGTGATCCTTCACGCCCTCCAACAGAATCCTTTAACACTTTGTTGTCTTCTTTTGCCATGCATCAAGTGCGGCAACATCGCCAGAAGCAGGTTTGGGAATTTCTGCATCTATGAACTCCTTCAACCCATTGTCATCTAACACCGCCTCCATCCTATCCTTCCATGAAATATAATTCGATCTGCCCTCAAGGGCATACTCCAATCACAATATTTTGAAAGACATCTCAACTTCAACACCAAGAAAACACTGTTGCAAATTCGAATTCCACCAGCACAAAACTCAACTGCTTCAATGTTTTGCAATTGCTCCAATGATCAATATCGCTCTGATACCATGTAGAAATTTGAATAACTGTTAAATTATTCACCGATATTATCCTTATCACACACTATTTGAGCTTCATGCATAATACATAATCTCTTCTACCATTGATCATTAATTGCGTAAATATAAACAATCGCATGCGCACATTAAAACCATAAACAATCACACATATAAACACAGTATTTATGGAAAAGCTTAAAGCTAAAAAACCCCAACTATCTGTATATTATGATGATAGAGATCATGTAACAATAATTGTACAAACCCCTCACAAGCTCTCAGTACAATCTTCAATTGCTACACACTACACAAGCTCAGATCTAGCAAAACACATGCTCCAATCTGCTCCACTTGTTAGCCTGCCTCTCTTGTGCAATCCAAGATGAATAATAATGAATCCAAGTTTGAATCCACCTGGTATGCACTGCGCAATCCTCATTGGCATCTCCATTAGTGTGTGGTGCTCACTCATGCACCAGTATAGTCACACTTGCTCTTTCACCTACCTCTCCACTAGTCTCCACTAAAACTGTTCATGCACTAAAGTTAACTGATGTATTCTTTAGCTGATTTATGAGTTAATAATTAGTGAATTAATTAATAATTAATTCACACCACTCTCACTAGTGTATCAATCAGTTAGACTAGATACAACTAGCTCAACTATGTTTAACTGAGTTAAAATGAACACAACTCCATTAACTCCTCAATCAACTCCACCAAACTCTGTCACCTGAGTTCTAACTGAAGTCTCCATGCAATAGCTCCACTAAACCCTCAGGAATAGCATAATTCCTTCTGTCAGTTGCATGTTCCACATCTGTGCACTTAACTGAAGTGCTCCAAGAGGATAAGATAATGTTTAGAGTCCAAATATTATTAAGAGCTAATAATATTCGACATATCTATTTTTAGACTGGCAATCTAAAAATAGATTCCGCCGAGTATGTCTAAAAATAGAAGTCCATCTATTTTTTCCGACTTGACCAACCATCCACAAATAGCATCCTGCAACTCATAGAACATGATCCATATGTCTAAAAATAGACTTTGCGCCAAAAATAGCCTGCGGGCCCACTTATTGAAGGCGACTTCTTTCCACTAAGCTCGTCATCTTGTTGCATTCTCAACAAATACAGTTAAATAATAGTATAAAGAGAATATCTTTCCCATTATGATTATAACCCCCGCACATTCAAAACCATCATTTCACCACACATAGGTGGGGGGATGTTGAAAATTAAAACCATCATTCCACCCCATGCAACCCGCCGTCACTCTTTATATCCATTATTTTGGCCGATACTCCATGTTCTTAGTCGTAAAAAATTACTCTGATCAAGTCTGGTGTTTCTGCTCCCCACCTCTGTATTTGACTCAAGTTAGTAGCTATGGGAGGCCTGGCTATCAGACATGAGCCTGGCTCGATGGCCCTTCTTGAATTATTTTCGGAGGCTTACCAAATCTTCTAGCAGGCAGGATGGATCACATATTTTGAAAGACTGCGAGAATTTGACCCTCAACAAGTCTTGGAGTTTTCACGAAATCTTCAGGGGGATCATTCCACAGTTCAGGGGGTCTGAATTCCCGTTACAAAAGATGATATAGCGCAAGTTTCGATATTTCCAGTCAGAGGTGCTCGATGGTTTAGCAGGAAGCACATCATCATAAACGCGTAGCAGGACTTCCTTCTTCCAAAAGAAAATGTTGATATTAAAGGCCGTGGCATAGGAATGCATTCATTACCTCCTCCGTGGCCAAAGGTAGCTGAATTTTTCAAGCATTATTTAACTTGCGAGGGGCACTACCAAGTAGTTTATCAACACGACTTTGTTTTAATGAGGCACTTGCGGCATGGTAGACTAGTAAACATTCCTTATTATCTGCTTGGATGTATTAAGAATATGTCATATTACTGTAGACGAGTAAAATTTCCATTACTGTCCCTTACCCATCATCGCCTGTGTCAACTATTAATTCAGAGGGGTTTTTCCCAGCAAAACCCCCCTCTAAATAGCCTACCCTTATTTCTGGAACAAGCCCCCGAAATTCCCCAAGAAGCTGAAAACCCCCAAGAAATCCCCGAAAGCTCTTATGAACGACAACTGGAAGATATTCCTGATCCTCCATTGATTCCATCTTCAGAGCCATTTAATCCAGTTGACCTATCCCCAAGCCCATCTCATTTAACAGAGTCATCCCATCCCACCTTCCACATCCCTAGCGACGACTCTCAAGCTGAAACACTGCCATCGTCCCCTACTCATAAAATAAAGAGACGAATTGCAACAGTCTCTGTATCAAAAAGGAAAACAAGGGCTGCATCCAAAGCTATCACCTCTTCCGATAGCTCTTCTCCTAGAAAAGAATCTTCTCATAAAAAGAAAAAGAAATTCATCGCTTTTTCCGCTTTCCTACCCAGGAGAAAAATAAAAACGACCATTGAATCTGAAACCATTCCCACTTCCCTTGACCCCGCAACCATCTTGTTAAAGCTTCATTCATCATCACCATTCCAAACCCCGAAATCATTACCTGTCTCATCCTGTGGCACTGCTCCACAAGAACCAGATGCCAAGGGTAATATGACATCATTTTCTACTCAAATAGTAACTGCTCCACAAGAACCAGTTACTCACTCAGCGGCTGAAACACAAGAACCAGCTGCTGAAGTGCAAAACCCAAACATCCAGCACGATATTATAAGGAAACCAGCTGTAGTTGAAACACAAGAACCAGCTACAGCTGAAGAACAGCAATCAACTCCAGCAAAAGCAACCGATACACAGGGTTCAGTCACCATGGCATCTCTTTTAGGGGAAAATGAATTTTTAAAGTCAGAATTAGAATCCTACAAAAGAGAGTTGGTAATGGCAAGGGAAACCTTTGATAAAGAGCTAAATCTCTACATGTTGGCACATGCAGCATCATTGCAAAAGAACGACCCATGTATAGAATATATGTGCCATGAATGTGGAAACATCTATCAATAGGCCAGATATAAGATAGTTAAAGTCCCAGTGCCTGAGGCATCCACATCGGTTGCAGTCAAGGAAGAATTCCCTACTATCACACAAGAACCAGTAGGGTCTTCAAAACTTTGGAAAAAGAAACCAAGCCACAGGTATCATGCCCTACATTAATTGACTCAGCTACTCAGACTATGCCTCAGCCCATTACCTATAATGCTGGAACACAAACTCCACCATGGAAAGAGTTGGAAATAATGAATAAATGGAAGAAGCAGTATGCTATTGATCAAGACAAAGTTTTACAACAACATTAATTGGCCTGGAAAAATCATATGTATTCCAATTTGGATAACTGGGAGCAGACACTTTAGCAACTTAAGGATTCCAAGAAAGAAACTAAGGAATTAAGAGAAAAACTAATCCTGATGTTTTCATTAGTACAAAAATTGTTAGTGTTACACCATTTTTTTGGTCATATAACCTATTATTATTAGATGAACCCAAGTACACCATGTAAGACAAATTTTACCCTAAGTAAAATTGCTTTCACCAATAAAATAACTCATTTGTTTATATTTCCTGGTCATATTCAACCCAAAATAAGGAACTTAATTAAATAAATCCTTATTTATTTAATTATTTCCTAAGAATAAGTTATTTAAATAATATTCTTAGTTAAATTTGACTAAATCATCCATAAATAATTAAATAAACCATTATTTATTTAATTATATTCCCTAAAATGATAAATAAATCATTTATTTATTTATTATTTATCAATAAAGGAATTGACCCAAGTCAAGAACCCTTTTCCCTACAACAAATATAATAAAATATTCCTAAAGGGTGCTTCTAGAATTCGATTAATAATATTTTATTCATGCACCGAGTTCTAGACCGCCCCAATATTTTGTTATAAATAGAAGGGTTTTCCCCATTCATGAGTCACCTTCATTGCATTAGATCACTCTGGATCTACTCTTGGTCACCATTTTCCATTTTTTGCTTTGTGAACTCCCATTGAGTTCTATGTTTGTTTTTCTACACCACTGAGAGAGAGAAATGCTAGATCTAAAACACTGAGGACTTCCAAGAACCCATCCCACTGAGGAGAACCGGAAAGCACCTTTCTTGTTTTCCTCTCAGGTGCCCCATTCTTTAATATAATACAAAATTCTTTTAAAAACATTATTTCTTGTCTTGTCCATTAAATTTATGGAGCCATGTTATATTTTATCTGCTTAATATATTTTATGCTTAGATCTGAATTTGTGCAGCAAACTTAAAGATATTTTGCAGCCATAATCAATGTTAGGGCTATTTGTTATGCGTAGCTAAAGTGATCTTTTACGACGAAAGATTCATACTAACATTTAGCCACTAGGAAACCCTCTTTGAATTATTCTCTGTTTCTTTCTGAACGCCTTGTTTATTTCCAGTTGAAAGCAATTAAGGACGAGAGACCTTATGAGTTGCTCACAGTGGAACAGTTTGTCAAAACATTTGCTAAGGCTTCTGCTAGTGATAAACATCTACTATGTGAGTTGTATCTTCATAATGAGGCTATGCCTGAAAACAGAGAGGTCAACTTGAATCTGATTGTTGGTGATATACATATTAGGGCGTTTGTTTCCTTCCTTGCCAATCAAATCACATGGCAAACCACTTTTATTGCGACTAGGCACAACGAGGATAATCGCCTTCTCTGGATAAGGCCAAAACCTCGAAATATGGCCATTTTTGTAATAGAGTATCGTCAGTTTTTGCAGAAGCCAGGAATGAGTAGATATATACAGCAATTGCAAGGCTCAGTACTCCGAGAGTGTCATCAATTAATCAAGGCCAAAGAGATCACTGCTTTGAAGGCAAACACCATGTTCTGGCAACAGTCCTCTAAGGAAAGACAAGAGTATAATCCCTTTAGCCCTGATAACCTTGAAACTGCACTGTCCAGAATACCAAATTATATCAGATGTGTTCAGCAATGCGCTGAGAACTAGATTGGCTATCATTTTCACTTCCCTATCTTATGGATTCCAGCAGAACGATATCAGGCTCATTACAAATTGGTTAACAGAGATGAGGCAACAGCATGGTATAAATTGCAGAGTAATCAAGGATTCAGATCTTTGACAGATACCACCTTCCATAGCTATTGCTTGAGTAACTTGCATGCAAAGATTTGGTACTCAGACTCTGATTCAGACTAAAATTTTCCTAAGGACATGCAACCCTTTCAGTTGGGGGGGATGTTAGGACCTCATAATGTACCATTTTGACCACATATTTTGTCACCACTTTACTCTTTCTAGTCCATATTTAAAGCTTACATTATCATCTCCATCCATTTTATCCAACGGTATAAAAAATTCTTCTCTTTACTATGTATTTAATTTTTTTTGCATATAATTCCACATTACTTTTATATTTAATCATTAATCGAAGATATACAGTTGCTGAGACAGTCTAAAAGATCGCAGATAATCTATGATAAGGATCGCGTTGCTAAAACAGCCAAACCCGTTGCTGAAATAGTCAACGGGCACGCAAATCCCGTTGCTGAGACAGCTCGTGACTTGCGATTTTCAAAGTGTATTTCAAGAATGATGGCAACAAGACGAAGACAAGCAAGGGGAGCTCTTACACAGACCGTTCTGAAGCCAGTATTTTTGTATCTATTGTAACAACATTCCGCAAATAGAAGAACAGAAAGACCCTGTGTTAAAACAAAAGATCAGATTTGGATAAAAATAGGATTTCTCTGATGTAACTGTAATAGATGTCTCCTCTTTAAAAATAAGAGACATCATCATTAGAAGGGGGTTTAGAGACTGCGGGAAGTACATTTCTTTGAGCAAGGAAGAGCAAGGCTCTATTGTAATGTATCACTTTTTGATAGATGAATAAAAGGCTATTTTGAGCGCTTCAACTTAATTTATTTCCCTGGGGAATCTTGTGAGAAGGAAAGGGCCTACCTTCATCACAAGATTCACCCAATTGCTTCTGTAGTCTGTTACTCTTTATGTCATTCGCACCCTAATTTAACATTGTTTGCTGAAGAATTATTTACGCAGTTCTGTGTTTCTTATTAGAAGTTATGTTTTCTTTAAACACTACATTAGCTTTATACCATTCATTCTTGAGAAGCTGTGAGTTACTTTATTTTCAGTCATTTGTTTATAGGATGAATGTGTGACAGAGTGATATCAGGAAACAGGTGCTGAAGATTCCTGTTTGAAGGAATAGGGTCATGTTCTCCATTGATTGATCTTCTTTTCTGCAGTGTGATTGATATCAGGAAACAGGTGCTGAAGATTCCTTCTTGAAGGAATAGGGTCCTGTTCTCCATTATGGTTGATTAATATTCTTTTATGCAGAGTGATTTCCTTTCATTATCTTTCCTAGGTTTCCTTTAATGAAAGTCTGCAATAGAGGGATTGTTTCTGCTGTGACACAAGTAGGCTTCAGCTTTGTTAAAGTGAGGTGTGAACAGTGTGAACAGTGTGATTAATATTTGTGTGATTAATACTACAACATTTCTTTGCTTTTGGAATTGAGCATATCCAGTGTGTGATTTCCTTTGGAATAAACAGACCTTCCTGGGTTGACAATTTATGTGGTGCTTGAATTGTTAAAACAATTAAAGCGACCAAAAATGACCTAGGTGGATATTGGTGGCCACCAACCTATTTTAATTGAACCCTCTCCATTGTTCCATTATTTCTTTCAGTTTCCTTAATTGTAGCACAAATTACTATTTTTGGAAATTTTTCGGGTCCTAAACTTCTAGAGCCATTTTGAGGCCCTAAACGACGCTTTTTGGAAAACAGGAAAACATATATGTATGTAGTTAAAAATTTTAGTCTTCGGATAGATATTTCTAATGAGCTATTGTGCAAGTCAAACAAAAAACATACGCCTAAGTTACGGCCCCGAGTAGTTGATGTACCAATTTATCCCAACGTGGCCCATAGACTTTTCATGCTTCATCTCCTAGGGTTAGGTGTTTGGATTTTTATGGTTTTCCGTTGTTTCTCAATAATAAATAGGTCCTCAAGCCTCATTTTAACATAGTTCAGGAGGCATGTAACTGCCACATCTCTTCTCACAGATAAGCTACCATTTCCCAAGCTAGTTTGTTTCCATTCTGCATGTAAACAATTTTCAGTACTTTGTTATTAATGAATTGAAGTTTTTGTTTTGTTACATATCCGTTTTTTTTTTATATTTGTATTTCATTTAGATTCTTCATAAATCTGGATCAGTGGTATCATAGCATTTTTCTCTTTCTCTATTTTTCTGTGTATGTCCCAAACAAGGTCAGGGTATAAGCAGTTAGGGATAAAATTGGGCAAACCTTTGCAAGAACAACCTCGCTGACCCCAACATTCTCCCATAGTGGAAGAAAATAAAGATGAGGGAGCAAGAGATCCTTTCAAAATATCGTTTGAAGAATCCCTCAAGTGACATAGGAACACGATGATGGAAAAATTTGCCCAGATCCTTTGGCGACTACCCATAGGCGACACATCTTCATCCAAAAACCACTCTGGAGGCGCCACTCCATTTAAGGTACAAGTCAACTTTGGCATTCCCATATTTGAAGGCCATATAGAATCTGTAGATGTCGTAGATAAATAGTTAAATATGTTGGAAGGATATCTTCGTTTCATGATTTTTCCAATAGGGAAAAGATTACTTTTGCACTCCTCAAAGACGCCACCCACATTAAAGACTGGTGGTAAACCTACTGTGAGAAGAGGCATGAGAGAGAACCCTCCCTATTTTCATTCGCACCCACTTGGAATTCTTTTCAAGACGCCATTAAGGAGAAGTATTACCCTGTTAGGAACTATGAATATAAATACATAAAGTGGACCACACTGCGATAGGGAAGGGACCAAGATGTGTCAGAGTTCACAAATATTTTTCATATCCTTCACACAAAGTTAGGTATCAAAGATTCTTAGTGGAATCTGGTACTCAAGTACCACATCTGTCTACACAAGTACATCTAGGACAAGATGGAGCTCCTGAATATCTCGCTTGGCGTCGCCTATTGATACAATTTCAAGTTCGAGCATAAATTTAAATAGAAGAAGCGAGACTCTAGATCTACAAATCTGAAGCAAGAGAAATGTGCCCACAAACCGCAAAACAAAGGACAAAGTCAAGGCGGGGTGACTTAGGAAAACCTGTCGAAGCTGCAAGCAAAGAACAACACCAAAAATACCAAGGACACAAGAAAATGGCGTGAGTTCCAGAAGAGCCCCACTCAGAACACAAATGGGTGTCGAGCCAAGAAGTCACTGGTTGTTGAGCTAAAGGATTCAGAGTCAGATGCATGTTCCGACTCTAAGTCAGAACCCAATGAGAGGAATGACAAAGAGAAGCAGATTATTGATGCAGAGCCCAACGCCACCATTTCCACTACCAAAATTTAGAAGATTGAGCCCGAAGATCCACATGAGGGGGATTGCCTCTTCTACTCACAAATGTGGGTGAAGGTTTCTATGGTGTAGTTCATTTTTGACAGCGAGAGCCAAAAGAACCTCATTTCAGCAAAGGTCGTAAAGCGGTTGGGCCTACCGACCAAACCACACCCGCAATCGTACACCATCAAGTGGCTTCAAAATTGCGAGATCTTTGTTTCAACCAATAGTGCCACCTTCCCTACAACATCAAACCCTTCACGGATGAGGTATTGTGTGATGTTTCTCCACTTGAATTTTGTGATGTATTATTAGGCCAACCATACATGTGGAAGTGTCATGATGTGTCATTAGGGGAATTGGGAGGTCTAAAATGAGCCTCGTATGGAAATAATTAAATAATAGCTAAACCAATAAAATAATATTTGTGAAGTTTAATTTTAATTTTTGCACCACAATCCATGTAACCATGGTTAAATTCAATTGAAAATGTGTAGCAAAATTAAATTAATAAAAAAATTGCATTGATGTGACTATAAATAAGAATGAACTTTTAAATAAAATGTCATTATCATTGAACAACTAATGCATTTGTCCTTTGTACTTAAATAACTTAAAACAAATTATAAATATAAATTCATAAATTCTTAATTGTATAATATACTATTAGAAATAGATTTAATTTATATTTACAAGTATAAATAAGATTTATATATATTGAAATTTTAGACTTTTTTTTGCCCCAAACTATGTTGAACCTAATATACCTTTTTTTAACATACAAAACTAATGTACATTTTTTCATCATGCAAAACTAATATATATTTTTCTTTAATTTTAATATGATTGTATTGTTGTTAATATTATAATAATATTATTCATAGATTTGATTTATCATAAAAATAGAAGGTTACATTTTGATTTATTTTTAATCGATATGTATAATATATATGTATTAATATTAACCTATAATTAATTTGAAATTATAATATTAGATAAAATGAGATAAATATTTAATTTTAAAATAAATATATGAAAATATACAAATATAATATTTATTGAAAAATGTGTAAAGACATGAAGATTATATAAGGATATGCTTTGTTTCTTTCAAAAAATATGAAATGACAATAATAATATTTTATTCAAAAAATGTGAAATGACATTTATTATTAGTACTTTACTTTATGACTTTAAAAGTACTTAGAGCAGTACCATGGTTAACCATGAGTTTTTATCCACCATTGAAAATGTAACAAGTAAGTACCTTTAACTCAAGCAATGGCACCTCAACTATTGGGAATGATGGCATCCCCTAAAATGTGATTGGTTCTCATAAAGTGAATTTTGATTGTACATTTTCCTTAGGAGGCCCATTTTAGACCTCAAAATTCCCCTAATGATGATTCTAGACATCACTTTATTATTATTATTTTGGGAAATAAGCTCTATAGGATACCTGCGGTAGCACCACCTACCACCATCTCTTTGATCTCTACTAGGAAATGAAGCAAGATCATTGTGGTCACGTCCACAACCTCCAGACATGGCTCCTATACACAGAAAAATCATATGGACAAGGTTATGGAGGAGTACAAGGATGTATTCACCTCATCCATAGGGGTACCTCTACACTCTTAGATGAAGCACTCCATCGATCTGAACCCGGGTGTGTCGCTACCCAATGAAATCATCTATTGAAGCTTTGTTTTGGAGAACGATGAAATCAAGAGGCATATTCAAGAGTTGTTGTAGAAAGGGCACATTAGGCCAAGTTCATCTCCCCGTGGGAGCTTGACCATGTTGGTACAGAAGAAGGACGAAACTTGGAGTCTCTGTATTGATTATCAAATGCTGAATAAAATCATTGTTCGTAATAGGTATCCAATCCCAGAGATTAATGGCCTTCTGGACCAACTGAAGGCAAGAAAATATTTCAACAAGACTGACTTAAATTTTGGTTATCACCAAGTGCCAATTGAACCCTCCAATGTGTGAAAGACTGCCTTCAAATCCATGGAGGGCCTTTTCGAATGGATGTTCATGTCTTTCGGGTTGACGAATGTACCCACAAACTTTATGAGGCTCATAGATGAAATCTTGTGACCCTTCACCAACTCATTTGTGGTAGTGTATTTGGACAACATACTGATCTTCAACCAGAGTTTGGAAGAGAACCTACACCATATTGGATAGATCCTCCAAACCCCATGACAACACTAATTGTGTGCCAATTTGGAGAAGTGAAATTTTGGTATGACCCAGGTTCAATATATGGGGTACATCATTGATGAACATGGTGTGCATGTGGACGCAACCAAGATACAATTTATTCAAGATTGGCCAGCCCCAACCACTCTAACAGAGAGAACACCTTAAATCAGGGCCTATATGTAGGGAATACAGGCCTAAAATCACTAGACATGCTATGGTATGTCAGGTAACACCTCGACACACATGGATTATTGAGAAAGCCTCTCCTTCCTTTGCCTTTGTTCTCTTCACTGCTAGGTAAAGAACTAGCACTGGTAAACTTGTTAATCAACTATTTATTGATATGAGGATGAGATTGACCAGAGAGTATCAAAGTGGTGACCGCTGCAACTTTATTGGTATTGCCAATTTCTATCGCAGGTTCGTGTTGGTATTCTCTCACATTAATTGACCTTTGAGTCGATTCACCAAGGGCAAAGCGAAAACAAATTTCTTTTGATATGAATTCCAACAGAAGGATTTTTCCAAGTTGAAGCATCACCTCTTCTCTGCACAAGTGCTCACATTACCAAACCTGCAACAAACATTTCAAATTGAGATAGATGCCTCCGACTATGCTATTGGTGCAATTCTTACTCAGCAAGGGCATCCAATAGAATATCAAAATGAGACACTTTCAGATACAGTCTGAAAGTATCCCACCTATGAGAAATAGATGTATTCTATTGTGTAGGCTCGGCAACAATAGAAGAATTACATCCTGGTAAAGGAAACAGTCATCCACATATACCACTAACCCCTGCGATTTACAAAGACACAAGGAAAGGTACAGAACAATCTCCATCAAAAATGGTCCACATATCTACAACAGTTCCATTTGAACATTAAGTACAAGAAGGGAAACACCAATAATGTTCTAGACTACCTCAGCCGATCGCCGGTCATGGCACTGAACACTATGGTTGAATCTGTGGATACGAGACTTTAGGATGACCACATCTTACAAGAGTGATCCAAAATTCGGCACCACATATCAGATGCTCCTAAAAGGAAAGCAAGTTCTAGACTTTCACCTCTAGGGTGCACTATTATGCCACCTGGGACACCTCTTTGTTCCTTCAAGCGAGTGTGCCAAGACGATTTGGGAGGCGCACTATAGTCATGTTGCTAGAGACTTAGGTTACAAAAAACAATGGCAGTGCTATAGAAGTATTTTATTAGCCGAACCTTCGACAAGGTGTTGGGAAGTACATCAAATCCTACACAGTTTGCTCCATTTCCAAGCCTACAATCAAGAACAAAGGAATGTATACTCATCTGCCTACTCCTAGCTGGCCCTGGGAATCCATCTCCATGGATTACATGTCAAGCCTTCCTTATACCAAGTATGGCAACAATTGTATTTTCGTGGTCATCGACATATTCTAGAAGATGGCCATTCTTACAGCCTGCAAGAAGAGTATCACATCAGAAACCGTTGCCAAACTCTTCTTTGAGCAAGTATGGGTACACTTTGGGATCCGAAAATCCATTATCTAATATCGGGAAAAGAGATTCCTAAGCACATTCTAGTCTAGCCTTTGGTCGTTGTTGGATACCAAGCTCACTAATTCCATGCCATTCCACCCCCAAAATAATGGCCAAACAGAGGTCGTCAACTGGATGACTGTGCACATCCTACAAATGTATAGCTAGAAGCATCCACACACATAGGATGACAGCCCCCCTATGTCCAGAATAACTACAATAGAATTATCCACATCTCAACTAGCCACAACCACTTTCAGGTGGGGTTGGGATTCCAGCCACTATGTTCCATAAATTTTTCCATACCACTTGCATCTACTTAGGAAGAATCAACTCATGTCCAGTATGAAGTTGACATAGCTACCAAATTCATTAAATGCATTCATCACATCTGCCAACAAGTCTGTGAAAT
Organism: Pinus albicaulis; assembly: GCA_034641835.2. Taxonomy (NCBI): domain Eukaryota; kingdom Viridiplantae; phylum Streptophyta; class Pinopsida; order Pinales; family Pinaceae; genus Pinus; species Pinus albicaulis. The sequence continues at coordinate 1,518,087,869 of CM076584.1, forward strand.
ATTGGGCAAAGAAAATGCTAAGTACAAACAACGTCATGATCAACATCGAGTGCCACACAAGTTCCAGGTGGGCGACAAAGTTTGGTTACATTTGCAGAAGGAGTGCCTCGCTAGGGCCCACCACAAGCTTTTCCTGCTCTTATATGGGCCTTACACCATCACTAAGGTTGTAGGAGATAATTATTTTGATCTCAACATTATCTCATTCATTGGCTTGCACCCAACATTCAATGTAGATCGTTGTCGACCATACTTTCCACAATTACTGGACACATTAGACATTGCAAAACAAATCACACCAATAGAGCTAATCCTAGGCTGCATGGAACATGCCACAACTAATCAGATCATGGAAATGAAAATAAAGAACACTCACTAGCAGAAGATCCAACTGTATCAGGCTGTTAAAGCTAGCCAACTCCTGCACCAAGGCAAGTGGCTTACAAGAACCAAGTTGAACGGAAGTTTCCCCATCTCATGTAGGTACTAAATGAAATGGGGACCATTACTTCCTAAAGGGGGAGGAATGATCTGATTGTATATTGGTGGCCACCCACATATTCCACTTGGACCCCCACAATTGTACCATTATATCTTTCAGTTTCCTTAATTATAGCACAATTTACTATTTTTGGTAGTTTTTTGAGTCCTAAACTTCCATAGCCATTTTGAGGCCCTAAATGACGTTTTTTGGAAAACAGGAGAACATGAGCCTTTAAGAAACATTTTTAGTCCTCAGATAGATATTTATAATGAGGTATCGTGCGTGTCAAACAAAGATCGTATGCCAAAGTTATGACCTTAGGAAGTTGATGTGCCAATTTACCCCAACGGGGCCCACAAACTTTTGGCGCTTCATATCCTAGGGTTATGTCTTTGGATGTTTATGGTTTTCCATTGTTTCTCAATAATAAATAGGTCCTTGTGCCTCATTGTAACATAGTTCAGAAGGAATGTAGCCACTACATATATTCTCAACGATAAGCTACCATCGCCCGAGCTAGTTTGTTTCCATTTTGCATGTAAACAATTATCAATGCTTTATTATTAATGAATTGATGTTATGATTTTGTTGCATATCTATGCTTCTATTTATATCTATATTTCATTTCGTTCCTTCATAAATCTAGATTATCTAAAGAAAATCATCTCTCCAGGGGTGGCAGGAGTGGAGTAGGAGTGATAATTTTGCCTAAGGAACATTGAGAACTCAAATTCACATGGGGATTAGGGGATATGACAAACGATGCGACATAAGCATACACTCTTTTATCAAGGATTTTTAAATTCGTGCATATGCAAATTCAAGAGATAATAGTGATTGGATATTCACTCATCACTCTATGTAGAATCATAAATAGATCTCACCCCATAGATCTTAGGCTTGCTCAGATCATAAAAGGAACCCTTAATCTACTAATATTCATTCCCATAGTTCAATTTCATCATGTGTTAAGATCCAACAATGCAAGTGTTGATGATATGGCCAATCAAGGCTCATCTCTATTGAAAGAGAATTTGTATGGAACGACCAAGCTATATGGGCCCCTTTACCTTAGGTTGCATATGACTCTCAATAATACCATTTTTTTTTCACAAGCTAAGGGAAGGAGGGGACCTTGGAAATATTTATAAAAAACATAAATGGGGCATGCATACACCCCCCTTTACATACAGCCCATATCACCCTCCTTGCAACCATGGAGTCCAAATTGGAAGTGGGGAGTAAGGAGGGCAAAGGATTTAGGTAATTGATGAACCCAGACATTGTGATGATGTATGGGAACTTTCTACCAATGCTACTTCTAGGGATGATTATCCAACAAAAGGGAGATTATTCAATCACTTGCTAGTATAATGAGAAGAACAAGCATGGTAATCCTTGGCATAGATAAACTCCTTTAATGATTCCATCTCCAACTGAAAGGAAACAAAATATAACCTCTTTATACCTCTTTAGGGTGGGAGACGATTGATGAAAGATCTTGTCAACAAACGATGTTAAATATAAAGTAGCACATTTGGGTGACCTCTCCATAATGTGAGAAAGTAGTCATTCTCTTTATTCCTGGTCATAGTCTCATCTATTGGACCGCCTGATGCAAAGCCTTCTTAGAGTACTTGTGTTCTTCACTCTCTTCTCATTGGAAAATTCGACATCAGTTGGATTTTTCAATCAGTAAGGGGATTTCCTATGGGAGGGTTCTTGATCGTTGTTTTGTGGGTTGGTATGTTGTGTCATTTTATTCCTATTTGAAGCGTGCTTATTTTAACATACGAACCTATATTTGGAAGCATCACCTGGAAGTAAAGTTTTTCTCGACAACCAAATTCAAAAATATATTTGTCTCCAAGGGTACAATTCAATTTGGACTAACATATGTTATGGCTCCTTTGTGTTACATGTTATTTCTACTATTGTCAATTTCTTATGGGAATGTGAATGTGACTCCCTCATTCGTGAACCTTAGCATCAACATTCACAAGACCAAGGAACCTTAGGACACTGGTTTATGTATTTTGTCTCACTTTTCTCAAAATTTTCCCATAGAATCTCAAAATTAGAAGGAATGAGTAAAATTAATGGGTTGGACCCATCCTCGTGGCTAAAGCAACATGAAATTATTGCTCTTAAGGAAGGAATGCAAACTCACTACATCATGTTTAGTCTAAAAGATGAATTGTAAAACTTTCTCTCTCAATTGAAGGAATTAAACACAGAGGGAAAAGTATAATTTTCAAATTTTGAAGATAAAATTGCTCTATCTAATACTCATCCCCACAACCAACACTTCTAATTGGTATGAATTTCAATTTTTTGTTTTGTTTGTTGATCAATTCTTTCACCTATATAAGCGTTATCAAAAGGACAACATATGTAATCACTTATATGTTTTGAATGTGGAAAGTACTGATAGGATATAGATATAATCAATAGCTATGAAAAATGATTTCTTTTATCAAAATGTACATTGTACCTCACATGAGGTCTATGCCCATGCTTTTATTTTAATACAGAATACAAATTTAAAAAAAGAAAAGAAAAGAAAATCATCTCTCCAATTTTATGGTATAAAGAAGATCCTACGAATATTTTTTCAATTACAAAGATATTTTATTGTTTCTTTTATTTTTCATTAAACAGCCTACCAACTAATAATAATAGTTTTATAAGCCACAAGAGTGACATGTGAGCATGCTTATCCTTACAACTTGCCTCATGTGACCTATAAAGACCCAAAAAAGTAGCCATGTCAATGTGCCATCCTTAAATATGATAATGAATTATACCATAATTCCCTCCCCTCACCCCCCAAAAAAACCATATCATCATGCCCATCCTTAAATATGATAATGACTTTTTATAGTCTTATGTGGAAAATTTAAAATAGAATTACTTCCAGATTTTTGACAAATAATGTTTAACATTTTTTTTTCCAACCTCGTGAATATCATATATCCAATTTTATTGCATAAAAAATGTCCTATAGTTTTTCCGTGATAGAGAATTTTTTTTTTTTGCATACATATTTCACTAAGAATCCTACTTATCAAATTTTTTAAGTGGAAAAGTGCCATGTTAGCATGCCTATCCTTACAAACCATTTCAATGTGCCAACATGTGTCAACTAACCTTCAAAATTTATAATTAATTTTCTATAACCAACTTGCAAGGTGTTTCAAACCCTTTCAATGTGCCCACATGTGTCAACTAACCTTCAAAAGTTATAATTAGTTTTCTATAACCAACTTTCCAGGCGAGATGAATTAGTTGGGACCTAATACTAATAAATTAGGATGACGAATTTGCCCATAGGGAAGTTATGGACCATATAATTGTTTCTCTATAGAATGGGGTATGTTGTTAATATGTGAAACACAAGCCATGCATAGCATGGGTTAGGAAGTAGAAACTAATTAATCTTGTTATGTAGGACAATTCATTGATAAATCTTGTTATGTAAGACAATTAATTGATGAAGCAAAAACATGTAGGCTAATAGGGTTGCATCTACCAAATGTGGATTTTTCTAGTATAAAGAGGCGATTGGCACAATTTATGGGGTGACGAAGCTGATCTGTGGATAACTAGATTAAGGAATGTATTTTCACTATAAATGTGTCTCAATTCTGTTTGGTGGGTAATTGGATATCATTCTAATGGAATTTTTAGCTATGGATCTTGTGCATTACTACCCATATTAGGCTGCTTAAAAGGAAGTGATGTAATAAAAATTATTATTTACCTTTTCACCCGTAGCATCTTGAATAAGGACAATGTCTCCTGACATCCTTCCAATAACCTCTCCAGTTGACATCTCACTGTTGAAAAATGCAATATCTTGCCTTAGAATAGTTTTTAAGTAGAAACTCCTGATACGAGCAACCTGCCTTTCCCCTGTGTACATCCAAAAAGCCACCTCTGCAAAGAAAAATGTAAGTTAGATCATGAAGTATTATGATCTTCAAGAAAAATCAAAATTTATTTTCACACTCATTTAACTGATTTGTTATAACAATACTAGATAATGAACATAACAAAAAGTAAACACTCAGGATCGAAAATAAAATCATGTTCATAAAAAGAATAAGTTAAGGTGGGAGGTAATATCTTACGAAAGAAGGATGCAACTGTTGTACAAACACCCAAATAGCCAAAATTCAAAGCTATATGAAACAACCAAAGAAACAAAAGGAATAAATGCAACATTAGAATTAAACAAAAATGTTTCTAAACTCCAATTAGAAATTCAAAATAAATGCCAGTAAAAAACCTATAAATCACTTAGCTCATTTTAATAATCACAATATTTGGAAAAATATTCTTATGACCACTTAATTGAGGTGATTCAATAAGAATGAGAGATGAAATAACCTTGCATTGCATCGTATTAAGTAGGTGTAACAAAATAGATTAAATTGTGCACTATCCAAAATATCCCACATCCTAATTCAATATACCATATCTAATATGAAAAATGCATAAAAAAAAAAAAATTGAATTACTGTTTCTTATGACTAGCAATATAAAATAGGAAAAACAACATCTTTAAAGACCCTAAAAAGAGATAGAATAAAATTTTGTAATAGTTATGTTAATATATAACATTTATTGTCTACAATTCCTTCCATTAATATATATATATATATATATATATATATATATATATATATTAAATTTTATGAAAAGACATGTTGTACTATTAAGCTTAGAAATCAATGATTAACCTTACCACTGTAATATCCCCAACCCTGTTTAACCGGTTGGACCAAATCATAAAAGTAGTAGACTAATAAATAAATTAATAAATAAAGCAGCATTGGCCCATGGTTTTTCCTTTTGGGTTGTTTTGTCCCCAAGTATTTGCCCATGGTTTTTCCTTTTGGGTTGTTTTGACCCGAGGTATTTGCCCACGGTTTCTTCCAAGCAACCGACTATAAAAGGAGGAGGAGGATCGAGAGAAACTCATGGAATTTAATATTTTCTTCATTGATATTCTGAAAGCTCAGAGGAGTTTTCAAGTGAGGATTTTCAGGTGAGATCCTCAAGCTTCCTTTGGTGAGATTCAATCTCACCCTAGTAAGCAAATCCAACTTTGGTGGTTTCCATGATCACCCTAGCTGGTCGCATTCACTCCATATTTGTTTTGAAATGAGTTTTTGTCTATTTTTACTTTACACTTTATGAGCGTGGATATGAGATCTGCCCTGCTGGTTTTATTATAATTATTTGCATTTCCAGATTGGCAAAGGAAGGAAGAAAGCACAGATCTATTGCAGCAAGCTGTTGTAGCACCACCATAATGTTAAGTCAAGGGTTATTAATTGGCATTATGATGTAATTGACCCATCTACGTTGTTGGTCAAACTGCTTGTTTTACATGGGCTAAATTCCTTAATAAATGATATTTGGTGGAATTCCTTAGGGCTTGTTTAAATATGGTGATTGGAACTTAATTATGTGTAATAGAGTATTATGTATAATAGAGTATTATGTATATATGTTATCACGAGGGTTTTTTATAATAAGCATATTACTTTGCTGTTATATTTTTACTATTATTACAGCAGTGGAATTATATATTTCTTAAAGGATATTACAGTGGTATCAGAGCTTCATCTTGGCCAGATGTGGGATGCCAAGGAAGGAGAAACAAAAGGGTATTACTTTCAATTGGGAAGGAAAAAAGGCTAGGAGTCATGGGAAAAATGAAGGGGAAGAAAACCCAATGGGTGATCACGAAAATACCAAAATTGAAGATGCCTTACAAAAGATCGCCGACACTCAAAATGCCATCATGGAACTCCTTAAAGTATAGATCGGGCAACCTAATGTACAAAGCAATAATGGGGAAGGAGGTTCCCATTCAGGTGGGGATGGTCCACCGCAGGAGTATATCAATGTTCGTAGCAATGGTCCATCACATGAACATGTCAACACTCGGAGCAACCCTTTTAGCCAACCAACCATACCTCCATTTTTGGATGACTCCTCGAGGGAGCAAGACTGCCCTTCACCAATTACAGAAACGGTTACTGCATGGATGAAAGAGTATGATACGTTGCCTCCCAACGTCAAAGCGACCCTAAGCCTTAATGACTTTTACTACATGAGGAGCAAACAATAAAGGAAGACGACCACATATGGGGCCATCAGTGAAACGTAGATTTGCAGAAGGCTGTGGGAAAGGTAACTCTTCCTTTTTTTGATGGATCGTCGAAGTGTTATGCACGGTCATGGGTACAAAAACTGGATACATATTTCCAGCTCAATCCCATGTGGGAGAAGGATGCCATCAAATATGCCACACTTCATCTTGACGGAGAAGCACATGAATGGTGGCAACATGGTATGACCACTCTGGGACATGCCAGTATCATCTCTTATACATAATTCACATAGAGGTTAATAGAAAGATTTGATAAGAAGGATCATGAGATGTACTTCCGGGAGCTAACCCAACGCTGACAGACAGGGAGCCTTGAATCTTATGTTGCAGAATTCCAGAGGCTTGCAGTAATGGTCAGCGACCTCTCCATGACCAAGTTGGTCATGTTATTTATAGAAGGGTTGTCAGAACCCCTACAAGGTTGGGTTAGGGCCTACCAACCTGCGACCTTGCAAGATGCAATTAACCGTGCAAGGGATATGAAGGATGTAGTACCCAAGAATAGATTCCTACCCAAATTTTTTATTCCTCAGAAAGGGAAGGAAGTCAAGCAGCAACAACGGGAGCCATTTGGTAAGGGGAAGCTAGATGATGAGACCAGGAAAGATCTCAGAAGGAGAAGGCTATGCTTCTCTTGTCAAGAACCTTGGGCACCGAGACATCGGTGTACTAAAGGGAAGGCCCACTATATTGAAGTAGTTTCTAAAAGCAAAGATGAGGAAGAGAATCCAGAGCTCGATCAAAGGGAATCACAAGGCATGGGGCCAATACAGGAAGAATTCCAGGAAGGAGTCATTGCTTCTCTTACAGGGGTCCCAAGATATCACACCCTCCGGGTTAGGGGCACCATACAAGGACAAAAGGTTACTGTGCTAATTGATGGTGGGGCCTCCCACAACTTCATTGATGCAGAATTCATAGCCAGAAGGGGACTATCTACTGAAGAATTTGAAGGCTTTACAATTTTGATTCCTGGAAAGAAAGACAAGAACCGCATGCCATGCATTAAGATAGTTCCTAACATGAGCCTAGCAATGGGAAACTACACAGTTACAGATAACTTCTTTGTCGTAGACTGCCCAAACTCTCATGAAGTATTGGGGGTACAATGGCTATATTCTATCGGAACTCATATAGTAAACTACCAAGACTTGGAACTCGCATTCACAGGACCATATGGTAAAAAGGTGAAGTTGAGAGGAATGCATGCATATCCTCCCAAGGTTGTGACATCCAATCGGATGGAGGCAGACCTTTGACATGGGGATATTGTATGGGTAGTAGAGTGTCGAATCATGAAGAAGAAACCAGTAGAACACAAGGAGTACTCCCTTGATATTATTGCACTATTGCAAAAGCACCAGAAGGTCTTTGGAGATATACCCCCAGGACGACCACCCGATAGGGGATTTGAGCACATCATCGAACTAGAGGAAGGGATCCAAGCTGTCATCACTATCCCTTACCAGCACTCCAAAGCGTACAAGGATGAGATAGAAAAGGCAATACAAGAATTGTTGGCATTAGGACACATTCGACCGAGCTTGAGCCCTTTTTCTTCGTCCATAGTCTTGGTCAAGAAAAAGGATGGGTCCCTGAGGATGTGTATATATTATCAAGCACTGAATAAGAAGACCATCAAAAATCGATATCTTATCCCCAGGATCGACGAATTGATGGATGAGTTAAAGGGAGCCAAGTACTTCTCAAAAATTGACCTTCGCTAAGGGTATCACCAGATCAGGGTTCATGACCAAGACATTCCAAAAACAACTTTTAGATGCCACTATGGAAATTATGAGTTCCTAGTGATGCCTTTTGGGTTGACCAACGCCCCTGCAACATTCCAGTCATGCATGAACCATGTATTCAACAAGCAATAGCATAAATTTGTTTTGGTCTTCTTCGATGACATCCTGATCTTCAGTGAAACATGGAAAGAGCATCTGCAACACCTGGACGAGGTCTTGGGAATATTGGAGGCACAACAAATTTATGCCAAAACCTCTAAATGTGAGTTTGGGGTGACGAAAATGTTATATCTGGGTCACATCATCGGTGGCTAGGGTGTTAAGGTCCACCAAGAGAAGATTGAAGCCATTCTCAATTGGCCAACTCCCAAAAATGTAACAGAGTTAAGGAGCTTCTTGGGTATTTGTACTTATTACAAAAGATTTGTAAAGGGGTATTCACAGCTAGCAGCCCCTCTTACTGACTTGACAAAAAGAGGAGCCTTTTTATGGATAGAAACAACCCAGGAGACTTTTGAGCGGATGAAGGAAGTCATGAGTTCGTGTCCAGTTATAGCCTTGCCAGACTTCTCTCAACCCTTTGTATTGGAGTGTGAAGCTTCTGGGGAAGGAATAAGGGCTGTCCTAACACAGAACCATCATCCCACTGCTTTCGAGAGTATAAAGCTGCATGATTATGAATGCTCTTACTCCATTTATGACAAAGAAATGTTGGCTATTATGCATGCATTGGCCAAGTTTCGTCGATATCTAGTGGGGAACCGGTTCAAAGTCAAAACTGATCAAAATAGTCTCAGATACTTCCTCGATCATAAGGGATTAAATGAAAGGCAGCAAAAATGGGTTAGTAAGATCCAAGCCTATGATTTTGAGATTGAATATGTCAAAGGTAAAAACAATGCAGTTGTAGATGCCTTGTCAAGGAGACCAGCTACCTTCTCTCTCATAGATATTGTGGATGACTGGAAGTCCCATATTTTGGTGGAATACTCAAAAAATCAATCAGCTTGTGAGATCCTTGATGGACAGTCATCAGACATCTGTTATAGAGTTGTCGATGATATTATCTATTATAAGGATTGAATCTATCTAGTACTCGAGTCTCAACTTAAGATGAAGATTTTAAAAGCAACCCATGACTCCCCTTTAGCCGGACATCCAGGATTTCTGAAGACTTATAGGACCATCAGGGAAAGGTTCACATGGAAGGGACTCAAGAAGGACATTATCAAATATGTTAAGGAATGCGGTACCTTCCAAAGTAATAAGGTTGAACATACACACCCGACAAGTTTATTACAATCACTACCCATTCCGAAACAAAAATGGGAAAGTATATCCATGGATTTCATTACAGGGCTACCGTCCTCACAAGGCAAATATTGTTTTTTTGTGGTGGTGGATCGTCTCACCAAGTACGCTCACTTCTTTGCAATCCCCTCCAAAATTTCTGCATCTCAAATAGCAGAAATATTCTTCCAGGGGGTATTCCGTCTACATGGTTTGCTCAAAACCATTGTGAGTGATCGCGACAGCAGATTCATGGGAGCATTCTGGCAAGAGTTATTCAGGTTGGCTGAAATAGAACTCACCCCTAGTACCAGTTATCACCCGCAGACAAATGGACAGACATTACCAGTGAATAAATGGGTGGAAGGTTACTTACGAGATTATGTCATAGGACAATAATGAGCATGGACCAAGTGGTTGTACCTAGGAGAATACTGCTATAACACCACTTATCACATGTCCATAGGGATGTCACCTTTCCGAGCCTTATATGGATATGAGGCACTATTTTTTGCAGATACAACGTTTGGAGATAGTAGAGCACCATTGGCAAAGGATTGGATCCAGGGGTGTCAGGATATTCTGAGAGCCCTTCAAGACAATCTGCAGACGACACAGAATCAACAAAAGTTATATGCAGATCGTCGAAGTGGGACATGTGGTTTATCTCCTGCTTCAGCCGTACAGGCAGTCTACCTTGAAGCAAAAGGGGGCCAAAAATTAAAGCCACGATTTTACGGGCCCTATCGATTTATCCGAAAAATAGGTGTAACACCCTCAAGTTTCTATGATTTCAACTTATACATTTGAACATAAATCCAAAGGGGAGTGGATCCCAATGGATAATTATTGTATGGATGTGGTTAATTATTTATTTATGAAAAATAAATAAAATATTGTGTATGCATTATGACCAAATGAGAAATTGAGATCACATGCCTAATCCATGAGGACATGGAAAAGGTAAAGACTTTCCCCAAAATCTTTCAAAAATCCTTGAAAGAAATTATTTCTAATTTAGATTTTTGAGGAAAAATATAAATTCCCCAATGATGAGGAAAGTAGTTGGGAAGAGGTAAAAAACTGGAAAAGCAGAAAGCAGATTTAAAGTCCCTAAATAAGGGAAGCCTAGGCAAACAGGAAGAAAGCATCTTGAAATTCTTGACGCAGAATTGGAAACAGGCTTTGGGGAAAGCATAGCTTAAATAAGCTACTCCAGAACAAATTGAGGTTAGTTTGTCCTTGGATGATCTCAGCTTGGGGGTGAGTTCTGGAGATAGAAGAACTCTAAGGTTGGGAGGACTGGTCATAGTATCGGTATGCATGCACAATTTTGCGAATTAATTTCAGTCTGTCTTAAGTATCTCAAGGTTATATGAATTGTTATGTTATAATTTCTTATGCAAATCATAGATTGACTGTTGTTCAGTACCTCATGCAATTGCAAACTAGATCTAATAGCTGAAAATCCAGTATGTTAATAGCAGGGACAAATGGTTTGGTTCTAGAGATAAGTACCCTACAGTAATAAAGTTTAGAGATGATAGATCATCTGAATGTTTAATCAAATAGCAAAATTCAAGTTGTAGCTTGCTGTCTTTTAAATGAAAACTTAGTTGCCATGTTGTATAAATAGGAAATTTTGATAAAACTGTAACCAAGAACAGCAAGTAGAAAACAACTAAACTTGTTATAGAAGTATTAATTTCAGTATAATAGTCACACTGCAGTGACAAGAATTGTAGAATTAAGAATTTAAACTGTTTTATTACATGGAAGTTTAAATATATGAAACCAGAAATTAAATCCTAACTAAGTACGAGGATCTGAAATTAGGGAGTATAAAATATCAAATTCGGTTTCATTACTTCCATTTGATTGAAGAAAAATGATCTATATCCTATATTTCTGAGGGAAGAGTTTAATATGCACCATAATTACAGTTATGCTGAAAAATCATAACAATAATATAAGAAAAGAGTCCTATTAAAAATCTACTTATGTGTGATAAAAGTATATGTGAAAAGGAGGACTGAAATACTGGGAAAGAGCATCTATCAACATTCAATATAAACGGCTGTAAAAGCAGCAAAGGAAGTTAAATGAATATATGTGGATGTAGATGCATATGTATATACCTATACATAGCTGCGGAAACTCTATAATTATAGATGTTGGAAAGTCTATAAAGCTTGCTAACTGAAAAGTTTGAGAAAGGGCATATTGATCTGTTAGAGTTGGACAAAACTCTGAGGAACAGACCTGAAAAATACAAATAAGTATATACATATAAATATCTATCGACTGGGTTGACTGATAGGAATTGAGTATTCTTTTAATAGCAAGAGTGCCTGTAATTTCCAAAGAGAAGTTAAATACCTGATACAAGTATGAAGGTGTAATTGATTAAACAAAAAAAAAATCTTAATGGTATCAGGTGCATAAAAGTAGAATATATCTGAGCTAATGTTATGCGGATAAGAAGTTGGGTAAGAGAGAGACGTGACAAATGGTATCAGAGCACAAGTTTAGAAAACTGGGCAAGTTATGTGCTCACAAAGAAACAATAAGCTGTTATAAATTTTATGAATATTATGCTATAATGAAAAGATAGCATTGGAATCTCTTGATAACGATTCCTTTGAGTCACCTGACCTGAATTTTTGGTTCTATAATGAAACCTTCCGTGCTTGTGTGCCTTTGCTTCCTGTCTAGCTAGTTAGTCATGATTCCAATCTGTCTATTTGGTCTTGTTTAATGAAGTTTGAGACCATAGAAGAAAGCTCTTCTGTGCACGAGGGTTTTTAAAATTAGGAAATTGTTTTTTGCATTTTGGGGTTGTTTAAGCTCAGTATCCTCCTAGCATGCCCATCATATATATCAACTAAAGAAAGCCAAACCACCATGTGGGTTATGCCAATTTTTATGTTTTCTTCATGGTAAAGTAAAACAAAGGAATGATATGCAGATAGAACCTTGTTAAAACCAATCAAACAAGAATTGAATAACAGTAGACATTTATAGATCTTATATAATAGTTGTAAATTCCTTGCTTATTTTGCAATCAATTGTTCTGGATTTATAAAAATGGTTCTTTGAGTCAATGCCAGGATACAATGTCTAACAGCATGTGAAACTGCACTTTGGAATTGTAACCCTAAAATTTATAGTTATGGCCCAGAAACTATACTGTGAATCTGAATGACTCACCTCAGCCATTGTATTTTTTTTATTAAACATAATTGGGAAATGAGATAAGAACAAGTAACATATAAAAGAAGGTATATGGAAAAAAGAAAAAAAAAATCCATATGCCTAAAATTCGATGCCACGAAATGATAATTCGGCGCCGAGAAATGCAAGAATAAGGTAACCATGGCATCATCGAGAGGTATCAAGTTCGAAACCTCTGCCTTGTAGATTAAAGAAAAATATTGACATCAAATTACAGAAATCTTAGAGCGGTGCCGAGGTCTTAGAAAAAAATCTCGTGGAAAGAAAAGTTCTACACACTCACATATATCTAAATCGCTTCCAATATTATATTAGTATAATTCACGTTCGTCAAGATGAACTAGTCGAAAAAGGTTGTTGCCAAAAATAAATTTGTTACCAAAAATATCTCTGACATGGATGATAAGAATTATATGGTCATAGGAAGGCCGGCGGCCTACATCGTCCATGCGACTGTGGGGTAAGCAATCCGATAAAGCCACAAGTTACAAGTATTCCCAATGATTTGAGTCGAGCTTCTCCAATCGCAGCTTCTAGAAGCACTGAATATGTCGACAATGAATCAGGCAACAGCTGGTCACGGAAAAAGCTTCTAGACGCTTCCGCGATAGCATCCAACCTACAAACAAATGGTGGAGCACAGGCAGGGAACAGAAGGTTCTCTTTACCGACCCCAGGCTCGACTCGGATGCCAGAGCCTAAGGAATAAGGTTTAAAATTGAGAATCTGAGGCTGAGTCTGCACGCCACGGGCCAAGCCATCCCCTGGATCTACACACACCAGGGCCGGGAATTTTAAATCCTGCGTGTGCAAGGTTCCATGTAGGGCCAACCCGAACGCACCCTTGCTGCCATGGTTGTGCACGGCCATGGCCACACTCTGCAAGTCGTAAGAAGACAGTCCCTCCGGCAGCTAGTTGTAGAACCGCCGAGGCATCGGCTATTTCCGGCGTTACATCAGCTCCAGCTACACAATATATCTACAAGTAAATAAATGAAAGCAGTGCCCATTAGTCTCAGGGAGTGCAAGCGTATAGGCAGTGAATATATGCATACAAAAGAGGGCATGCATATATAAAGTGAACATATCATATACATAGGTATATGATAATCATTCAAATCGAACAAAGAAAAAAAAAATTATATATATTGAACCCAACCTGGGAAAAAGGTTAAAATACCTATAAAACACCAATGAAACGAATAATGGGTAAGCCATAACATTCAAATACGAATGCATGAAGACCCTATCTACAAAAATAGAAAACAAATGCCGAGTATACCAAATCGAATGAACATTATTTGGGTGAGAGGCATTAAGCCAAAGAGACCTATGCACAGAAGCTCTGCAAATTGAACGCGGCGCTACAAAGAGAGAGCGTTGTAAAATAAAACATAATTGCAACAGACTGGCTAATGAAATCGATTTGAAACGAGTTTCAATAGGAATCGAATAACAAAAATAAATTTAACTTTTAACTTCAAAAACAATTCTCATGACCACCGAGGTGAAGCTATGAACGCATTGCGTAGAAGCCGAGATGTCCTGTGGTGGAAGAAGAGAAATATCAGAAAAAAATCAGAATGGAAAATAGAAGGGATCTGTATAAAATTTCATTTGAAGACCGATTGTATGTGTCAAACCCTAAAATATCATCGCCCTACAGGTGGCGAGATCTGCGGAAACCATGTTTCATTTTGAATAGAAAATGGAGGTAACCAGAAGTCGCAGGTTCACCACTGATGACATTTAAAAGATGAGTACAACGCATTAATAAAAATCCTAATTCGTGCCATCAAAATCCTAATGGATCTTATCAAAACCAGAGAAGGTTGGTAACTGTGGTAACCGAGAAGTATTTTGAAAAAACAAAAAAAAATGTATCATAGTATAGCGTTTCATTAAAACAAAACGTATTACATCTCACATTAAATGAAGATCGCGTCATCGATTGAACAACCCTGTAGAAACCCTAGAAAAAAAAACTTAGGCGAGAAGCACGATATATCTTATGAGTACCGTCAGAGATACGTTCAGATATCTATAATGACACAGTGTATAAACGAATGATGACTGTCAGAGATAAGTGCGAATTATAGGGTGGTGTATTACAAATGTTATGACGGTTGGAATCGATGGAAAATATTTACCCTGTATAAGATCTCTATGAAAATGGTAACTCTGGATGGGGTATGAGAAATCGAGTTGGAATAGTACGAAAGACTATAGTCGAACGTTTAAATCGTAATACATTCTCAATAACAAATATATATATATGGCTCTAATTGTGAAAAAAAAATTTCACAGAGCATGAGTTGTCATCATAGACACGGTTACAAAGTAGATCAGTGGCAATGCAATTTAATAAAAGGAGTGAGACAAACCTACTTCAGTAAGACAAAGTACTTAGGAGTTAATTATCTTAATGATTCCAAACCCCAACAGTGCTATGGAGTCGGCCACCAAATATTCAAGTATGCATATGGCGGGTATAACTAAGTAAAACACACAGCTGTCTATACATATGACAATTTAAGAGTGTACTTCCAAATCCGGATGGGTCAATTCATAAATCCCTCGAAATCAAGTTACCACAGCGTGTCAGAACCTCGAAAGTGGATAGGGAAACCATTTTTAGGAGAGTGTAATTATTAAATTGAATATAAAATGGCTAATTTGGGTGGTAGGCATTATGGTTTATGTCCATTACAAAAAACGATTAAATGGAGTGAAAATTGGAATAATGGTTATATGCTCATAAAAGTGGACCATAAAATTAATATATTATTATATATATTTATTATATGTTCATAAAATTGGAGTATTTATTATATGTTCAATAGTAATGAGATGGCTAGGGGGACGTGTAAAGTTTGGTTGGAAAAGTGAAGGTTGAAATATATATATATATATATATATATATATATATATATATATATATATATATATATATAGTAGACCATATAATAAATGATAAGGTGGTAATATGGTAGGTCAATTAAATAGAAGTGAAGTAAAATAAGAGAAGATTTATTATTTGAGTTAATTAAATAAATGTCGAATTCATGTATGAAATTTTTTGGAAAGGGAATATTACTTCAATGTACATTATATGTGAGTTCCTAAATCCTTTCACCAAATGAAATTCATAATGAGAAAAAAAAAATGGATGGTAAGTGGAGGGACATTACAAATATACTGTCTATTATAGGAAGTGCCATAAAAATATATAAAATCATGTATAAAATCGTTAAGAGATGTAAGGATTTGTTAAAAGTTAAATTAATGAATCCTAAGAACTCGAAAGTAAATGTATGGCTCAACTGGAAAAAAAAAGAGAGGTTGCATATAAAGGAGGTATGAAAAGTTATAAGAGTCTAATATTAGAAATGTAACAACAAGATGTTAGGTGAAGTGAAAGTGGAAACATGATATGTGTAGTATATCAAGAGGCCAAGAACATCATTATATGTTTGAGCATTGATTTAAAAATACGACCATAAGGTTGATGTGGAAATTTCAATGGTAGTAAATGAAGGAACAAAATTATGAAGTAAGGTACGTGGAACATAAGTCAAATATGCAGAGCAGTAAATCTATCCATTACGTTTGTATGTTAAATATAGGTGATTTTGAAAGAGGTATAAGTATAGTGTTAATTTTGTAGAGTTATATGAATATAATATTTTCATACTTGATAATTATTTCTGCAAATAAATTTAAACTTTGTACCCACGATCAAGGAGAGGGAAGAAATAATTCACTAGGGAATATTAAAAGTGGATTCATCTTAAAATTTTACAAGTAAAATGGAATGACATGGTTGGAATATTATTACTGTAATTATGGTTAAAGGAGTAATAAACACTATTGTGGTAGATTAAGTGTTAAAAGTATAGTGTGACAAGGAAAAAAAATTGGATGCTGGTATTTGGAAAAATTACCAGGATGATTTTCAAGTGAAGTATATTTAAGTCATGACTAAAGTATTTTGTAATAAGCATACTTTAGTTCATGTACATGAAAAATAATGAGTTATAAATACAGTCTAAATAGTTGGTTAAATAATTGATTGGGTTAGTAATTGTGGATCATTTCATATTAAATAGTGTAATGTGGACCCATTATATTGAGTTATAAATGAATGAATGAAGGGATAAATCAAATTTTCCCAGGTGAGTTAGCTAAGGTAGAATTGAAAAACCTAACCATTGTTTTTTTTTTTTAAATCCAAGGGAAAATGATTATGAAAATTATCATGCATGGATAAAAATCCAATGGAAAACAATTAATTTCCTCGATTTATCAAGTGAACCATGGTTTTAGGTTGGAAGTGGTCTTTGTTAGAAACCATGTGTTGTTTATATAAACCATGGGTTGATTCCTAATGATTAGTGAAATTCATATATAGATATAATTGGTGCATCATCATTGGATTAGTAAAGCATGAATGTATAATTAAAAGTAAATGTACAATTTCTGGTGATTCTTTAAAAAGGGGAAATTGTGCTAAATTCATTTTAATGTATTCTTGGGAATGTAACTAATTATAGTAATAGATTATATATATTACTATAAAAGAAACATGTACTCACACTATAAAATTATGCGGGTGTAATTTTTTATTAAATTTAATTTCCCCGAGTCTTAAATTCAAGGACCAGATAATAGTGTGAAATCATACAGCTACAAACCGGGAAAAAGGAGGATGAGCTGTATTTGGATTTGGGTGTGGGGGAAACCCATCAGATCCAAATTTACTCACGTAAGTTTTGAACTAGTGGATAAAATTAAGGAAACATGGAAAAAAAAAAATGGAATAATGAAACACAAGTTGTACATTATTGCACACTTTAGAAGTTTTGTCAGTAGGAATATGGAATTTATAAAAGAGGTTAGAGAAAAAAAATTCATGTGTGAAGAAAGAATTGAATTATAGACATTATTATCGAGCCTGGTTATTACTAATTAAATTGTTTGGCTAACAAAAGAAAACAATGCAAAGGTACTCGAAGTACAGTTATGAACTGAGAAAGGGTAAGCATAACCATGCATATGATACAGTTGTTTTCTTTCATTCATGAATACTAATGAAAAGTTGTAAATTTGTTTAGCCAAGTGTTGTAAATTTTTTTAGCCAAGTGTGTAACAGGAAATTGTACACTCGGGAAACAAGGATAAAAGGGTGAAAATAAGTGCAGATAAATCACCTAGAAAATCGAGAAAAGCCGAACTGGACCAAGTTTTCATGAGGAGAAAATCTCACTAAAAGAAAAAAACAACAACAAAGGATAAGTAGTGTATTGTTTGAGATAATGCCTCCATTATTAGGCTTACTTAGTTTGGATTGGGTTGTTGAGGAAGTTGAGAGATTCTCTCAACTTCTCTCTCTAAAATTAGAATTAGATCAACTATATATATTTGATGTATCTCTGATTATTGATATATAGAAATTAATTATTTGTGTGTAAATCATGTGTGTTTCTTCTCTGTCACAATTTCTGATATGGTATCAGAGCCTGTTCTGGCTTGATTCCCTCACGGGATAGCCAGGAAAATGTGAGAGTCTAAGTCCTTTATTATCTGTACATAGGTAGGGTAAGTGTTGAATTTGTTTTTA
This sequence comes from Pinus albicaulis, assembly GCA_034641835.2. Lineage (NCBI taxonomy): Eukaryota > Viridiplantae > Streptophyta > Pinopsida > Pinales > Pinaceae > Pinus > Pinus albicaulis. The sequence goes on from CM076584.1 coordinate 1,518,106,435, forward strand.
TTTGTGAGCGATCTAAGTGTGAGATATATCTTTGTTTTGTTTTGTACAACTTCTCCTGATTCTTATTGTGCGTAAGGTGCTATTTGTCTCAAGGAGCCGTTGACTTGAGAGATCGCTGAAACGGCCAGAACATTCCTCAATCTACCTTCTTCATTGATGGTGCAGTGTTTTGCATATGGAGAGTATTGAAGTTTTTCCCCTGCCGCTGCCCAAATCTGCTTACAGTTTTGTTATGCAGATCTGAATCGAAGTGCATTTTAGACACGAAATCGTATCATGTAACAGCGCCATCTAGAAGTGTCTACACACTGTGAAAGAGTGAATACTTGCCAAATCATCCATAGAAAGAGTCATGGCCCTTAGCATTGCAGTAGGGGAGGAGAATAAACAGAAAGTAATGGCGGTGGGTCAAAATAAAGAAGACCAGATCGTGGAAATCTTCAATTTCTTGGAAAAGTCATGGAGGATTGTGGGGATTAGGATTGGTAGTTTTTCTAATCCCAACTACCAACAGAATATCATTTTCGACGAGGGGACGAGTGCAAAATTCATGTCATATAATTTCCTGTTTATAATATGCAACCATGACTGGCATTGTGTCACCAAAATTGAAGGAATCGATTCGCTGTCTATTGATATGAAGGAGAGGACGTTGACTAAGATCAGAGATGCGGCTTCGTTGTGCGTCAAAAATTTGCTCAGAACCGAATTCAGGTGCTAGGTATATGCATAGAGCATGCCCTGGTAACCTTTAATGCAGCATCGATATAGAACCGAGTGAACCAATACTAGCAGTTACGATCAACTCTGCCATAAAATCAACTCTTCCAACAGCTGGCACGTTGCTGAGGCCAGCGACGCAGTTTCAATGGTGCTTCCTCTGGGAGATTATGTGCATATACATACCTTCGATTTATTTTTGGGTTAATAAATTGAATTGCCCCAAGTTCGTCCTGAGTCAATTTATAGGCGAAGAAGAATCGTGTTGATGGAGGGGAATGGACGGTGTTTGAAGTTCATTATTTTTTTTTGTGTAGAGTATGTATTGTAGTGTTGGGTTATAGATTATATTTATTGTTATGATATTTGTGTATTAGAGAACCAATTATTGAATAGATTTACACAATTTAAATTAGTCGTTCTTGACGTTCTACAGGGATGAGAGAACAATTGGCTAATTTGATTGTGTGAATTTGTTATATGTTGATATTGTTGTGCTACGGGCCAAGAGCATCAGTTACAGGTTACAGTATGATGTGAAGCAGGTCAAGTTGTTAGATTAGCTCTTGAACACATTCAATATTCAGACCATTTGCCTAGCCACTGATGGATAGCCGAAAGCGAAATATCCGACAGATGGTGATTGGTCCATAGGATGGTTCATCACTTGTCAGCTCTATCGCGGAAGCCCCGACGAGCCGAGTTGTCAATACTATTGATCTTGCAAAGTTCATTATTGTTGGTCAGAAACAAATGTATTTTAAATGGGTTGAATGGTAGCTCGAAAATGGTGGAGAAAAGAGCGTTTTCTATGAGATCTCAGAGTGGGTACAAATGTTAATGAAGACCAGGGCAGACAAATGTTTGTATTAAATTAGTATGTTCTCCATTTTTGTAATGTAGGCATTAAAGGGGGGTGTTTGAGATAATGCCTCCATTATTAGGCTTACTTAGTTTGGATTGGGTTGTTGAGGAAGTTGAGAGATTCTCTCAATTTCTCTCTCTAAAATTAGAATTAGATCAACTATATATAGATGTATCTCTGATTATTGATATATAGAAATTAATTATTTGTGTGTAAATCCTGTGCATTTCTGCTCTCTCACAATTTCTGATATGTACTAAAAGTGCACTAAACTATTATGAGCCTGAACGGTTTGACTAATAACTAAATTTCTTGAAATTATTGAAATTCAGAATGTTATTGTGGATTATCAATTATATGTATCTGATATTACTTACATAAATTGGTATGAATTGTGGACAGAGAAAGTGGAATAAAGGATTTTCCAGACAGACTTCTTGCAAAGAAGTAGGAATAAAATAAATTGCATAAGGCATCAATAAATAGAGTGGAAGCAGAAGAGTACTCTGCCGGAAACTGAGCAAGGATGAAGAAGAAATCTTTGTCAAAGTTGAAAAATCAACGTTAAAGTGTAACACCAAGGAAGGTGTTGGAAAGGGTGGAACTAGTGGCTTATAAACCGGCCTTACCCTTGCATATTAAAGTTCATGATGTGTTTCATGCTTCCTTATTGAAATATATATATATATATATATATATATATATATATATATATATATATATATATATATATATATATATATATATATATATATATATATATATATATATATATATATATATATGTAAATGATGCTTCTCACATTATTGGTTGGAATGTGATTTAGGTGGAACCAGAAGAAGAATTTCTTCCAGAGCTGCTTCAAATTTTGGAGCGGGAAGATATTGTACTGGAAAAAAAAAATCAAACAGTAGCTGGAGTAAAGTTGTAGTGGAAGCACCTTACTGCTGAAGAATCTACATGGAAAATAGAAGCTGAGATGATGGAAAAATATCCATTTCTGTTTTCAAAATAAACTCTAGTAGTTAGATGTTAACACCGAGGACGGTGTTTGTTTTCAGAGGGGGAATATGTAACACCCCCAAGTTTCTATGCTTTCAACTTAGACATTTGAACATAAATCCAAAGGGGAGTGGACCCCAATGAATAATTATTGTATGGATGTGGTTAATTATTTATTTAAGAAAAATAAATAAAATATTGTGTATGCATTATGACCAAATGAGAAATTGAGATCACATGCCTAATCCATGAGGATATGGAAAAGGTAAAGACTTTCCCCAAAATCTTTCAAAAATCCTTGAAAGATATTATTTCTAATTTAGATTTTTGAGGAAAAATCTAAATTCCCCAATGATGAGGAAAGTAGTTGGGAAGAGGTAAAAAGATGGAAAAGCTGGAAAAGCAGAAAGAAGCTTTAAAGTCCCTAAATAAGGGAAGCCTAGGCAAACAGGAAGAAAGCATCCTGAAATTCTGGACACAGAATTAGAAACAGGCTTTGGGGAAAGCATAGCTTAAATAAGCTGCTCCAAAACATATTGAGGTTAGTCTGTCCTTGGATGATCTCAGCTCGGGGGTGAGTTCTGGAGATAGAAGAACTCTAAGGTTGGGAGGACTGGTCATAGTATCGGTATGCATGCACAATTTTGGAAATTAATTTCAGCCTGTCTTAAGTATCTCAAGGTTATATGAATTGTTATGTTATAATTTCTTATGCAAATCATAGATTGACTGTTGTTCAGTACCTCATGCAATTGCAAACTAGATCTAATAGCTGAAAATCCAGTATGTTAATAGCAGGGACAAATGGTTTGGTTCTAGAGATAAGACCCTGCAGTAATAAAGTTTAGAGATGATAGATCATCTAAATGTTTAATCAAATAGCAAAATTCAAGTTGTAGCTTGCTGTCTTTTAAATGAAAACTTAGTTGCCATGTTGTATAAATAGGACATTTTGATAAAACTGTAACCAATAACAACAAGTAGAAAACAACTAAACCTGTTATAGAAGTATTGATTTCAGTATAATAGTCACACTGCAATGACAAGAATTGTAGAATTAAGAATTTAAACTGTTTTATTACATGGAAGTTTAAATATATGAAACCAGAAATCAAATCCTAACTAAGTACGAGGATCTGAAATTAGGGAGTATAAAATATCAACTTCGGTTTCATTACTTCCATTTGATTGAAGAAAAATGATCTATATCCTATATTTCTGAGGGAAGAGTTTAATATGCACCAGAATTACAGTTATGCTGAAAAATCATAACAATAATATAAGAAAAGAGTCCTATTAAAAATCTACTTATGTGTGATAAAAGGATATGTGAAAAGGAGGACTGAAATACTGGGAAAGAGCATCTATCCACATTCAATATAAACGGCTGTAAAAGCAGCAAAGGAAGTTAAATGAAAATATGTGGATGTAGATGCATATGTATATACCTATACATAGCTGCGGAAACTCTATAATTATAGATGCTGGAAAGTCTATAAAGCTTGCTAACTGAAAAGTTTGAGAAAGGGCATATTGATCTGTTAGAGTTGGACAAAACTCTGAGGAACAGACCTGAAAAATACAAATGAGTATATACATATAAATATCTGTCGACTGGGTTGACTGATAGGAATTGAGTATTCTTTTAATAGCAAGAGTGCCTGTAATTTCCAAAGAGAGGTTAAATACCTGATACAAGTATGAAGGTGTAATTGATTAAACAAAAAAAAAAAATATTTGTGGTATCAGGTGCATAAAAGTAGAATATATCTGAGCTAATGTTATGTGGATAAGAATTTTGGTAAGAGAGAGACATGACAATAGGAAAAGTGGCATATGAGCTAGAGCTTCTCGCAGAGAGTAGAATTCATAACAACTTTCATGTCTCCTATTTGAAGAAAGCATTAGGATCAAACATAAAATCATCACTAGAATTACCACCACTAGATGAAGAGGGCCATCTTCAACTAGTTACTGAGGAGGTGTTGGAGGTTTGAGAAAGAAAGCTTCGAAGCATAATCATCCGTAAATATTTGGTATGATGGAAAGAGCTGCCCGTCAAGGATGCCACTTGGGAAGGAGAAGACATATTGCCGCATCCAACATTGAAATTGCTTGAGGGTAATCAATTTTGGGCAGGGGGACCAAATCATAAAAGTAGTAGACTAATAAATAAATTAATAAATAAAGCGACATTGGCCCATGGTTTTTCCTTTTGGGTTGTTTTGACCCCAGGTATTTTCCCATGGATTTTCCTTTTGGGTTGCTTTGACCCCAGGTATTTTCCCACGGTTTCTTCCAAGCAACCGACTATAAAAGGAGGAGGAGGATCGAGAGAAACTCATGGAATTTATTCTTTTCTTCATTGATATTCTGAAAGCTCAGAGGAGTTTTCAAGTGAGAATTTTTAGGTGATATCCTCAAGCTTCCTTCGGTGAGATTCGATCTCACCCTAGTAAGCAAATCCAACTTCGGTGGTTTCTATGATCACCCTAGTTGGTCACATTCATTCCATATTTGTATTGAAATGGGTTTTCGTCTATTTTTACTTTACACTTTATGAGCATGGATATGAGATCTACCCTGCCAGTATTATTATAATTATTTGCATTTCCAGATTGGCAAAGGAAGGAAGAAAGCACAGATCTATTGCAGCAAGTTGTTGCAGCACCACCACAGCGCTAAGTCAAGGGTTATTAATTGGCATTATGATGTAATTGACCCATCTACATTGTTGGTCAAACTGCTTGTATTACATGGGCTAAATTCCTTAATAAATGAAATTTGGTGGATTTCCTTAGGGCTTATTTAAATATGGTGATTGGAACTTAATTATGTGTAATGGAGTATTATGTGTATATGTTATCACGAGGGTTTTTTATAATAATCATATTACTTTGCTGTTATATTTTTACTATTATTACAACTGTGGCATTATATATTTCTTAAAGGATATTACAACCACCCTCTTAAGTTTTTATTGCGATTTTGTTCTCTGCCTAAGACCTTCAAACTCAATTTCCATTTAAAAGAAGTACACTGGCAAAAGTGACTTGTAAGTTCACTCCATTATGCAGATATTGTTCTATTGTAGCTTATATTCCAACAAATATCTAGTAAGTATTGTAGCTTATATTCCAACAAATATCTTGTAAGTAGTATTCTCTATAAAGTTCTTCTATTCCTAATTGCTAGTTCCTTAGATTTTAAATTTTTTGACTGGGTTTTCTTTCATTACCTAATATTTGTAATATTGTGTTAGAAAAAGAGCAATGAAACCATAGTGACCTTACTCTCTCCAAGGAGGCATCCTAAGACAGACAAACAAGCTTTATTCTAAATGGCAGTCCTAGAATTTGTGTGAATGTTAGACAGACAAACAAGTTTTATTCTAAATGGCAGTCCTAGAATTTGTGGAATCCATAGACAATTTTCTAGCTAACTAGCAAAGAATATGAAACAAAAGCAATATTCTGAAACAAAACTATATGCCAACAGTTATTTAGATGTACCATTTTTGCTGTTACTTGATCAAGATTTTCAAGTGCCTTTGAATGCACAAAATGTCACATATTTATAACATGCTAAATCAGTGCAAGATGCTAAATTATCATGCATCTCATGGATGGATGTTGTGTCTGAGAGTAAAACTAACGTATTTTGCATCTATAAATGTTGATGCACAGATCAAACTCACTATAACTATGTAACAAAATAAACTAAAATCTGTGCCTTTTATTGAACAACTCAATGGCTTAATTATTAAACGATATTGGCAGTACAGAAATTGGAAAGATTCCAATTCTGACATTGTGTGATTCACATGGAGCTTTCCAAATTGTTTTCCAAGTTACAATATTGGCCCATGTTGTTATGGGCAATACTTTAAACTAACTTGGCTAACGTCAATGTCGTAAATACACGCTCTTATGTGTCGAATAAATAGTAAATGTTAACTTTACATAACAGTCTAAGTTGCAGTTTAAGGACAACGTGAACATCAATCGACATCTTGACAATGAAATTCTAAGCCCTATAAAAATACAGATTAATTTTTTAACACGATATAAATACTGTCAATTCCAGATTTGTTGTGTTCTTTCTTGGCCAAACCAGACATCGACGGGAAATATGACACTCCAAGCTTAATAACAAGAATAAACACTGAACAGTCCAAAACAATTCTAATTGTACTGGGATGATATGCTTTTTATTTCAGTCGTCTTTCATTTTCCTATCAAAAAAAATATTTTGTTATTTTAAATCAGAAGTGGAATAAGCTTTACGTTGGATACGTTGTGTACCGAACTGTGGCTGTCTCCGTACGCATTCATAAGACTCCCAAACAAAATTATCATAAATGGAAGTGCAAGCCCATTGGCAATGGATGCAATAGTACTGATACTCATCAATGTAATATCCAAGGTGTCTGCTAAGTTAAATAACGTGTAAAACATAACAGTGTTCTTGGTATCTTCTTTTCCCTTCTTACTTTCAGTGTTTTCCATGTTTTTATCTGCTTTTTCCTTTACAGCCATGTTGATACCTGAGCTGGAATCTACTTCAATATTCAACGATACAGTACTATTAGCATTATTTTGTTCCGGTTTTTATTTGATATATGGCATCAAGCACGAACCGTCCTGTGAGGCTTTTAAAGTTCTTAGACATCAGTCACGGACCTCGCATATGTCCGATCTTTCTTTTTGGCAATTTTCCTGTGACTTCGAATTCTGGCACCACCAAGAACTAAATCTCTCATTCAACACCCTACAGAAAGAAAATACGATTAGCAAATTTCTCACATCATTTCAATAGAATGGAATTTTAGATGAGGGCTTAATTAATTTCCATGCATGCGTAGATGTCATTTAAGAATGTTTCTCTGCATCTAATTTTGCATAGAATAATAGTTAAGAATCTCAAAGATACTTCTCGAGGAATTACCTGGGATTAGATTCAATCAGCTTTGAAACAAGTGGAAGCTTTCATTATATGTATCTATCCATCTCGATCACTATTTCGTCAAACTAAAAGTTTAATTCAATCACTGAAAAGAGCAGTTGATGAAAAAGCAGTTGTGTTTGACGTTTGATGAGGATTTCCGAACCGGTTGAGTTCAGAGAAAAAAACAAGAAGCAAAAACAATAAATTTCAATAAAGATGTTCCTGTAATGTTGGAAAATAATCACTCTGTGATCGAAAATGCACAAGGCTAAAATGAATGTGATGAAAATTTATGCAGAAAGCGCACACAGAGCGAAAATCGAGGTATAATTAATGTCGATTATATCAGATTGAAGCGAGCGACAGAAAATTCTGCTACAAAGACGCTTAGGGCACATAGAGCAAAAATCGAGCTGGGATAATTATTATCGATCATATAATAAGATTGAAGCTATCGATAAACAATTTCTGCGACGAAGACGCTTTTTTCTCAAATATTTATTTCTTTAAATAAGCGACTCATTTCCTTTGCAGTTCAGTTATCGATCATATAAGATCGAAGCTAGCGACAAACAATTTCTGCTACGAAGATGCTTTTTGCACAAATATCTATTTTCTTTTAATAAGCGACTCATTTACTTTGCAGTTCAACCGAAAATTTACCGCTGAGATGTTGCAAGGTCAAGATGTACTAAGAAAATATCAACAAGAATAGAATAGCGTTTACACCACAATTGCGTTCCACTGAAACATTTAATGAATTTGGATGGTTACTATTGTATTTTAAACCGATGTTATACATCACTCCTTTCATTTTCCTGTTTCCTTCACTATTTTTCACCCAAAGTATAAAATAAATATAAAATGGAAACGTTGTAAACAGAGATATAACCAACAACATACGCAATTAGAAAGATCACTTATTTAACGCAAATAGAGCACTTTTGCCATTTTAAGTCGTCGTAACAAAGAGAAATAAATAATTTTATTCTACCTTATATAATTTTATTCTGCCTTAAATAATTTTATTCTGTCTTTTTCTTATCAGAAGCGTTCGCCGCTTGAATTCTGACAGATAGAAAATCAGTGAATATTGCGTCAACTTTCACAATGTTCTCTAATTAATCCCAGATCACAAGAAAATTTAAAACCATCACTCAGGCATGGCATCATTGCAAAACGGCCTGATGCCTTAAATGTTGAAAGGTTAATTTCACTTGCCCAGTACCGTAGCCGCTTTCCAGATTTCTATGAAGGGCTCTGCCACAAAGAGCTGCTTTCTAAAATGTTTGAACAGTCAAATTCAGTCATTGTTAATCCTTACAGTTCCTGCACACATCGAACCAGCCTCTAGCCGTTTTTTATTTTTGCATTGTTTTGGAGAACAGACCTTTCATTCATAAATAGGAAACAGACTCTGTATATGGAAACAGGGGTTTCGATTTGGCTTATTCTGAAAACAAAGGTTACAAAGAAAAGGACAGAGTTTATTTGTTTAATGCGAGGGAGAGTTTATTTTGAAGAAAAGTGGTCCCCAAACCACGTGGCAGAAGCCAATTAGATCGCGCTGTTTTGTTTGGCCGTTCGCGCAGTGGAAATCTAGACCTGAAAAATATTAAGGCAGAATTGATATGGATTTTTCGCGTCACAGTTTTTATCCATACGCCAACCCAAAATTCGGACCCGAATTTTTATAGGGTGTATTCTATTGAGAATTTGTGTCACAAAATTGGCCGATGTCAGCAGGCTATTTTGGAACGCGAATTTGGTTTGAATTATGGTTTATCGTCGTTTGAAGTCCGGTGGGCTCCACGGCTAAAGGGTTCGTTTGAAGCTTTTGACAAAAGTTTTGTTATATGTTTTATATAACGCACGGGGAAATAGTTTTATTGTTTGTTAAGGTTCCACATTGGTTTTGGTAATGTTTTGTTTTAAATGCGACATATATATGTTATATATATATATATATATATTTCATATATATATATTAAAACATTTATAAAGTGTGGACCCCAAGTGCATTTTAATAGATTTGTTTTATTATTTGCATAGTTTTCTTATGTTTTTAATATATGCGTTGCATATAAAAGAAAAGGGTCGTCGGCCTGTTTTGTAAGGTAGAATGTAATTTTATGTTTTATGCACAGCAGTGCGAATTGAAAAACACAGCAGTGTTATTTTGTAAGAGATAGAGAAGAATTTGTAAGCACTGCGTTTTGTAGCAGTCTTGTTTTTTTTTGTAATCCCTCTCAGAGAGGAAGAAGTGTAATAGTTTTTTTTGAGTTGTTGAATGGAATAGAAGTTTGTTTTCAAAGTGTTGAACTCTGTCTCCTATCAAGAAATTTTTAATTTTCTCTGTGTTAAGGAGGAGAGTATTACTCTCTCCATTTTTTGTTCTGGAATTTTCAACATTCCAACATTAAAGCGTTCAATTTTTCCGATAAATGAAGAAATGTGATTCCTTCGATTTTCACAATGAATGCTATATCTTTCACATCGACTTTGTGTTGAAAGTCCCACATACAGTCGAAAAGACTAAGGGAAAAACAAAGAATATAAACACTTTAAATGCATACTCCGATTAATTTGCTAATTATTACACTGTTTAGAGCGATTTCTTTTAATAAATAAAACCCGACACAATCTTGATGTATGGAGAGAAATGCAAGGGAGTGTATGTTAAGTGTGAAGCTGAATGTCGGCACCTAACCCAGCCGACCAACGCCGTCACTGACGGAGCCAAACCTAACAATGCCGCCTAGATTGACAATATGTTTTTCACATGCAGAATTAGCTCTTCTCTGCTGCTATAAATTGTATTCGTGCCTCTGTCTGAGAGCATCAAGGCAAGCAAGGCCTGTCCTCCTGTGTAATAAATTTTTTTCTGTGTTATTTCATTTCTCTTGTGTCTGTCTCTGGTTTTTGTTCTATTGTGTGCTGCCCTGCTCTCAACAACTGGTATCAGAGTTGTGTCCTCTGTGAGAGCTGTGAGTACTCGGCGAGAGAGATGTGTGCTTCGCAAGTCCGCTCTAGGGCTCGGTGAGGCAGTGTACGGCAAGTTGTGTTGTCTTGTTCTATGATCACTGCACAGATCGAGCTTGCTACGATAAGGAATTGTTGTGTGTATTATGAGCGTGGGGTCGCTGGGCCATCCCTGTTCTGTTAAGCGTGGAGTAAAGAGCCCATCGCTCTGTAAGTTCCATCATGGAGTAAAGAGCCCATCGAGCCGTTACCTGCAAGCTCCAGAACCTCGGCTGCCAGGTATTCAAGAATGGCCGCAAGGTAAACAGGGGCACCTCCTCCCACCCGTTCGGCTTACTTGCCGGTCTTGAGGAACCAAGCAATTCTGCCCACAGGGAACTGGAGGCCGGCCTTGCTGCTCCGCGAGGTGGACTTCTTGGAACTGCGCGCTCCTCCAACTGCCTTTCCCCGACCTGCCATGGATGATCAGGCTGCTAATGAACAACAGAAGGTAGTATTTGGGCAGCTGTGACTAGCGTGCTCTCTCTCTCTCTCTGCGTTTAATCTGTGATATGTGCATTTTTTGTTGTTAAAGTCGACGATGGAGCCCTGATTTGATAGCTTCTGTATAAGCGTGGGAGAAAGCGAAGCAACGGGCCGAAATTGTTACGATGACAGTGGCTAAGAGGGCCAAAATTTTTGCCGAAGTTTCCATCGTGACTAAGTTGGCCGCAGTGTGGATGATTTTTCAAGAACATGCACTCATCGAATACGTTAACTCACCAGTGGAATGTGGGGTGAGCGTTGACTGTGGTAGTGGAGCCCTCGCTCAGCAGCGGAGTCCATCTTGGAAGGTGAAAGAATATTTTAAAATTATTATAAACATATATTATATATGTTTTATAATAATTAATTTGGTTAAAGATTGGATTTTTTAAGGAGATGGATTTTTTATTTTAAAAGTGTAATTTCATGTTTTATTTTGAAAGTAGAATCTTGATTTTTATTGAGAATGGAGATAGTTAATGATATGGAGAAGTTGAGCGGGGCTAATCTTTCCCTATGAAAATCATAGATGGAGGATATACTGATTTTAAAAGATCAATATTTGCCGATTGAGGGTGTAACAAAGAAACCCTCATCGATGACAGATGAGGAATGGGATAAGCTAGATAGAAAGGCGATTGCAACAATCCGCCAATATCTAGCAAAGAATGTGTATTTCAATGTGTCTGGAGAAAAGACAGCGACAGGATTATGGAAGAAGCTCCATGATCTATATGAGAAGAACACGGTATCAAACAAAGTGTTCTTGATGAAGAAGCTTTACAATCTCAGGATGAAGGAGGGTGCTTCAGTTGCTGAGCACTTGAATGAATTCAATATTATAACTAGTCAGCTTGCCTTTGTTAAAATAACTCTAGATGATGAAATTAGAGCTATTTTGTTAATGTGTTCTATGCCAGACAGCTGGGAAAATTTAATTGTGGCTATGAGTACTTCAGCACCTGCAGGAACCCTGAAGTTTGATGATGTCAACAACAGTTTAATGAATGAGGAGCTGCGACGCAAGTCAATTGCAGAAAACCAGGGAGGAGAAGCTCTAGCTCTAGCTGATCGTGGTAGAAGGATTGATCGAGGTCGACAAGGACGATCAAGATCGAGAGGTCGATCAAAATCAAGGAGGGGCAGGATCACCTGCTTTCATTGTGGCAAACCCGGGCACATGAAGAAAGAATGTCAAGCCTTGAAGAAAGGGCAAAAGGATCAAAGATCGGCCAATACAAATTACAAGTCATCCAACGCAAATGAAGGTGAGACTATTGCTGTAGTCACAAATGGTGATGTGTTATTTACTATTTCATTAGAGGATGCATGTTTATATACATCTAGCAGTAGCTTTGATTGGATCCTTGATTCTAGGGCATCTCACCATGTAACGCCATGAAAAGATAGTTTTGTTGCATATAATCCTGGTGATTATGGTAGAGTGCATTTGGGGAATAATCATTTTTGCAGTATTGTTGGAGTGGGAGATGTCCAGATCAAGATGAAGAATGGACAAGAAATATTGTTGAAACAGGTTAGGCATGTACCAGAAATGCACATGAGTTTGATCTCTATGGGACGGCTAGATGATGAAGGCTATTCCACAAGCTTTGGAAAAGGAGTCTGGAAAATTAGAAAAGGAGCATTGTTCGTGGCCAAAGGACCCAAGACAGGAACATTATATTCATTAAAGGCAATGGCATCATATTTGGTTGTTGTCACAAGAGAAGGAAATTCAGCAGATATGTAGCATAAGCGCTTGGGTCACATGAGCGAGAAGGGTTTAAAAATCCTTCTTGGTAAAAAATTACTACCAGGTTAGAGATCCTACAATCTTGATCTTTGTGAGCATTTTATATATGGTAGACAAATAAGGGTCTCATTTCTTAGAGGTGGTCATGACAGAAAGAAAAATGTGTTAGAATTGATACACTCAGATGTGTTTGGACCAATTAACATCAAGTCATTAGGAGGAGCATCATATTTTGTAACATTTATAGATGATGCATCCAGGAAAGTTTGGGCCTATCCCATGAAAAGTAAAAGTGAAGTGTTTGAAATATTTCATAAATTCCATATTGTTGTTGAAAGAGATACTAACAAATTGCTCAAGTGCCTAAGAACAGATAATGGTGGAGAATATTGCTCAAATGGATTCAAATAATATTGTAATAGGTTTGGCATAAAGCATGAGAAGACTGTGCCTGGTACACCTCAACAGAATGGTGTTGCAGAATGAATGAATCGCACCATTATGGAAAAAGTAAGGAGCATGTTGTCCAATTCCGATTTGTACAAGCATTTTTGGGCAGAGGCTGTGAGGACAGCTTGCTACTTCATAAATAGATCTCCATCTACAGTCTTGGATGGAGGCATCCCTGAAGAAGTTTGGACTGGTAAGAAGTTGAATTATTCTCATTTGAAAATCTTTGGATGTGAAGCATTTGTACATATTCCAAAAGAAAATAGAGCTAAGCTATATGATAAATCCATGAAATGCATTTTTCTGGGATATGTGGATGAATAATTTGGTTATCGTCTATGGGATCCAGTCAAACATAAAATTATTAGAAGTAGAGATGTTATATTTAATGAGTCAGAAATGTTTAAGAGGAATGTAGGTGAGGTGGAAGTCAAGAAAGTTATTGACAGGTTTGAAGAGCAGCATGAAGACATCCCACCAATGCAGGAAAATGGGCAGCAAATTCAAGAGCAGGAAGGATAGCAAGCGGAAAGTGATGAACACCAAGAAGAAGGAATCTTGTAGGAACCTTTACAGGATATTCAACCTGATAATGCACCACCACAGTTGGTTCGCAGATCTTCTAAGCCTCATAAGCCTTCACAAAGGTATCTTCCTTCAAAATATATCCTATTGACTGATGAAGGTGAGCCTAGTTGTTTTCAAGAGGCTTATAAAGTTGAACACAGTAAAGAATGGAAGAAAGCAATGGAGGAAGAAATGAACTCTTTGCTGGAAAATAAAACTTGGGAGTTGGTAAATCTCCCAAAAGGTAGAAAAGATTTGCAAAACAAATGGGTATATAGAATTAAGCATGAAGGTGACGAAAAGAAGGAGAGGTATAAAGCAAGGTTGGTGGTGAAAGGATTCGCCCAAAAGGAAGGTATTGACTTCACTGAAGTTTTCTCACCTGTTGTCAAAATGTCATCCATTAGAGTCATTCTTGGTCTCGTTGCTATTTTAGACTTAGAATGTGAACAATTAGATGTAAAAACTGCTTTCCTTCATGAAGAATTACAGGAAGAAATTTATATGAAGCAACCAGAAGGCTTCATAGAAAAAGGCAAAGAAGAGCTTGTTTGCAGGTTGAAAAAAATTCTATATGGGTTGAAACAAGCACCTTGGCAATGGTACAAGAAATTTGATTCATTCATGTTAAAACATGGTTTTCACAGGTTGGAAGCTGACCATTGTGTCTATATCAAGAGGTATGATCAAAGAAAGTACCTCATATTATTGTTATATGTGGATGACATGTTGATTGTTGGGCAAGATAAGAATATGATCAATAGGATGAAGAAGGATTAGGGCAGCAAGTTTGCAATGAAGGATTTGGTTCTAGCACAACAGATATTGGGCATGAGGATCATGCGTGATAGGGAAAACAAAAGGTTGTGGCTGTCACAAGAAAAATATATCAAGAAAGTGCTTGACAGGTTTAATATGAAGGATGCCAAACCAGTTGGTACACCCCTTGCAGGACACTTCAAGTTGAGTACTGAGTTATGTCCTAGTGATAACAAGGAGAAGGGAGAAATGAGCAAGGTTCCTTATGCCTGAGCAGTTGGCAGCTTGATGTATGCCATGGTATGCACACGACCAGACATTGCATATTCAGTGGGAGTTGTGAGCAGATTCCTTGCTAATCCAGGAAAACAACATTGGCAAGCAGTAAAATGGATTTTCAGGTATCTTAAGGGTACTAGTTAGTATTGCTTATGTTTTGGTAATAATGATACTGTGATTGAAGGTTTTACAAATGCAGATATGGCTAGAGATATCGACACCAGAAAGTCCACTACAGGTTATTTGTACACATTTGCAGGTGCAGCTGTATCTTGGGTGTCAAGGCTACAAAGGATAGTAACTCTCTCTACAATAGATGGAGAAGTACATAGCTGCAACAGAAGCTTGCAAAGAAATGTTGTGGATGCAACGATTTCTAGGAGAGTTAGGAATCAAGCAAGACAAATATGTGTTGTATTGTGATAGTCAGAGTGCCATTCACTTGGCAAAAAATCTAGCATTTCCCTAAAAAACCAAGCACATTGAATTAAGGTAACATTGGATCCGACATGTGTTGGAGGAAGGACAGTTATATTTGGAAAAGATCCATATAGATAAGAACCCTGCTGATATGCTCACTAAGATTCTACCAAGAAGTAAGCATGAGTTAAGTAGAGGCATGATAGGAATTGGTGTGACTTGATTCAAGATTCTTCATTCGGCTTCAAGTGGGAGAATGTTAAGTGTGAAGCCGAATGTCGGCACCTACCCAAGCCGATCAACACCGTCACTGACGGCACCGAACTTAACACGCCGCCCAGATTGATAATATGTTTTTCACTGCAGAATTAGCTCTTCTCTACTGCTATAAATTGTATTTCTGCCTCTGCCTGACAGCATCAAGTCAAGCAAGGCTTGTGTGATAAATTGCCTATGTAATAAAATCTATTCTGTGTTGTTTCTCTATTTCATTTTTGTTTCTGTGTGTTAATTTCATTTCTCCATTCTTATTCTTCTGCTGTGCTGCTCTGACTCCATCAGTGTATTTTGCTAATTTTCCTACCTTTAAAGTTTTTCTTTTGAAAAATCTTGAATAGTGTATGACTCAAAAGCAAAGACTAAACGCGATGATACATATATACTGCGAATATTTCGCTAATTGTCTAAGAAGCGCTACACAATGTACGTATACTTGGCAGAATCACAAATTCTGTAATTGTTTCACATTTAAAGTTATTCTTTTCGGAAAACTATAGACTTACCATGATAATGACTCGACTTATGAAGGCAAGCGCTGGCCGAAAAGGCGATCACGATTCAGGCAGGATTAAAATGATTCAAACGGTATCTTTCGAGGCGAATGATTCCGGAGAAAAACTTTAACAGAAAATTTGGCCGCCGTCCTACAATCTTTAAATCAAATTTCTAGGTAGAGATCTGAAGTGTGTCAAATCACGTCTCTGAATAAAAAAATGAAAGAATTGAATATATAGTGAGTGGAAACCGATTGAGGAATAAATATGTTAGAATATGAATTATTAATAAACACCTTGCATGAATATTGTATAGACTGGAATCTATATTGTAACCTGTAAAGTACTTTTACATCTGATAGTAATACTGGTAACTGCCTAGTCTCTTCGGAGACATCTGATAAAATTGGAACGATACAGAGAAGATTAGCATGGCCCCTGCGCAAGGATGACATGCACAAATCGAGAAATGGTCCAAATTTTTCATTGTGAAAAAAAAAACACTGATAACTGCCTAGATATAACATTGTAACTGCATATCTTCACATCTGATGATAAATCTGAACATATAAAAGATGTTATCTTATTCCTGCCCTTCTAAGTTATAATGAATGCCTCCATTGTTGCGAAAAAGAAAGTGAACTGGTACATTCAAAATCTCAACTACTCTAAAGAATTTCCGAGACAATTGAAAACACACCACAGCAGGGAGGCCGACTAAGAATTTCCGAGACAAGCGCCACACCAACATTACTTCGAAGTTCCCCAGGAGGCCGACTATTTAAAGGGCTCCCTGTGCCATGAACGAGATCATGGCCTCCCACTCGAAGATACACGTGTCGAGCTGCTATTGGTTGTGTTGGCAGTGGGCCACTGAATGATCATTTTGCCGGTTGAATTTGGCGGTAACGCGAGAACCCAGCAGCGGCACCAATAATTATGCAAGCAGGCCTGAATATGACGGCAGAAATGGCACGAATAGTTATGTAAGCAGGCTGCCTGAATTTGACGACAACAACGTCACCAATAGTCATGCAAGCAGGCCTGAATTTGACGGAAAGTATTTGATTGGAATGTTCAAAGTCAAACATAAACAGTACCGTTAATTAAAATTAGGAAACGCAAATTTAACGGGGATGTATACACCTGGATCGTAAATTTCATTTTAATAATTATATATACGTTAATAATTTAAAATTAAAATGATTATTTTATTTCGTAATCAATTGTTTTAAGATATCTATAAAAAAAATTTATAATATTTATATTTATTTAATTGATTTTCGCTTAGATTTTTATGCCGAAAGGCGTTCCTTTTGCTGGCTTTGGCTGAATGTCACTGTTCACTCCAGCCAATGAGAGGGCTTTTTCATCGCCCTTCCAGCCAGTGAAAATATGACATTTGGCACCTCCTCCTCTTACCAGCTCATAGTTTCAAAATTTACCAGCTCGCAGTCTGAAAATTAATTGCTGACTCTTACCAACTCATAGTTTCAAAATTTACCAGCTTGCAGTCTGAAAATTAATTGCTGAGATATTGAAAATATGGAGAATATTATGTTAATTAGATGCTTGCTCCCTCATTTCAACTCGGCATACATCTCTTTAATGCTGAAATAATGGTGAAACGTGACAGCAACGACTCTCGCCCTCTTACCAACTCACAGTTCCAAAATCCGAGAAATCGCCGAGATATGGAAGATATGGACTGTAATATGTTGATTACACGATTAATTTTCGCTTGTTGCAACGTTAAATATGGCCATACATCTGGTTCGTCGTGACTTCTCCCTCATTACAATGCACCATACGTCTCCTTAATGCTGAAACCTGACAACAGTGGCTGTACTTAAATGCATTCGTCCTACCTCGGTCTTCATATCTTCGCCCTCAACTACCTTCGTTCCATTTCAGCGCCTGCCAATTCAATCTCGCTGCCCGGCTTCCACCTTACACCCTCAGCAACTTCTGAACTTCCACCTTCATAGAATAGCCGGTAAACTTCTGTTCTGTTAGCAATTTTGTTCTCGGATATTGTTAGATTCTCTTGAATTCTTTTACTGTGACTGTTGTTTTAATATGAGCATTTCGTCTTTTTCTCTACTGTTTATGAATTATTTTACTGTGACTGTTGTTTTAATATAAGCATTTCGTCTTTTTCTCTACTGTTTATACTCGATTGAATGTTGTATTGTATATTTTTTCCATTTGGGCAATTTAGAATAAGTTTTATTTAAATTCTAGATAAAAGTGGTTGAAAAATTATAAATCGAGTATTGAAAGGTTTTTTCACGATTTTCTATTTAAAAAAAAAAAATTCCCGAGATTTCTATCACCAAATTTGAATAAGAATACTACTGTTGGATTTTAACGACTCCTCACTCTTTGCTACAGGTAGATACTAAATGCTTTTTATAATACATCGTATGATATTCCAGTGAGTGAATGGCTGAATGATTCCTCTACATCTCGTGGTGTAATGACTTCTCATTTCTGAGTGGGGTTGATGCTTTCTGTGTTTAATTATGATCTTTATGGTTTCATCCTAGATATGTTCTGGGTAATTAATCCTTTATGTGCTTAATACTTTATGAGGGCCTGTACACCGCTATTTTGTAAGCTTATGTCTCTATGACTAAAATGTAATCTTCACAAGACCCTTTTCTTCCGTTTAAACTGTGTTGATAACTTAAAAAATATTTAAATATTGAAAACATTTAGAGCTACTCCTTTTTCTTGGGTCTGTTTAGTTTAAAGACCTATGTTTTAACTTTTAAAATTACCTGGTTCTTGGAGGAGATTTTTCTTTTGCTCCTTTCTCACTGGTTGCCTTCTATCTGGTTAATACTTTTAAGTTTTGTGCTTGACTCGCAACTTTTCTTTTGTGTGCAGTCACCAATGGCATATCTCTCTGCTGGTTTATTTCCTCCTTTCAATATATATAGAAAGAGCATTTAACAGTACCATAACCTTGTCTTTGGTGGTGCAACACTTGAGAGCTGATGATATTTACTATCTACTTACAAGGGTCAGAATTCTATTAATTTGTCATCAAGCTAATGTGAAAGTTATACAAAGTTTAAACTACATCAATCCATTTGAATTTATATCTTGTAGATTCATTACCTAAGAGATCTGTTATTACCTTTCCTAATTCATTAGTCCTCTAATATTTGGAACAGTGTCACAGAGTTTCACTTCGAGTGGGCAGGAAAGGAGCTTTATTATTTCGGCCTGAGTTAAACTTGGGGTTGACCCAGTTTGAGGGAGTTTGATCACCTATTCATGACGGATCAAACTCTACTTGATATTTTCCAGATTTTTCCAAGTTTTTCCTAATCGGATTCAAATTCTTGAATCGTTTACTTCACCCAGTTTTTCCCAATTCCTCGTTTGGTAAACTTTGATTTCAAATTTATGTTTTTATTCCCTCTTGGATCTGCATTCCCAGATATTTTACATATGCATCTCCTAATTTTGCATGTAGATTATAGGATCTGGCCTTTATTGATATTCATATTTTCCTCCGTTCTAAGTAGAAGTAAATGTGCCATAACACCAAACTGGAAATCCACTAAGAAATGCTTATTTATCTTTGTGCATGTTCACTTACTTCCAGACCTGGGAAATTTTCGAGGTTCTCAGAGCTTGTCTACACATTGCTTCTTGGGACTGTTTACTCAACTTTTGCACCAAGTCTTTATTTAATCCTGTTGTATCATATGTCATATCACACATCGAATATTGACTAACTACATATTTCACCCAGATTTAATGTATTAATTCATACACTACCCCATTTACCTTTATGAATAAAATTATCACTTTAGAAGTACAGGGCGTTTTAACACTAAGATTGAACTCAGTACACCAAAAGCTATAAGGATAAAAAGTATTGATGTTTTAACTTAGAACTCCAAGAATGTGCAGGAAATTTGAAACAGTTACATTTGAATATAAGATAAAACTGTAAGATAGAGCTTGTTTATTTACGTTTGTCTAATTTGAATATAGGTTCCATGAGTACCTGTTTATCTACAACTGGATGTCTTGCTTTACATTTATATATAGTCTGTACTGAATGCATGGTATTTTACATATGCATCTCCCAATTTTGCATGTAGATTATAGGATCTGGCCTTTATTGATATTCATATTTTCCTCCATTCTAAGTAGAAGTAAATGTGCCATAACACCAAACTGGAAATCCACTAAGAAATGCTGATTTATCTTTGTGCATGTTCACTTGCTTCCAGACCTGGGAAATTTTCGAGGTTCTCACAGCTTGTCTACACATTGCTTCTTGGGACAGTTTACTCAAATTTTGCACCAAGTCTTTATTTAATCTTGTTGTATCATATGTCATATCACACATCGAATATTGACTAACTACATATTTCACCCAGATTTAATGTATTAATTCATACACTACCCCATTTACCTTTATGAATAAAATTATCACTTTAGAAGTACAGGGCGTTTTAACACTAAGATTGAACTCAATACACCAAAAGCTATAAAGATAAAAAATATTGATGTTTTAACTTAGAACTCCAAGAATGTGCAGGAAATTTAAAACAGTTACATTTGAATATAGGATAAAACTGTAAGACAGAGCTTGTTTATTTATGTTTGTCTAATTTGAATATAGGTATTTCTACTAATATTACCTTCAGGAAAATGTAACGTTATTATGTGGTTGTGTGGTCAGTTCTATTGCATTATATTATATGAAACAGGGCAGCTACGTTTTTTTTGCATTGGTTTGGTTGTTGACATGCTTGTCATTACAATTATGTATTCTTTGATATAAATTTTCCTGAATAGTTACTGTTATCACGTTATCATCAGCTACCCCTACTTCTAGTGAATTCAAAGTATAGCTTGGATTTAGAATACCACATTATTCCAATTCCAATATTTTTATTAGTCTACAGATATGTCTCGTTACCCATCGATTTAATTAGCAATGTAAAACTTTTCCTTCGTTAATGTACACATCTTCTTCTTCACTTTCTTGACCTTAATATCTCTATTCGCTTCCAACATCTTCTTTTTAGAAGCCACCCGTACTGCCATGAAGACGTCATTATCTTGCAATTGTCTCGCTTCTCTCCTAGTTGGTGCTACCGCCCAACAACCAACCCTCCAGGTCGTCGAACTTGACCGGATCAACTCTACTCGGACTTCAACGACTCAGTACCGCGTGTCACTTTATGATGGTGTTCACAAACATTCTTCCCTGTTCTCTTCTTCGCACACTGCCCTTGCACAAAAACGGGGACCTGGGTGTCGGCCCCATTGTTCTCTTGAAGAGATGCTTGTGCACATATTCGAATCAAACATTGTATGTTTAATGCAAACCACCTCCCGCCTTCCTCCCCTCTAATGGTTTTTCTCTTATGTCCCTCTTTTTCCTTTGTTATTTCTAAAATTCTGCATCGCTACTTCATTAATACATTGCTCATTCTTGCAGGTCACTCTCTATTCTCGAGCTCGAAGTGGTCCAGCGCGTTGCCCCATTGGTTGGTGACCCATGCCCTCTTACTCTCTCTGCTGAACAGATGGTCCAAGCCACATCATCCTCCTCTTCTACCTCTCCCTTTTCATCGCCACCCTCCCTTGACATTCACTCACTGTCCTCCCAAGACCCTGCCCCAGCATCTTCGAATACTTTCCCTTTTAAAGCACTCTCCCCTACTAGAAAAACTTGGTCCATCCAGGGTCAAGTCCTTTCAAAAACACCCCTTCGGAATTTTACCAATGCGCGTGGCTCCGGGAAATCACTAGGCTTTGACCTTGTCGACCACGAAAACGAGCAAATCCACGTCTCTGCCTTCAATGAATTGGCTAAATCCCTTCATGCTCTCATTCAAGTTGGCCACATCTACAATGTTGCAAATGGCACCATAAAGGTCCCCAACCCTTCCTATAACCATCTAAGACACCCATTTGAAATTCTCCTCTTCTCTTCATCAATGGTGTCTCAAGTCTTCAATGATGACCTTACAATTCCTTCCCACACCTTCCACTTTGTACCTATCAATTCCCTTAAACTTTCACCTGCTAACTCAATCGTTGATGTCATAGGTATTGTCAACTCACTCTCTCCTGCCTCTATTGTCCGCAAACGCGATGGCTCTAAAACTCCAAAAAAGATAATTTCTCTTCGTGACATGTCCAAAAACAACATTGATGTGACCTTGTGGGGGGAACACTGCCATGTTGAAGGAAAAGAACTCTCTGAACTTCACATGGCTCGCGTAGTTACAATTCTTGCAATTAGAGGGGGCAAGGTTTTCAAGTTCAATGGCCAAACTATCAGCACAATCCCTACCACCTCCCTGGTTATAGATCCAAAGATCGCTGAAACCATGGAACTTAAGCAATGGTTTGAGAAAGAAGGCATTCAATCTTTGTCACCCTCGCTCAGCCGCAAATACTCAGGCACCAGCAAGAAGCCACTTAATACAAAAACAATTTCTAACATCCTCTCAATTCCGCTTGGAGAAAATGTCCCA
Organism: Pinus albicaulis; assembly: GCA_034641835.2. NCBI lineage: Eukaryota > Viridiplantae > Streptophyta > Pinopsida > Pinales > Pinaceae > Pinus > Pinus albicaulis. The sequence continues at coordinate 1,518,129,002 of CM076584.1, forward strand.
TGGATGTCGCTCCGTGCTACTGCTACCTCAATTTACTTGCATGATTTCTACTTCCTTGCATGCCCACTTACCATTGATGGTATGCAATGCATGAAAAAGGCTATACGACAAGATGATACCACGTGGCGTTGCTCAAAATGTGAAGGCTCCTTCACCAAGTGCGACTACCACTACATTCTCCGCCTCCAGCTGCACAATCACACTGGCCACCTCGAGAATGTTGTCGCTTTTGACGAGGCCGCAAATGCCCTCCTAGGCATCTCTGCAGAGGACCTTTGCCTCCTCTCAACAGATCCTGGAGCTGTCCTTGACATATATAGCAAAATCAAAGGGAGAAAATTCCTCTTCACACTATCTTTAAAGAGGGACACCTTCAACGGCATCGAATGAGTGCGACCAACTCTTATGCATGCAGAAGATCTCCCTTATGCTGATGCGTCAAAAATCCTCCTGCAGCTCTTGCAACCTTCCACTACCCCCGCGAACAAATTCTGCCACCGCCTTTAGCCATACATTTCTTGCCTCTTCCCCATTCCTCCCCATCCTCTTGTTCCATACATCATTTCCCCCTACCACCTTCCTACTTAAATACTGACCCTGCCCCACACATCCTCCATTGCTTCCCATCGTTCAACTTTCAACCCTTTTTTGCCTCACTTACCATGCATTGTCGATTTTGCATGTATCTTTTGTAATCATTACTATATCTTTACAACCCCTTTCCCTTTCTAATAGTCCTCCTAAATGTATGGGCATTGACTCGTTTCTTCATTACATTTTGTTTATATGTCATTCCACTATGCTGTAATGGATCTTCTTAATATATGAACATTTACACATGTGGTTTTCCCTTTCCTCCTTCATGGCTTCATCTTGTTTGCAACACACACATTTTGTAAATGCAAATGTCAATATGCTATGCTTAGTATGGAATATAATACAAAAATTGGTTCTTCTTCTTTGCAAAAATACAATATATGCCTTTGATTTGCTCTAGCCAATAGATGCAACATGTTCTTGCTTTCAAAACACATATTCTCCCATTTCAAATATCCAACATTCATTTTTATGCAAACCATATTCCATACATTTCCACTTCAAAATTCACTCACACCATTTCCATACTACTATTTCTATGATGAAATACATAACACAACAAAAAATCTCGCCAAAAATAATAAATAACAAAACAAAGAATATGAAATAGAGTGCTACATCTTCATGCTTCCCTCTTCTTTCATTATACTTCATGCATTTGACATACTTTTCCTTGTTTTCAACAGCTATGCCAACCACACCAGAGAACAGTCTGCAAAGGGAAAAATGTCGTCGTCACTACGCACTTAAGAAAGAAAGAATTAATGTCAATGTCGTCATCAATGTCGTCGTCAATGTCATCGTCTCCTCTTTACAACTCGCCAAGCCAACCTTCTCTCTCAATCCACCACACACCAAACTCCCATTCCTTTACAAAGTACCCTCCTTTCACTACATCCCACCCAAAATTTTCCATTTACCCTTCCATCTCCCCTCCCTAACCAGCCCTTTCCATACCCTACAATTCCTTCGCCTCTCGCCTACCCTTTCCATGTCCTGCACCATCTTCCTCCTTCTCCACCTGCCGATAAATTCCTCCCCATCAAACTCCAACATGCACATCTTCGCTTTCGTGAAAAAATCGATTCACTTTGCCCCATCCAAGTTTGCTCAATTTGTTATGAAGCTTACCCATCTATGAAAAAAAAAACAAATAACGGAAACATTTCTTGTACCCGGTGTGTTGGAGACCGAACAACCCACCATTTCTCCTTTGCAAACAACATGGACCCAGGTATCCAACCGCATGTGCTCTCCTTCCTGACTCAAGTTGAAGAGATGTTGATTGCTCGTGTCAACCCCATTATTCAAGTCACCCATGCACGTGGTGGCCAACTAAAATATTCCGGCCACACTATTAGCTTTCCTCAAGATATCACTAATATTGTCACCTCTCTTCCTCGCATGCTATCAGAACTAGACATCCTTGTTGTAAACAAAACTAGTTATGACGAAAAATCGTACGACTTCTTTGTTAGTAGATCGCGTGTTCATGTAGCATTGCAATTCAAACTACAAAATGATCCATATTACAAAGATGTCCATATTAACCAAAATTCCCTAAATGCTTTGCCTATTGCGCCCACCAACATTTCCAACATGCTATGCCATGCCAACACATCTTCCATCCCACTCCAACAAGGAATTCTTGAAAATTGTGATTCTGAACTTCCCCAACCATGCCCATCTGACCTCCACCCATCCTGCTTTGTTGCAAATCTACCAAACTCTCATTCAAAAATAGATGAAATACTCACCTACATAGAATCCTCCAATCCATCACCCACCCATTCACTTCAATGGCCCATCATTGGCCTCTCCCCAATCAATGAATACAAAATAGAGGGGCTCTTTTCCATGGCCTTCCCCACCCTCTTTCCCACTGGGTCTACAATGATTAATCAACCAAGAATTTCAAAATTCGATATGCAAGAATACGCTTTGCATCTAATACGCTACCATGACAACCGTTTTGCCCAACATCCTCGCTTCCACTACTACTTGTACAACCTCATCATGCGCCATCGCAGCCAAGCAACTGCCTCTTTCTTCATGAAAAGGGACCTGTCAAACACCCTTCCAGCAACAATTGCTGACCTTTTCCACCACCTTCAACAAATTCCCCCTTCCACCATCGCAGACCATATTATGCGCTTCGGCTCATCCTTGCGCGGCAGCCGTTCATTCTAGACTAGAGCTAGAGCGAAGCTTGTCGACATGATCATTCAGCAAGGTACCCCTACCATATTATTCACACTCAGTGCAGCTGATACCAAATGGCCTGACTTCCATACTACCATGCCTTCCAACCCTCCATCCAATTTACATGAGCAAACTCGATGGAGAATCCAAAATGTTATTACAAACCCTCACCGTGCATCTCAATACATCCATTGCAGATTCACAATATTCCTCAAAGAAGTGCTACTTAAAGGATTCCTTGTAAAGGATTACTGGTGCAGGTATGCATACTATTCCTTCCATCTCTTACCTTTCATTAACTTCACTTCCACACATCCATCTTATTTATTTTCCCTTCTTTTTTTTAAGGTATGAATGGCAACATTGCGGCTCCGCACATATCCATGGTTTCTTATGGCTTCCAAATGCACCTACTATGGACACTTTGGATTGGACCGATGCTTCTGCTGTCCGTGTAGCTAAAGAATTCTTCGATGCATACATCACTGCTTGAAACCCTCGTCCCATTCAAAACCGAGCTCCCGAGATAAATCATTCGTCTCTGCAAGACCCATGCCTCCTCCAGACACATGAAATTCTTACAAGCAATCAGTTGCAAGACTATGAACAACTTGCCAATTCCGTTCAAAGACACACAACTTGCCACTCCAGTACATGTTTGCACAAAATAAATAACACAACAAGCTGCCGCTATGGAGCCCCATGGGAAGTTTGCGACACGTCGTCTCTTCACATTGATAATACTGGCCGTAGATTGTACGCCCCTGCTAGAAATGATGAAAAACTAAATGTGCACAACGCTCATCTTCTTGCAATATTGAGGAAAAACATGGACTTCCAACCAATTCTATCACACCATTCTGTGTTGAACTACATTTCAAAGTATGCAGCTAAAGCAGAGGCAAAGTCTGAAAGCTACTACCAGATGCTCTCCCGTCTCTCCCAATGCTCCCCAGCCGATGCTCCTACTATTACTGTCGTCCGCAAAGTTCTAACCGAGATTGTCGGTGACCGAGACATTGGTGCACAAGAAACATGCCACATGCTGTAAAAACTCCCACTAGTAAAGTGCAGTCGTTCTTTTGTATCCCTCAATGTGAAAAAACAAGTATTCAAACATGTTTCACAAGACTTGGATGGTGATCCTCCATCAACACCTTTCATCGCCTCATACATGCATAGACCACCTGCACTTGAGGATTTGCCTCTTATTGAAGTTGCACGCTCTTGGACCTTCTCCTCTCGCCACAAAAAAACACCTTGGAAACACATCTTCCCTCCTATGGTTGTATGTGTCCTTCCTCGTTACACCTCCATCCCATTGAAAGACTCATCATCCTATGTGGACTTCTGTTGGAGCGAACTCCTTCTATACTGCCCTTTCCGTACCCTCCCTGACGACATCGGCACATCTGATGCGGCCATTGTTGCACACTGGGAACAAACTAGACACACGTATCAAGCTTGGCATGTTCACCGCACCCCGACTGACCCTGCCCATGCCGACTCTTGCTGTTCATCTCCTGATGCCCCTCCCCATGCCCCCACGCTTGACATGCCTGAATGGAAATTTCTCTCTCAACTCCACCCAAGTAACAACATCCTCCTCAATGAACTTGAAATGCTTGGCCATCGTGACTTTGATGCAAATTATAATTGGGCCGACTACATTATCCCTTCACAGCTACAAGAAACAGCCATCCACTTCATCAACTTCAACCGCTCCTCCACAAGAATCCACCAAATCCAAACTCCATTCTCACATTCACTTTCCTCCTTGTCACCAAGCCAAACCATTGCATTCAATATCATTTTTTCCCACTTCCGCACACATGGCGAAGGATCAATTTTAAAAATGATAATCCAAGGCATTGCTGGTACTAAAAATGAGGCCAATATCATTCCTAATTGAGTGCCTAAAAAATGCCTTCCTCCTCTTGCTTGCTCCAACCGGTGTTGCAGCATTCCACATCAATGCATTGACAATCCACTCTGCTCTTCGCATCCCTGTATCCTCTATGCAACCTTTAGAGGGTCAAGCCCTCCTAAACCTTCAAGAACAGCTCAGGGATATGAAATACATTCTAATTGATGAAATGAGCTTCATTGGTCCTAAATTTATTTCTCAAATCGATGATCGCTTGCAAGAGGCATTCCCATCAAATAAAAGCAACGCTTTTGGTGGACGTTCTATAATTCTCGTGGGAGACCTTGCCCAACTTCCACCTGTCAAAGACACACCAATGTATGTAGGCACTTCTCATGGCATTGCACTATGGCAAAGCTTTGATACCGTGGTTACACTTTCGACAGTTTTTCGACAACAAGGAACTAGCCCTGCTCAGGTTTCCTTCCGCGAACTCCTCTCCAACCTTCGCAATGCAACACCCACTATTGATGATTGGAAGCTTCTTATGACACGCTCAAAAACAAACCTTCCTGAAGCCGAGGTCCAGTCATTCTCAAATTCAATGCATCTATACGCAAAAAATGAGGTTGTTGACATGCACAATAAAACCATGTCGAAAACACTCAACCAACCAATCACACGTTCCTACACTGCCCAAAGGAAGGAATTTAGAGGCAAAAAACTAGAAGATGAACAACTAGCTGCAAAAATTCTCCTTTACATTGGACAACGAGTTATTATAACAAGAAATTTGTGGGTTGATACTGGCCTTGTCAATGGTGCACTCAAAACCGTCCGTGCACTCGTATATGCACCAGCATCTAAGCCACCCGAATTTCCATCATTTGTTGTAGTCGACTTTCTTCACTACAAGGGTCCACCATGGGATCCTTCAAATCCTAAATTTGTACCAATCCCGCCCATAACAAGGGGCTCACGAACACAAATACCGCTTCGCATGGCATGGGCCTTGAAAATCCATAAATCACAAGGCATGACACTAGATAAGGCAACAATCGACATCAGACACATTGATCGACAAGGCCTCACTTTCACAGCAGTATCAAGAGTCCGTTCATTGAATGACCTCTGCATCTCCCCTGCTTTCTCCTTCTCTCATTATTCGCAGATTAAGGAGAACCCTTTCGTCATACGCAGAAAAAAAGAAGAGGCTCTCTTTGCCTCAAAATCTATTGCTCAGACTCCTTCAAGTCCCTCTACTATTGGTACCTTACCATCCCACTAGCTCTTCGCTATTGTGCTTTCCCATTCGACTATATATTCTGTACATTGTTCACTAACATGCTTTCAATTTCCTTGCAGGGACATAATGGATCGTAAATATATTTCACAGCTCCAACAATTTTGCAAAGAAATCAATGGACAAGAAGCTTCACTCCTCAATGTACAGGAGCAGTTCCTGCGTCCACCTACTCTACCTCTTTACCGATTGCGCCCCACAATACAACTACTGCAACGAATAAGATATTGGATGAATCTCCTTATCCATATTCATGAAAGGGATGCACACAGAGAACTCCGAGCATACTATCTTGACCGTGTACCTAATCTGGACGTCAAATGGTGTTGTCGTTGTTGAGCAACACCTTGTGTATACGACTAGTATTTCCACCCTGTTGGGAAACCATCTCCAACCACTATGCTACATACGATGCAATTTTGTCAATACATCTTATTTTTTCTTCGAAAAATATACAATACATCTTACTTTCTAAACTCTTGCTACTCAGAAATTTCTGTATATAGAAAAAAAAACGCATCCTTACATGTTAGATAAATTTTCACGAGCTTCAGCAAAAGACTCAATTCACTACAACTGGTTTTTTTAACATACATTTCTCTGAACTTTAATGAAAGGCCTCTACTGTCTAGCTGATTACTTTCACATCACTTTTAGCAATTTTGCTGAAGAATCTTTGTTGTATACACCTACTTATTTTGTGCAAAATATAATGAACATTTCAGCAAAACATCAACACAGATTTTAGAAAAAATTTCCATGAGTTTTGAAAATTCTAATGTTCTGTGATGATATGTCAAATTCAATGAAGAAGCTCTGTTCACTATTGCTGGTTATTTATAAATAATTACAGAAGTATGGTAACCTAAAATATTTGGGGGTATGCTTTGGTTATTTCTATTGGCACCTATATGAGAAAAAGAGACATAACAGAAGTAGAAAAGGGCACTAAAGAATCTGAAAGTAGGAATGGAAATTACAATAGGATGGATGCATTCACAGACCATTGTCCATTGAAAAATGGGAGAAACATTAAAAGAATGGTTTAATGGGAAAAACCATGCATGCAACTTATAGCTGAAACTAAAAGTAAAAAATGTTTTCAACTTTACATTTACAGTATAGACAAATCAATGCTTGCTAAATCCTCAATCATAAAAGCAAAAGTGAAATGGATCATATCCTTCTGTCTGCCAATTTCTCAAGCTCATTATATCTGCAGATTCCATGGAAGGCAATAATCCCTTCATTTTCAAGTCCTCTTCCCCAACCTGCACTTTGTATGCTGCAAAGTCTTCCAGAGGTGGAAGTTCAAGTGGAAGAGGCAACGCCTGCAGCAGTGGCCAGGCGGAGTCCATGAGTTACAGATCTTGATTGTCCATCATGTGTTTTTCATCCAATGAAAGATTGTACTTTAGTTCATTTGTGCTAATTTCTTATTCAATATTGCTGGCATAAGAACAATCAAGATTTGTAGCCAAGACACTCCATTCACTCTTTATTAAATTATCACTGCCATGTAGTTCCATTGCATCAATACCAGGATGAGTACTCTGGTGATCATGAGGATGATCAACAGGGAACTGGGAGGTCCCCTTCCCTGCACTGAGATCATCAAAACCAGTTAACTTTATAATATTGTTATGATCATTATAACATGTATTGTCATTGCTGCTGCTATTGCTATTTGTTGTTGCTGCAATAATGGCTGCACTGTGATGATGATCACCCAGTAGCTCACCATCATAATTTCTTGCAGACACAGAATCAAGAGACCCAGAATTAACAGAATCATAAAAATGATGTAACTGCTCATTGTTGTTCCTAATATTGTGATCTTGATCTCTGAAGCTCTGTCTAACAACATTCCTATCAAAACAAACCTTTGAAGGATGATGATGGTGAGCGCTTCGGCGCTTGGTTGCTGAAGAAGAAATATAAAAAGTCCACTTAGGAGCATCGATGCAGCAATTGGTACTAGCGGCTGTGGCATTAAAGCTGCCAAGATTGGCCTCATTTTTGGGGCCATTTTCACAATTAAATCTTGGTTCAGGCAGATTGAGACGAGCGTAGGAACCATAGAGCGCCCTGGCAACTTTATCGTATGCAATAACAGCCTCCTCTGCAGTGGCGAAGGTGTCGAGCTAGAGGCGAGCGCCTCTATTGGGTTCGCGAATTTCAGAAACCCATTTGCCCCATGTTCTCTGCCTAACTCCTCTGTAATTGCAGATCCCATTTTCAGGGCCCCCTTTGCCCTTCATGCATCAGTAAATATTATAAATATTTTTGTTAATATTATAAATTTAAAAGAACGAATGGTGTATTTTGGGTCCCACTGTTACACCCTTTTGACAAAATCACCCATGGTTTTGAAAACCAAAAACTGCTTACGGAAGCACTTATAGCAGTTTCTTGAGAAAAAATTGAGTGATGCCATAATGCATCATAACCGTAGATTTTGTAAATAATGGTTTAAACCAGACCATTTTGTGGGGGCACTATCTCTCATAAGTTCCGTTTAGTTTGTGATGCCGCAATACCATTGGATTTGAGCCGCATGATCCAAGTCGTTGATTCAACTTCAATATTATATGTGTTTTCTTCCCTGCGCAATTGTGAGCCACAAAACAAATCCAGAACCATTTCCGAGCCATCTCCTCTTAAATTTGCTGCTTCTTCTAAAACACTGTTAAAGTTTCTCTGCCTGATCTTGATTGTTTTTTACATGGTCAGCGAGGGTTTTATCATTCAATTTCTGTCTAAATCAGGTCGTTTGGATGAATATTTGGTGATTAGAGAAATGCTTAAATAGAACCGAGGGTTTTGAACCTGGAACTTTGGTTGCGGTCGTGTATTGTGTGTTTTGATTAGTTTTTGTATTTTTTCATGACTTTTGAATAAGCCTTGTTGTAAACGTTAGTTTTCATGTTTTTTATTTAGCATCTGAACTGTCTGCACAAGTTGGCGAGAAACTGGAGTAATTAGGAAGGATTTTGCTTCCGCGTCTGTTGCTTGCGTTTATATCTGGGCTATTTTATCAGCACACGTCTTTTGATGTTGCCAAATAGGATTTCACCTTGGATACCTGATATGTTCAAACCCTGGGCTAGAATCCGAGCAAGCAGGTTGCAGTTTACCTGGAAAATCATATTTTGAATCTGGAATTGTCCTTTATAGGATTTTAAATGCAATTCCTTGTTAAAAATTTGTTTGCCATGACGTGCAGTCAAGATCGGCAGGATCGCCCTATATTGGCGATGCACAATACATGCATGGTATTTTTGTCTGTACACTTTTTTTTAGTATGAATTGATGGATATGAATTATATTCGTCTAGATTGGTTTTGTATCTCGTCATTAATTCAGGTCCAGTTTGCTTTGTCTCATTAACAAGAATAGCTGCAGAACTAAAGGCTTCCTCACTTTTTGAAATTTTAATTTTAATATTGACGGAGGGGTTTTTACAAAATATTTTCTTACTTTTTAGTAATGACCTTGATTATCCTCTTTTAGTTAGATAACCCAGTACTGTGTGAACTTAGAGCTTCTCTGTGGCCCTGAAGCTGTGTGCAATATAGATCATTAATGCTACCTGTTGGCTTATAGGGATTTGCCTTCTCTTTCGAAAAATTAAATATAATAACGGTGGGCTCGCTTTACACATTATTGTTGTCTTTTCTTTAGCTTTGCAAATGTTTTGCAAGCATTCATGAAATGCTTATAGGGTTTATATCTTCTATTAAAAATGCCTTGCAGTTATTACTTCTTCTTTTGAGTGTTCATTCAAATTGACAAGTTATAGATATAGGGTTCTGTAAAGTTGATTTTTAGCGCGTTTCCTCCATTGCTTCTCTTTTGGATCATATAATTCTTGGCGAAACCAAGTAGCTGCTTAATTTTTTTTTCTTTGTCCCTTTTTCACACATTAAAAAAACAAATATTTAAATTTATAAAAATTATATAAAATTATTACAAATTTAAATATTTAAAAAAATTAGTCAAGACTAATAAGATTCATCTTAATATCTATACTTATAATTAAATTCTTCAAAAAAGTGATTTTCAAGTAGTCTTTCTTAAACCCTCATTGACACAGCCCCTCCTTTCGGTGTTCCCTTGCACCACTGGTGCGATTGCTAGTTTAAATGTTAATTATAATTAATTATTTATATATATAAAATATGAATTTGAACTCTTTAGGAAAATTTTATGTTAAGGATAATTGTATTGAAAGTTTGACTTATAAACACAATTTTTTATTACATCACAACTCTCACAAAACTACACGCGATTGTTGTTGTAATTTTAATAATTTATTGTTATATTTTATATGAAGTTTATATTAAAATATTTTAGGGAAATATGATATATTGAATTTATATCCAAAAAAAATTACGTAATTAAATTAATAAATAAAATTGTTTTTTTTTTGTTTTTTTTTTAGTTTAAGTTAAATTGGTTTAAAATTTAGTAGAGATTTTTAAAAACTATAAATTTAATTTTTTTAATTTATAATTTTTTTTTAGAAAGTTAAATCTATTTTAATATTCAAAAATATATTTTAAATAACAAGAAATCATAATTTCTATACTTTGTTACTGATTAACCCTGTACTTTGTTCTTACCATGCCTATATAGAGTGCAACCCTATAAAGCGACAACATAGAGTACTACTTCCCAGCTGCTGAATTTGGTGACGAACAACATTAACATCGTTTTGGTCATTCCACTTCACTTGAAAATAGAAACATGCTTGTTATTTTTGCCTGACGAGCTATTTTTTTTGTGGAATACCACTTGTGGTAGTAAGGAGTTATATACAAATGTTTCTCAGTTCTAGCAACGTGGTTATATGCCACCCACACTTGAGCGGCTCTTCAGAGTCTCAAGATGTTTAGACAACTTCCCTCTTTGTTTGGACAACGTTCATTGAAGACGCTAGAAGATTTCACTTTGTTCGACAGACGACAATGACAAGGAGTTAGTGATTGAAAATATAAGTAACTATGTTAATTTTTCGAAAAGGGTATGTGTTTAAATTCTAAATCTTCCGGGAAATCACATGAGAAATTTTGGAGTTAGTTTCGATGTTGTTTCTCTCTATACGAATATCCCTATCATGGAGGCTATAGAAGTAGTCAGACGTATCACTGATCCTGATATTGCTAAGTTGGTGGAGATCTACCTCACCTCTACCTTTTTTAGTTTTGAAGGAGAATTTTATGTGCAAACCTATGGTGTCGCCATGGGTTCCCCGCTCTCCCCGGTGGTCGCCAACCTTTTTATGGAAGATTTTGAATCTAGAGCTTTGGCGTCTGCTCCTATCAAACCCAAGGTTTGGAAGCGGTTTGTGGATGACACCTTCATAAACTGGTCTCATGGGTGTCAAGAGTTAGATGCTTTTCATCAGCACTTTAATAATCAATCTGACTCCATCAAGTTTACGATGGAAACAGAGACTGATGGGAGCCTTCCTTTCCTTGATGTCCTTATCTCTAGAAATAATAATGGCTCTTTCTCGCACTGTGTTTTTCGAAAGAAGACGTACACAGAGCAGTATCTGCATTCTGGCTCACATCATTTTCTTGCTCAGAAGCTTGGAGTTCTGAACACCTTAGCCATGAGAGCCCTTAGAATATCTAATAATGATCATTTAGATGAAGAAAAGGCCCATCTCCTTAAGGTCTTCAGAGAAAAAGGTTATATCAAGAATCAGAGTTTGAGAGCTTTCATGAATGATAGCAAAGGTCCTAATTAGGAAAAGTTAAAGGATGATGTTGTTGGTAGGGTGCATCTGCCTTTTATTCAAGGTACCACTGACAAGATAGCTCGGATTTTAAGAAAGCATAAGATCTCTTCCTGTTTTAAACCTTTAAACACCATTCGAAGTTCCCTTAAATCGGTAAAAGATCCTTTGGACCCAAAAAGCATGAAAGGTGTTTATTTGATCCCATGTTCTTGTGGGATTCCCTACATGGGTGAAACTGGTCAGTCGATTAATAAAAGGATCCATGAGCATTTTGTGGATATTAGGCATGGTAGAACCAAGTCCTCTGCTCTAGCTGAGCATGCAGAGAAGACGAAGCATCACATCTATATGGAAGACGCTAGAGTCCTTGCTAGGGTTGATCATTTCCATCATCGTAAATTTAGGGAGGCGATTGAGATTGAGAAGAGGTCCTGCACATTGAACAGGGATGACGGGTGGAAGGAGAGCAATTTTTGGATCCCTTCTCTTCACTCCCTATAGTGGTCATTCCTCTAGTGGTCTCCTTCTTTTATTTTTCTTATATAGTTGTTTTATGTTCCTGCTCTTTTTATCCTCGTTTATTGTTTATTTATTTCGATATAATTTTTCTATTTATCCTTTTGTATATTTATGATTATGTTTTCTTATATTCTATTATTATTATTACTATTATGTTAATTTTATTTATTTTTATTTAGTTATTTATTTTATTTTATTTTATATATTTTATTTTTTTATTTATTTTATTTTATTATATATATATATATATATATATATATAATTTTATTTTTTTATTTATTTGACTTTTTTAGATTTAATTTTTGTTTTATTTTCATTTTTATTTCTTGGGGGGTAGTTGCTTTTTAGTTTTTATTTCGTGGTTTTATATTATTTTTATTTTCATTTTTTGACTTGGTCCTTATTTAATTTTTCTGGGTTAATTCATAGCTTTTAAGGTTGAGGTAATTTTGGTTTATTTTATACTTTTATTTATTTATATTTTATTTTTGAACGTTTTAACATTTTTATTTTTCTTTGGGTTTTGACCGTTGCTTCTCTCTTCCTGGTATGTAAATGGATAGTCTAATCAGCCAATCTTCATTATCCTGATGATGAACTACAGTTGGTAGTTCGAAACGCGTATATGTGTTTATCTTGTTAGTTCCTAAAAATGAATGTGTGTTGATTTTTCACATAGAAAATGACTATTTTGAAAACATATTCATATACACAAAAACAACAGTTATTGCATTAGTTTTTTTGAAAAAAGTATGTGTTTACATATAAAAAAGAAATAGCTAGATTTTCTTAAAAGAGAAATATATATTGCATATACAAAAAAATAGCTAATTATGATAGATTTTTTGAGAAATAAATATGTATTGCATGCATAAAAATAATAGTTACTCTGTTAGATAAATATGTATTTGCATGAACAAAAATAATAGTTATGGCGTTAGTTTTTTTTTGTAAAAAAAAATATTTGTTTACATTAGCTAGTTTCTTTGAAGAGTAATTATGGTGGTTGTTCTTTCGGAAAAGATTTTGTTTTGTGCAAAGAAATAATAGTTAGAGAGGTGTTTATCTTTGGAAGGATTTCTTGTAAATATTATCGTTTTCTTGTGGGAAAAAGTAAAATGTAACTATTTCCCTTTCTTATAATACACTTGAAGTAGAGACAAATGAGCATGCCTTAGTGATCTTTATGCGTTTCATTTTATTGCATGTGGATTTGGATAGTTAGACATGTTTCATAACCATATGCATGCATGGATAAATACATCTATCTTGTAATTATGTGTTTTTGATTAATGCATGTGTTGTGTCAATAAAAGACATGCATCAATATTCTTTGTATATTTTAATTATGTATGTGTTAGAAACTAGTTGTGAACTTGACGATGCGTGTAAAAGGAAAATATCAAAGATATATTTCAACATTATTACGCATGTGCAATGAAGTGGAACATGATAATATTTTTAAAGCATAACTAGTAAAGATTGATTAATTGGGTTTGACATATGGATATTTTCTATAATCATGATGTCAGAGTTTGTTGATGGTAGTAGTTGCAGGAAAGGACCACGACGTATGCGATGGATTATATTTAACATTATGGAAGGAAATGAACTAATGGTCCATGCAGATTAAGGGACTGTAAGACATAGAATAATCCATTGGAGGGAATAACTATGCCGAATAATCTATTGTAGGGATAACTAGGCCACAAAGACATAGTGCTCATGGAATTGTGGGGTAAATGACATCATGGTCAATGTAATGGCCCCTATCTATTTATGTTTGAATTTAATATGATATCTCTTTGTAAAAATTTTAACAATGGTCAAGGGATGGACTCCCTTACTGCAATTGAGTGAGAGTTGAACACCCTCATGAAACTTTTCATAAAACCAGCCTAGATCCATCTTAACTCCGGATCTATCTAACGCTGAGAGGGATCAAATCTCTCGAGGTGAAAACCTCTTTTTTGAGTGCAAAACTTGAGGAAAGGTTTGCACCTCGAGATATTTGATCCCTCTTGGCGCTTGATAGATCCGAAGTTAAGATGGATCTATGCTAGTTTCAGTCCTGTGCTACCAAGGAAAATCGATCGAAGATATGATTAGTTTTATCAATAATATGTAAATATATCAAATATTAATATAATAATTTTAAATATGATAAATATTTCTGAGATTAACTTGTTCATTTTAATTTTAAATTTTCTTAGCTACCTCAGTTCGCTGAGATGATAAATATTGTTAATAACTATAATGATGAAAAATGATGAAATATTTTTTTTGAATGCAAAGTGACAATAATAGTGTTGAAAGATAGAAAATGTGAATAATAAGAATGTATTCATGTTACAAATAGTCTTCATTGTGATCAATCTCAAACTATTTTCTTCTACTATTCTTATTGCCACCCTTGTTAGTTTTGTTATCTTTTCATTTCGATTATATGAAAAAGAAAATTTAAATCGTAAACCATTTAAATCTTTAGCTCTAGCTGTTATAGTAAACATGATACCTTGTCTCTCTTGCTCTCCAATATTAATAGGTTAAATTACTATAACACAAAAATCAATGTGCATTGTCAATAACGTTTTGTGCTTACACTAAAATCAATGCATATTATTAATCCAATCACTTTAAAATTAATGTACCGTCATATATCCAATTACATAAAATCATAAATCAACATACACATTGAAATCAATGCATTTAATGCAAGAAATCAAATAAGATTAGAAAATAACTTCTACATTGAAATCAATGCACCTAATGCAAGCAATCAAATAAGATTAGAAACCAACATCTACACTAAAATCAATGCATTTAGTCAAAGCAATAAAATAGGATTAGAAATCGCCATCTACAATGAAATCAATGCATTTAGTGCAAACAATCAAATAGGATTAGAAATAATCTACATTGAAATCAATGCATCTAGTGCAAGAAATCAAATATAATTATAAATCGATGTCTAAATTGAAATCAACACATCCAGTGCAAGCAATCAAATAGTATTAGAAATCACCACCTACACTGAAATCAATGCATCTAGTGCAAGTAATCAAATATCATTAGAAATAAATATCTACACTAAAATCGATGCATCTAGAGAAAATAATCAAATAGGATTATAAATCACCATCTCCACTTAAATCAATCCATCTAGTGCAAGAAACATTCTTCCCTGTCTCCACCCTCCATCCATATCTATATCCCCCTCCATCTCTTGTTTTTTGTCTCTCTATCTCACCCCCCTAAACACACATGCTCTCGCACTCCATATATATCATTCTCTTTGTCAATCACCCCCTTTCCCCATCTCTCTCTTCTTCCCTCTCTTCACCCTCCATCTATATCTCTATCTTCCCCTTCTCTCCCTCTCCCTCGCTAATATCTCTCTTTCCTCCTTTTTTCCTCTCTCCCTCTCTCTCCATCTTCCTTATCACTCACTCTCTCTCTCTCTCTCTCTCTCTCTAGAAACCAACATCTACACTGAAATCAATGCATTTACTCAAAGAAATCAAATAGGATTAGAAACCGCCATTTACACTGAAATCAATGCATTCAGTGCAAACAATCAAATAGGATTAGAAATCATCTAAATTGAAATAAATTCATCTAGTGCAAGTAATCAAATATAATTATAATCGACATCTAAATTGAAATCAACACATTGAGTGCAAGAAATCTATTAGAAATCACCACCTACACTAAAATCAATGCATCTAGTGCAAGTAATCAAATATCATTAGAAATAAATAGCTACACTAAAATCGATGCATATAGTGAAAATAATCAAATAGGATTATAAATCACCATCTCCACTTATATCAATCCATCTAGTGTGAGAAATATTATTTCCTCTCTCCACCCTCCATCCATATCTATATCCCCGTCCATCTCTTCTTTTCTGTCTCTCTCTCTCACCCCCCTAAACACACACGCTCTCGCACTCCATATATATCAATCTCTTTGTCAATCCCCTCCTCTCCACATATCTCTCTTCTTCCCTCTCTTCACCTTCCATATATATCTCTATCTTCCCCTTCTCTCTCTCTCCCCCGCTAATATCTCTCTTTCCTTCTTTTCTCCTCTCTCCCTCTCTCCACCCTCCATCCATATCTATATCCCCCTCCATCTCTTATTTTTTGTCTCTCTATCTCACCCCCTAAACAGACATGCTCTCGCACTCCATATATATCAATCTCTTTGTCAATCCCCTCCTCTCCCCATCTCTCTCTTCTTCCCTCTCTTCACCTTCCATCTATATCTCTATCTTCCCCTTCTCTCTCTCTCCCCCGCTAATATCTCTCTTTCCTTCTTTTCTCCTCTCTCCCTCTCTCTCCATCTTCCTTGTCACTCACTCTCTCTCTCTCTCTCCACCTTTCTCTCTCTATGTCTTTCTTCTTTCCTTCCTCTCCCTCCCCCTCCAAGTCCATCTCTCTTTCCCTCCCTCTCTCCACTCTCTCACATCCTATTTCTTCCTTCCTGTCTTTCCCTTTCTCTCCCATCTCTCTCTCCCTCTCTCTCTCTCTTCACCCACCAACTATGTTACTATATCACTCCTTCTCTCCTTATATCTCCTTCTCCCCCCCTTATCTCCATCTCTCCTTATTTGCCTCTTTATCTCAGCCCCAAACATACATGCTCTCTCTTTGTCTCTCCCTTGCCACTCCTTTTCTCTCTCCACTTCTCACTCTCTATATTTCTTATTTCCTACATCTCCCCCCCTTGAACTCCATCTCTCTATCGATCCCTCTCTCCTCCTCTCTCTCAAGTCCTCTCTCTCCTAACTCCCTCTCTCTTCCCTTCTCTCTCTCTCTCTCTCTCTCTCTCTCTCTCTCTTCCCTCCAATACTCTCTCTTCCCCCATCAATATCCTCCTCTCTCTCATCCTTCCTCTCTCTCCCTTTCTCTCCTACCTCCCTCTCTCTTTTCCCTCCAATCCTCTCTCTTCCGCCATCTCCCTCTCTCTCTCTCTCTAATCCTCTCTCTTCCCCCATCTCCCTTTCTTTCTCTCTCTCTTTCTGCCCCTCTCTCTCTCCAACTACATTACTATATCCCTCCCTTTCTCCTTCTCTCTTCTTTTTTCCCTCTTCTTTCCATACATCCTACTTTGTCTCTTTATCTCACCCCTAAACATACACACTCTCTCTCCATCTCTCGCTTATCACTCTCTCTCTCTCTCTCTCTCTCTCTCTCTCTCTCTCTCTCTCTTCTTAGTTATGTAAACTAATGAACATAAATATTCGTAAATATTAAGCAGATTATGGAGTAAATATGAAAAGAGGTTTTATTTACTTACCATACCTCTCGTTTATTTATATTTATATTTATTTACCATACCTCTTTTATTTACTATGGTATTTGGCCCATAGGCTTGTTATATAATTAGATTTTTATTTCTAATCCTATTTGATATATTGTTATATATTTACCTGACCTCTTTATACCTCTTTTATATTTATTTATTTACCATACCTCTTTACACCTATTTTATATTTATTTATTTATTAGACATCTTTATAGCTCTTTTATATGTTTTTATTTACCATACTTATTTCGTAAATATGGTATTTGGCCCATGGTATTTAGCCCATTGTATCAATATTAATTTGTCCAATGGTATTCGTCTCATAGGCTTCATCTAAATAAAACCTCTTTTTTAAGTTTTTTTAAATATAAAAAGGTTTATGGAGTAAATATAAAATTATTTTTTATTTATTTACCATACATCTAGTTTATGTATAATTTTATTTATTTACCATAGCTCTAGAGTAAGTATAAAAATAGGTTTTATTTATTTACCATACCTCATGTTTATTTATATTTATATTTATTTAAATTTTAAAATATTGCAACTTTGATAGGGAAATATTTATGTCTTTAAATATTTTAATTTATCCATAGAATATGGGTTTTCTTTTTAAAGATTCATTTTACAAATATTTAATTAAAAGAAATATTAAAATATTTTGGATTTTGATTGTTTGTGTTTTTTTTTTTGTCAATTTGGTAGTGCCTTGCTATTTTCTATTTATCTTCTAAAAGCAGGTTACAATAGATAGTAGTTTTGTGGCCTCAACCTGCCCATAGGAAACCAGGCCTGTTAAAAGCCATCCAAAATTGAAAATGTTTCATTCTACTATTTGTTGCATTAGCCAGCTAACTATTTAAATCATTTCCAAGGTAACAGTTAGAAACTAAAGTCCTTTTCAAAAAAACAAAATGCATATATAGAATTAAACTGAACTCCTATCCATCTGAAGATTCTATTGGGGCAGGGTCCTTTGCTGTGGATCCTGGCATGTCTGCTTGTTGCAGCTGTTGAATCTGCTTCTCAATTCTTCCAACACAATCTTCAATTCTACCAATAAATCCAACATTTTTGGCTCTTGCTTCTCTCTGCAAGGATGAATACTCTAAATAGCCTTAGCTAAAAGGCATTTCATAATCCAATAAGTATGGACTGTTTGATTAAACAGTGAGAGGCGACCTCGAGTGTTCCCAGGATCTAAAACGAAGTCCATAATTTATTCCTTTGCTTCATTGTCTTACTCATTACTCTGAATTTCTCTTTCCCAGCATGAATTTCCTGTCTGACCTAAGATGAATTCCCAAGGGAGTAAGTTGACGAGAGGTTCATTAAGACCTCTTGCTTTGTCTTCCTACCTCTTTTCCTGTTCTCAGCTTCAGGTTTTAGTTTATTTTGTTTCCCTTTTTCTGTAGTATGGGCCAATGTTTTTCTCATTTGCCTCTTAACCATAGTGTTGAGCTGAATTATAAGAATACTGATCTCTGGAATAAGAATGATCAAATAAGAGAAAAAGATAAAAATTAAACTTTCAATCTTGTGACCATGAACATCATTTGGACAGTTATGATTCTCTTCTTGACTTGGGAGATAAGAAATGTTATCTTCCCTAATAGTAGCGTGGACATTAAGCCTAACCCAGAATTGACAGAGAATTCGGGCATTCAGAAAAGGCCAGCAAATAGCCGGGACAAGACGGAGGCAAATTTTCAAACTATGCTTCAGGTTATCGAAAAAACCTTGGTAAGATAATAGGGTAGAGTCCACACAGACCGACATTAGCATATTTTGACTCCTACCATCATTTACTTTGAAAATAATAGACAACCAGATCTCATAAATGAAGCTAACAAGAAACTTAATTTCCTGCCTTCTGCTAAGGGATTTGAGAAGTAAAGGAAAAGACAACCAGAGCTCATTGACCAAGCTAAAATTAAACTTAATTTGCTACCTTCTACTAAGGGAATCAAGAAGCATTACATGACAACAGAAAAAGGGATTCTTCCCAGAGGCCTGCATGAGATTACATACTTCCTTTCTGCCACTTCTGAACCTTAAATAGCCGACAGACCAAGCACAGTTACTCTTAATCAGACAGAGACATCAACTACTCTTCACAGACAAGTGACGATTGGAATTACCATGCCTAGTATAACAAGGGTCTCTAAAACACGACTCAACTGTCTTCAACGGAACGAGCTCAGACCAAATTACTAGACGCCTAGTTTTACTCTCTGAATCTTCCCTAACCTGATACATTTCAATGCTATCGGTAAAGAACATAGGATTGAGATGGAAAAGAACATACCCCAACTGTAAAATGAGTCTGCTGCTGATTGTGGGCGCTCCTGTCCTCACCTGCTTCAGATCGCAAGCTATGACAGAGGAAGTTTTTGTTTTATAAAATAGCTTACAACACATAAACTCTGCCTTCAAATGGATTTTACCTCCCGGATCTGACAACACAGGCTGTCTTAACAATTTTTCTATCACTCCCTTATCCTTCGCGTGCCTCCATGATCTTATGCTGGACGACGTATACATTACTTATTAATGCACATGAATGACGGTTGCCACTTGGCTCATACAATTACCTGCGGCCTCGTTCTTTGAGCACCCCGATCGAGGATCTCATGACCCAATAGATCTCTGTCAATAATTATATGGAGAGAATGTAGTTCAATATCCCAGGTTCTGTCAGTTGGTGTTACGTCCAATTGTCTACCAACATTTTGACTCCCCTAATTTGCTAGATAGTCTGCAGCCTCATTACCTGTCCAACGAACATGTAAAGGTATCAAATACTGGATTTCATGAATGATAGAACCTATTTCTCTATTCAGATTTTCTATCCTCCAACTTTTACTGATATTTTCCCAAGGTGATCCTTGCTATAAATTATTTAATACTCCTGTGACCATTGCCGAATCTCCTTCTACAAAAAGGCGTTGAAAATTTTCTCTTTTTGTTATCATTAAGCCCTGTTTAACTACTGATAGCTCAGCTTCATTATTGGTTGCATGTCCTATATCCATAGCGAAACCCCTACAGGCTGCCCCTCTAGAGTTTCTGAAAATCCCTCCAGGTCCTGCCTGCCCAGGATTTCCTTTTGATGCTCCATCGTAGTTTAATTTAATGAATCCATTCTACGGTACTTGCCATCTTTCCTATTCAGTTATTCTTGGGGGTCTAAATTTCCATAAATTAGATGACAACATTTGGGGATTTAGGTTTAGATTGGCCATGATTTGTGTTTCAATACCTTATGTCTTGCACTCCTCCTTTTCCCAATTGTATGTTAGGATTGTCTCATGAATATTTTCAACCATTTTCTACCAGATTTGATCCTTATTATTGAATTCACCTTTGAATATCCTATGATTCCTTTATTTCCATATTCCCCATAATAGAAACCCATGAAATAGTCTCCATGCTCTATTCAAAACTTCGCTTTTGAATCCTCCCTTCCACCATTGAATTATTGTTGTATTTATATTTGTGTTATCTCGATCCATTTGCAGAAATATCCTTTCAATATTGTTCCACATTATTTCAGCAATTTCACAACTATTTAGGAGATGCTTTATTGATTCATTTTTTTTCTTACACATATAGCAGATTGAAGGACCATTCATTCCTCTCTTTTGCAGTTGATCCCAAGTTAGGATTTTCTTATGACTTAGAAGCCAGAGGAAATACTCCACTTTTGGCCAATGGTTGATACCCCAGATTTTTTTCCATATGGTTCTACCAGTGTTATTGAGGTTATTAGCATAAATATTATAACCCTCTTTGATTGTAAACATGCCTTGAATTTCATACCCCCATCTGAGTATATCCTTTCCTGTTGCTAGTACTATTCTCCTTGTCCTCAATTCTTTTTCAAGATTGTTCGATTGTCCTATTTCCGGTGCGCCTGGCCAGTGAATTTTCTCTTTCCATCTTCACCATTGGTTATTTTGATGTTGGCACCAATAATTATTAATCAATCTGTTATCTGGAGTGTTTGTAAATAGGAAGAGTTCCCCTAAGTCGAGCCTTCTGAAATTTTTTTCTCTTTGTTGCCAAGAATATTCCCAAAAAAGTGCTAATCTTCCTTCCCTTACCTCCCAAAAACTATTTTGACAAATAATATGTCTATTCTGAGAAGCAAGATTCCATATTGTAGAGCCTTTTGGGACAGTATCAATTTTAAGTTTTCCTGCTAGTGATTGAGGCATACTGTATTTCCGTTCCCATATGCATTTCCAGATTTGATTTAGGAAATGGTATTGAATTTAGTAAAGAGTAAAGATATTTAAAATTTTACTTAATTTGGAAATTCAATGTTGTAATTTTTTTTGTTAAAGGTAAATTTATGATCCATTCAAATTCACTTATATAATAAATAAATGATTAAATGGGTGAGATAATTTACTATCCATTCAAATTATATAAATAATACATAGTTGTATTTTAATAGTTAATCTCAGCCCATTAATAAGTTTAAAAAGTTATATATAATCTAAATATTCAAGTTATATAAAATTAGGCTAATGCTTTGGCCGACATTAGAAATAGTAAAATTTGAGAACTTGACATACCTAACATCGGGGTCATACTAGTTTTTCCCTTAGGGTTTCCAATGATTATTTGTGTCCATTAATGTGTTTTCCTATTATGTCATTCTAATGATATTGCTTCCTTGCATGACGTGACACTTTCATCATAAAATATGTAATTAACTAGCTTAATTAAATAAACAATGATAATGATCTAAGGATTCAACAAAGAGATTTATGTTAATATGCTTACGTGACTTGCTATCCCATTTCTAAAGTTAACCTATGTAACGATGATGGTTTTATCTAATAGACAATTAAGGAATATGGAATAAGTGATTAATTTTCTCTAATCCTATGTATTTTTACACTAGGTTTTACTGGGGGATGTTACATCAAGAGATTTGATTTATATCTATGAGCATAACTTCTCGCAATATGAATGTTGTTTGTAATTTTTAATATTTACATTGATAGGTTGTTTATTTTAGAATAGGGACTCTAGAATTATAATTTAATTATCAATAATTATTAGGTGGATAGTAGGGATTTCATAAGTATTCTAGAATATATATTCTTAATAGTATTCTTAGATCAAAGGTTGAGATTTATCTCAAAAGTATTGTAGCCTCCAAAGAAACAATTGATTCAATGTAACAAGGCTTTGTGCCTCCTCATAAGAAAATCTTGATGCCTCCTCATAAGCAAATCTAGATGGAAGTTAAAGGTACCTTTAGATACTTTGGTTTAGAAACAGTGGGTTGGATGGGGCATCAAAGATCTTCACCTATTCTCAAAAGCTCTGGCTGCTAAGTTGTGTTGGCACTTGCTTACTGGTTGCAGTCTATGGCGGGAGGTCACTACTGCAAAGTACATTGCCCCTAATAACACACTTGATTGGATCAGGGGGCATATTGATCACAAACCTGGAGCATCCATTATCTGGAAGGCTATCACAAAGGCTGCATCATTAATCCAAGGTGGGATCTCTTGGAAAATCGGCTCGGGTGTATCTGTTCGGGTGGGAACAGATTCTTGGTTGGGCAGCGGGCACTACTACAAGTTACCTGAACTGATTCTGGCACATTTGGATCACTTAGGCATATACTACCTGGCACAGATTGCGAATCAAGACCGCACAACTTGGCACACCCAGGCCTGGCTATCTGCAATGGATCTGGAACTACCTTGTGCTGGTCATCCGGCTTGGGCAAATTACATCCGGGCTTTAAGAGCATCTCACATCCATTTGACTGAACATGTAGATCAGCTGATCTGGGCCATATTCGATTCGGGTCTCTACTCCCCAAAGGTGGGCTATTTGACACTATGCAGGCCCATGGAACCACATGAAATAGCCTGGTGGTGGGGGCCTCTTTGGAAACTAAATGCTCCTCACAAATACAAACTCCTATTCTGGTGCATTCTTCAGAATTGTGTACCCACTATGGAACTACTTCATCGTCACGCAATACAGGGGCCCTCACGCTGTTGTTTCTGTATACAACAAGTGGAGGACGTTGTTCACATATTTATTGAATGCAACTTCTCACAGTCCATTTGGGGACTGGTCATACACAGATTGGGATGTTCTTCACACTGGATTGGTATTACACTACTGGAGGCCTGGACTTCATGGTGGCAATCGAATGATCACCACATTAAGCTTCGCATCCTCCCTCTGATTATTACTTGGTATCTTTGGATTGCACGGAACAATTGCATATTTGAACAAATACCGGTGTATGTTGAGCGCATATCGGATGCGATTCTTGCCACATACTACTTGATCCCTCATGATGACAAGCATAAAACTGATCGATCGGACACCCCTGCAGATATTGATTACACATGGCCCTGGGCTTTCTTTGATGGCACATCCAACCATCAGGGATGTGGCGGGGGGGCTATTCTGCATATATCTGCACATCACTACTTCCACATCAAGATGGGTTTAGGTCCTGACACGAATAACTTCGCCAAACTACAAACCTTGAGACTACTCCTGATTTTTGCCTGGGAAAAAAACTACAACTCTATCCAGATATTTGGGGATTCCTTAAATGTGATTAGCTGGTTTAATGCACATGCCCATTGTCACACACACACACACACTGATTTCACTTCTTAGGGAAGTACATGTCCTCAAACTGCTATTTGACTTCATTTCTGTCCATCATATTTACAAGGCTAGGAATAAAGTGGCAGACAAACTATCCAAAGAAGCCTTGGAGCTGATTTGGGGTACCTGGCACATCACAGAATTTAATGGCGACCAGATATTCAGGTTCTTCCACAGGCCTTTCATTGAAGACCCACAGGTTAATGAAGCTGTTGAAACTTGACAACATTTTTTTGATCCATATTTTTGGAGATCCTATTTTGTACGATTTCAGTTATTATCGACAGCTACATATGTACATATTATTATTTTCTTTACTTTATTTTGACTCATTCAGGTCCTATAAGTTATGCACCGAACTTATATGTGGTATCTGAATACTTTTTTATGTAAACATTAGCTCATACCTGTCTTTGTTGAATGCAAATAGATGATACTCGAAAATACCAGTAAAATGTAACATGTAATTTTTCTACATAATGAAAGATTACGAATTTTTCCTTTGTGAAAAAATAGTATTCTTAGATCAAAGGTTGAGATTTATCTCAAAAGTATTGTAGCCTCCAAAGAAACAATTGATTCAATGTAACAAGGCTTTTTGCCTCCTCATAAGCAAATCTTGATGCCTCCTCATAAGCAAATCTGGATGGAAGTTAAAGGTACCCTTAGATACTTTGGTTTAGAGAATTGATGAATGATAGTGAAGTGTTATTTATTCTTTCTCATAATTCAATCCTTAGGAGACCAACAACTATGGTGATTCTAGAGTTTTTTTTATGATGTAACCACTATGTTCTTAGATGCAAATTTCGATTATAAATATATTTCCAAGATATTTTTTTTTTAAATATACATAATGTTCTTTTTTTGCAAATAATATTTATTATGAGAATAAAAATTATATTATGTAGATACACATAGTGTATATGCAAACAATATAAAAATAATTGTCTAATGTTTAGAGCACATGAACAAAATATTGGTCCTTTTAATGTTGAGTAACCACTAATCTTGAATGTGGATTTAAGATGAATCTAGGTTGGTTTAATTTCCCCCTTTAAATAGGCTCTATTACACATGAATACAATGAATCTATACCATGGGTTCTTATAAACCTGGAGCTCAAAAACCATCTTTAATTTGACCAAATCAACTTTCCCTTAAGTACACAACAAAAAATAGTAAAATAATAATAATAATAACGTATAATTTTAAAATAAAAATAACGTCAAATTAATAGTAAAATAATAATAATAATAATAACGTATAATTTTTATTATATTAATTTGAAGTTATTTTTATTTTAAAATAGAGTTATTTTTATTTTTATTTTATTTTATTTTCACCTAGTCAAAATGGTTATGGGACAATACATTGCAACATCTCTTCCATATTGCGCTAGAGAGCGCCTCTTGGCACAATAAAATAACTCTTTTTCATACATTTTTTTTGGGGTCAAATTTGCTCAAAATTTAGTACATATTTTTAAAAACCATAATTTTAAATTGTTTAATCTGCAAAGTTCAAGTGCCTTGGGGTTTTTTAAGGAGCTGAATCTAATTTCGCATTCAAAAGTGAATTTTGAATAATAAGAAATCATAATCTTTGCACAAAACTGTATTTCCAATCCAGAAAAAGTCATTTAGTCTATTAGTTACAAAGCCCCTAATTTTTATTTTGTTGACCATGTTTGTATCTATGAGCATTTTTAACTTCTTGTAATATGAATGTTGTTTGTATTTTTTAATATTTACAATGATAGGTTGTTTATTTCAAAACAAGGCTTCTAGAATTATAATTTAACTATCAATAATTATTAGGTGGATGGAAGGAATTTGATGAATATTCTAGAATATTCTTAATAGTATTTATAGATATTTATCTCAAAAGTATTGTAGCCTCCAAAATAACAGTTGATCTAATAAAACAAGGCTTTGTGCCTCATAAGCAAATCTTGATAGAAGTTAACCTTTTGATACTTTGGTTTAGACAATTGATGAATGATAGTAAAGTGTTATTTATTATTTCTCATAATTCAATCCTTACGAGACAACAACTATCTAGTGATTTCATAGCTTTTTTTAAGATGTAACCACTACGTCCCCATATGCAAATTTCGATTATTAATATACTTCCAATATATTTGAAAAAAATAAAATTGTTTTTTTATTTATTTTATTTTATTTTAAGATTATTATTGTATTTCTAATATATTATTTAAAAAATGTAGAGTGTTTTAAAAAACCGTAATTCTTATTATGAGAATAAACAATTACATTTTGTAGACACATAGTATATATGCAAATAGTATAAAAAAATTAACTAGTCTTTAGGGTATAATAACAAAACACTGGTTCTTTTAATGATGAAGAACCATTGTGCATAAATCCAAAAAAAATGTTGATAAGCATAAAGTCCATAAACATATATATACAATGTACATATCATATGATAATCAGTAGAACGAAAAAAGGTATTGTGAAGGGACATGATCATGTTTGTGCATCCTAAAGAGGACCCATGGACGACTGAACACGAGGATCCTAAAATGGATTGTGTAAATATGAGTGACTCGTACCCTCATGAACCTATCTAATCTGCCATAGTCCCTGATCCATATCTAGAGCTGATTTGGAAAGTCTATCAACATCTTTGGTTGCGCTCTTTGTAAAGATGACTACATGAAAAAGAAGAAAATGAGTTTTTTAGTTGAAGTTCATCTTCCAAAAGTGGAGAAGATTAATATTTTGGAAAGATTGAATACAAATCATCCAATTAACCATAACCATAGAATCACTAAAAACCTGAATTTGATAGACCCCCACTCAGTAACAAAAATAAGAATATTTTTGCAATCTTGTAGTTCAACCTGATTGTTAGATCCCGACCTAATACTCATAGAGACATGATAATAACGAGAACAAGAAATATGTAAAATGAAGCGACCCTCACTCTTTTGTCTTGAATCAACCGAATCCCCATAAAAGTAGGCCCATGTGATTTAATGATCAAGATGTTCAATTTTAACGACTCGAACTCTACTTCTGCAACAATGAATTTGGGAGAACGAGACCTCATATTTGAAAATTATATGATTCCTAGCGAAACAAAAACCCAAAAAATTATCAAAGGGAGTGCTTTGAAAACATGAGATGTGGGAAGGGTAACCAACGTTACCAAGCTTCTTCAACAGATTAACCATGCCATTGACCGATTTGATCTTCGAGAATCCAACAAGTCGACCATATTTGTTGACAAAAAGGAAATGAAAGAAAAATATATGTAACATATTCTTCATTAGCTTGACAGAGGGCACACCAACCGGGATTGTGGGAAAACCTCTTTTGGAAATTATTTTCAATGATGCACCACGTGAGTATTTTTTATTTTGGGGGAAAACACGATTTCCAAGCGATTTTACACAACCATTTGGGATCAATTGGAAGTTTGTTAGCATTTATGTAAACATGTACCACCTTAGAAGTGTAGATGCTGAGCGGAGAAACATTCCAGACAAGTTCATCATCCTTGTCTCATAACTATACATGACCAGCTTGGAAATATCTTGCATAATTTCACCACGAATCCCGAAGCCCCTTAAGAATGCCCAAATTAGTGGAAAATCTCCATACCTGTCACCAAATAGATGTCCATGTAGGATTGAGAATGTGTGCCAGCTTGGTGATTCCCCCATTTCTAAGATGCTCAATTAAGATTGGTGAAAGAAGAAGCACGACCACTACCATGCCAGGGGTCTTGACCAATATGAACTCGATCACCTGTGCCAACTTTCCATGCAAGGCCCCTTCTAATAACTTCAAAATTATTTGAAATTTTTTGCTAGACTATCGATATATTCCCCCTGTCTTATCAGATTTGCGTACCCAATTTTCCAAAGAGTGGGGGAAATATACTTGTGAATGAAAACCATTGTCCACAGACTCAGAGTGGACAACAAACACCAAAATCATTTTGTAGCCAAAGCTTGGGAAAAAAAATTATTTTTAAGGCCCTAGCCATATAGGGTCTTTGGCTTTCTTCTCCCAGTGAACCCAAGGAAGAACCACTTCCTCCTTGAAATAAAACCAGATAAAATTGAAGCATATACGTCTGATTATTTATATAATTCCTTTGGGGATGCATGCCAATGATGTCCAATATACCGAAATTGCTTCAAGGACAGATTTTATCAAAACCAAATTTTTAGCCTTAGATAACCATCTATGAATCCAATTTTTGATACACTTTTTGACATTTTCTATTAGCCACATCAAATCCTCCTTTAGATAGGTATTAGGCTTCACATGAAAGAAAAATATTTAAGACCTTCATTCATCAGTTTTATTTGTATCAGAAGAAGTTGTGAAATTTGACGAAGGTCACCTGCCTTTAAGTTGGAAACGCGTAAAAATGATTTTTGAAAATTGATTAACATACCAGTCGCGTTCCCAAACAAAAGGAATATTACCCTAGGCTTATCCACCTATTTGGGGCTTCCGTTACAAAATTAGTTTATCATATACAAATAAAAGGTGAGAGATAACCAAAGTTCTAATCACCAAACAACCATGAAATTCTCCTCTTTGTTTGGTCTCCTCCAAAATACGACTTAGTCATAACGCCACCAATAAAAATATTGGAGAGAGAGGGAATCCCTAATGAATCCCATGATGAGCATGGAAAATTGGAGAATTTTCATCGCTGATTAGAAAAAAAAATGTGAAATATTGAATACAACTCATAACCCATGTTATGAAATATAGACTGAAACCAACATGTGTGAGGAGGATTCTTAGATAAATCCAGTTGACACAATCATTGGATTTGGATAAGTCAATTTTGATCAAAACTCCTTTTAGATTCATAATTTTTAAGCTATGAATACCTTCTTAAGCCACCCCAATGACTTTGTGAATCTGTCCGCCTTCAATAAAACCAAAGTGCTCCTTAGATATTGAGGAGGAGAGAATCATTTTGAGTCTTAAAGTAATCACTTTGGCAATAACCTTATAAATGGAATTATACAACGGTATAGTTCGATAGTCTTCAAAGGTAGAGGGATATTAAACCTTTGGAATTAAGGAAATAAAGGTGGATCTAAAGGCTGGAAGCATCCTGCACTCCCTCTTGGATTCTTCAACCACCGAAGAAGGCCATTCCAAATAATTTCAAATAGACCCAGGAAGAATTCCACACCCCAGCCATCGGGCCCTGGGCTCTTATCTTTTTTAAAGTTGTGCATTCCTTTCTTTAATTTTTCCTCAAAGACTTTAGCCATGAGATATCTATTTCCTTCCTTGTCAATAAATCTATGGAAAGGAAGGGATATGCAAATGAATTCAACAATAGAGGCTTCTTCCTTGGCTTTGAAAATATTTTCAAAGTGACATTTCCCTATATATACTAAGGTTGATAAGGAGGAATCCTCCCTACCATCCTAGTATCTTAAATTTCGAATTGTATTTCCCATTTTTCTCCCCTTAGTGTAAGCTTGGAAAAAATTAGTATTGTCATATCCACATTTGAGCCATATGGCACTACTTTTGAACCTCCATTCGAGCCATCTTCTAGTATTTTTATCTTCCTCTTCTCTAATCGAAAAAGAACATCTCTAGACTCTGCAAAACCATAACCTTTCCAACCTCAGTGGAAAAAGCCTAAATTTTATTTTCAATCACCTGAAGTTACAAGGCTTCAACCTGTTTCTTATTCTTTTCCCACTCTTTATTTTTTTGTTTGATACACTTAAAATTGTTTTTAAAGTGAATACTTGTAGATACTCTAGCCTAGAGAGTATAAGTCTGCCAATGCTCTTGGACCACAGCCACAAAAATATTCTCATTTCAGCCAATTAGAGTTAATTTTGAATGGACAAGCTCGCTTGTGAGTGGCTCCTTCTAATTTAAAAAAAATCGAGAGTGATTAGAGACATCACCTTCCCTAACCCATTTCTTGATTAAACAAAGTGTTCCATTAATGCCTCTGTTGAAAAGTGTAACTAGGATCGGTCTTCATATTGACTATGTAATTATGTATTTATGTAAAGAAGAAGACAAAGATAATAAAATGTATATTTGTTGTATGTGCTTCATGGGTTTCATAAGCAAGATTTTATTATAGATTAAATAAACTTCTTCTTGATGTTTATTAGGTTTTTGTCTTCTAGGAATAAATATAATTAAGTGTCTTATATATGAAGGATCTAGTCTAAATGCTCCAAGATCTTGTCCTAGAAACCATGGAAGAATGGCTCTATCAGCCCTCACTCAAACACTGAAAGATAAGATTAAATGATGTATTAAAAGTCGTCCTCATAGCAGTCATGTCGACTCCCAAATAGTCACACTGGTTCGCCAAGTCAGATCGGCTTATATAGAGGGGCAAACAACTATATATACCCCTGTAGCCTTCACATAAAACACATAATTTTGGATCATCTCTGCATTTGAAGTGTGGCTATATTTAAGTGCAGTGCGAAGTGCAAGAAATGTAGTGCGAATTGCAGTAGGAGCAGTGCGAAGTGCAACAAGCTTCAATGCAGAATTTTGATATGTTTCAGGTCATCTCTGCATCTAAAGTGCGGGCTATCTCTGTGCGGATTGTAAGGGCAATTTCAATGTGGATTAAAGGACAAGTATAGTGTGGATTTCAGTGCTGATGTGTAAAGGGTACATAACTGGTCTAGATATGTATATTCGTATACCATAAGGTGCAACAACATACAATTGAAGTGAAGATGTTTAAAGAGTTTCAGAACTAGTCTACATACATATATCCAAGTGTCATAAAGTGTTGCAACATCCTAAAGCAGAATCACCTTGAAGCAGCAATGTTAAAGTGCGGATCCACCAAGTGCATGAGAAAGGTTGAAGTATCCTGAAGCAAGCTACAATGTGACAAGGAAGTGCAAGAGCAGGGTTGAAGTATCATATTTGTCCAAAGATAGTTTGCATACTATCCTAAAGTGAAGTTGTTGATAAAGCGTGACATTGAGACAGTGGTCGGAAGAAGTAAGGACAAGGTCTTGGATGCATAAATAGGTCAAGGGTCTAATTGTGGGTCATGGTACTTGTCATATGAAATCTATAAGAAGAATTTCTCGTGGGCTTTCCTCTCCAAGAGGGAGAGGTTTTTCCCTAGCTCCATGATCCTAACTCTTATGTCTCGTGTCTTTTGATAATTGACTTGAAGAAAGATTTAATAATCTAACGAAGGAAAGACATAAGTAACTCAAGTAATCTCATAAGTAACTATCAAGAAGAGAATTTTGTATTTATCACTAGCCCTCCAAATTCTCAACAACCTCAACCACTAGAAAATGATGAAAGAATTTTTTCCACCCTTTCTAAACCAGTTATTTTATTTCTCCATGTGGGGTGAATCTTCACCAAGTCCACATCAAAGAGGGATCGACTAGTGAAATATTCAAACAATGGATCAGGAATATCCCTTTCACTCCATGATTCTGAGGACCCAAAATGTAAATTGAAATCTCCTCCAATAATTATGGAAGGATAATTTAAGAGGGGTTTGTTAAAGAAGGCCTCCCAAAAATATTTTCAGTTTTGTGATGGGCCACACATAATGAGAAGGGAGAGCGATCTTCCCAACTCTTCAAAAAATATTTCGGTACCGAAACTTGATACAGTGCTCCAAGAATTTAATAGTTTAAAACTATGGCAATTCTAATGAAATGCTAGACCCCCCGAGTGCCCAACAACATTTGAGCCTAGAAATATCCATCCACCCAGAATCCCTTCAAGACAACAAATAATTGCCCAAAGTTTCATGTAGGAAAGTAATATTAGGAGAAAAATACTCAATTAGTCTTCTGCAAGTGAGTATTTTAGGGGGACTTACAAGACCCTAACAATTGAAAGATATAATATTCATTTAAGCACTCCCATAGGGGAAACAACTTCTCTAAGGCCCCCTTGGATTTATTTTTTTCTACCCGCAACTATATTAACCCTCACACACTCCTTATGTTTTGTCAGATTATATTTTATCCCCCTCCCCTTACTTTGAGAATAAGAGATCTGAATTTGTCCTAGGCCCAAATAAAAATACTCAACGAAATCCTATTTGAGCAAGGCCGAATATTGTAGGAGGACACACCTCCTCCGAGGAAGCTATATTTATAAATGGAAATAAACCACAGGGGTTTCACTCAATAAACCTATAACATATCACGTGTGATCATAGCATATTAAACAATACCCTTAATTTTAGTACATATTGAAAAATACCTCCCTACCAATATAAACCCAATACACATTCCCATTTTAAAAAGCCCCTACTTTCACTATATATTGTAGGTATCCATTATTTCATTGACATTTTTTATACCCCTTTATATTTTTTCATTAACTTTTAGATCCATTTGTTATACCTGCCAATATAAAAACACCCTACCACGTATATATCCCCAATATATTATGTCATTTTTTCCTCATTATATATCCCCCAATATGAACCCATGTGCTATGGTATTGCTCCTGCAGTGAAGCCCCCATGAAATAGACGAGGAGGAGAAGTCACTCAAGCCAAGGTAAGGGTGAAATGGATCTGGGAAAAGTGATGAGGGGAGCCCAATGATAAGGCGAAAGATATAGAAGTTGATCAAAGTTTTCAAGTTCCAAGAGAGTCGAAAGGAGAACAATCCATACAATGATTATAAACCGAAGATACAAGAGAGGAAAAAGAGGGAAGAGTACCTAGAACAAGGTGCTCTAGGGGATCCTGAGGCCCACCATCCATGATGATGGGGTCCAAAGGATGCATTTTTGTTGTCAAAACCATATCTTTAGACCCCCTTTGAAGACCACCAATATCCTTGCAAGATGATGACATCTTATTATGGAGATTAGGATCCTTCCATCGAAAATCATCATCCTCATCGGTCAAGGGAGGCACAAATACATAATGCTTGATGAGGTGACCATATTTATGACATCAACAACATTTGAAAGGAACACCTTCATGTTTGAGGGAATGAATAAATTCCTCCTCCCCGCCAAGATCAATTTCTGTAGGAAGACCATTTATGAGATGCACTTTTATCAGAATTCTGGCCAACGTAATTTTCCCCATGGATATGTATGAGGTGTCATGATCAAGATAGGAACCAATGGAATTCATGATATCTTGAAATATTTCATTTGTCCATAAAGCTAGAGGAAAAGGAGGTAGTTGAACTCATAATCTGACCATGTTCGACCTTTCCCTATGAGCATCAAATAGGGGGGTCCAAAATTTGAACATCACAGGAGAGGAATCATTGTGCCATATATTTTATTATATTATTTGAGTGTCCTCAAATTCTACAAACTTTAAGTGAATCCATCCTTTGAACAATTCTTCAAACCCTGGAGAAGCACTAATAAGAGAAGCTATATCATATTCAACCCATTCTTTTAGGGTTTGTATTGAAAAATGTGGACCCTAGACTCGACCAACCATGGATTTTTTCACGAGAGCTGAGACCCTATTCATCTTAACATCCGCACCCAAAACCAAAGAAATTTTTGCATTCTTGGCCTTTTAGATAGAATTTGGTTTCTTTTGATGTCCGAGCTTGATATTATTATAATTTTTACTGTGATTCCCTCTCGTGCTAGACTTCACCGGAAAACCCTGATATTTCAATGCCCCCTAAAAGGGATTTCCACCTTGTGGCCCAACTTGATTACTGATGCCATGCCCTTGAGAGTTCAAAAATTGAAAGGGATTGAAGTAAGGTGTTGGAACCGAAGACTAAAAATAACCCAAGAGTGCAAAACCCTTGTTGGTTCCAAAGCATTCCAAAAAATCCAATGACGCCTACTAAATGGACTTGAATGGGAGCATAGGATTGAGAAGAAAGTCAGAAAGGGAGATAGGCCTGGAGGGGCCCAAACCCCATATTAGAATAAGAAATCCTAGACTACAGCCCTTAAAACCATGCCTTGTGTCCTCCCCATTATTATTTTCTTGACATTTTTTGGAGTTATCTACCTCGCCAGTAACAAAATCCTTGTCCTAAGGCTCCCCCATCACCGTGTCATTGAATTTGTGGCCACTTGGAGAAATCAACAAAAAACTCGCAGAAGGGTTTTTTTTTTTAATCCCACCTAGAAAATCTACAAAGTTAATTTCACATGGGGAATCCTAGGGCTCATAATCAAGTAGATCCTCCAACTCTATACACAAAGGGGGAAAAAACCAACATAAGGCAACATAAATGGGCTACTAATCCCATAAACAAGGAGAAATCCCAGCCTCTAGCTGTCAATTAAACTGACAAATTATATTGACTGCATATCATTACTACCCTAAAAAATGTGAAATCCCTAGAAAGTAAAGAAAGAGATTGCATTTGATAGAAATCATCACCCAAACCATGACACTAGTCATCTGCAGATGCGAAACCCTTGACTGCCACCATGATTAGAGTTTCCATAGAGCTCCTTCTTCTAGCTATAACCAAAAATTTTTAATGTTAAAATATGATATTTGTGAATTATACATATCCAAAATTATTCCTTCCTTCTTTCAAATAAAAATGTTAATTATCGGGGATTTAGGAGCGGGAGGGGTTATCATTTTCTTCAATGAATAAATAAAGACATAATATACTTGGGGTATAGGGATTTCAATTAATAACCAGGACGAATTCTTAACTTTGTGACAAGGTATCAAATTGGCAATATATAAAATAAAATATATAAAAAAATTGCAATTAATGGTGTTTAGAGACTCGATGTTAGTTATTCAACGTGTGCAAGATCAAAGAGAACTTAGTGCAATCATAATCCTCCATTCTTCATAGAATAAACTTGCAACTATAAAAGTTTGAGGTTGTTGAATTCTTCCACGTTAAGAGACATCATAATTCATTGGAAGATTTGTTAGCTAATAAAGGTGTCTCTCTAGAGCAAGGAATGATGACTCATGATGACAAAATTTTAGCTCTCAAAACTTTACCATGAAAATACCAAAATCAAATTAGGTCTTAAGGGTATTGCAAGTTTTCATTTACATTAAATAAATAATAAACAAGTTGGTTTTCTGACGTCCTGTTGTCATACTCCAACATGGTTTTTTTCCCATGTATTTTCTCTCCCTTATGTTTCGACAACTCCTTCTGATTGTTGAATTTTTGGATCATGTGTACACCTGGATAACACATGATAATTTAGTAACAACAAGAGATAGGTGGAAGTCGATTCATCATGTTAATAAATTTTGATGGATGCAATGAGTTATTATATCCATAGTCAAGATGCAACAAACATGCTTGTGGATCTTGGATTTAATGGGGTGGGATGGAAGTTGTAGAGGAAGTATCCCTTTGATTGAATACAAGAGTCAGAGAAAAAATGAGGAGGAGTATCGTAATAAAGATGGTGAGTGAAGTGGGCATTTGACAGAGGTAAGCTCACAAGGTTATAAAGAGAGCTTGTGATTCTTTGTTTCCCTAGGAATTAGAGTTTGTTTTTAACAATCCTTCAAAGAGGGTGCATTGTGGTGTGGATATCCAAATGGAACATATGTAAAGTGAAAATAAATACAAATTCAATTGTAAACTAGATTAATTGATGGTATCTATGGAGTACATAATGAGCCTGTTAAACAAGAAAGGGGAAATTGGGAAGGATGAAACCTAATCTCAAATTGTCCTCTTAAATAAATAAAAACATTCTGATGTAGACCAATTTGGATAGTGTGCAAGTGGCATATGATATTTTAAACCTCAATATTGAGAGGTTTGTTCCTTCGACTGATGCAGTGATGATCCAGGTGAACACGTAAATGTTTGCAGAGATACTTGTGCAATTGGACGTGGCACCAGAACAATAAGTGAAAAAAATTGAGGATGCATAACTAGAGTTGGTTTCTAATTCCACTCAGCCAAGGCTAGAAAATGATGGCCTTGAAGTTAATCATGTTCCAAGGCAGAATAACAAAGGGTAGTTTCATTTTTTTAATTTAAATAAATGTTATGAAAATACCATTAGAGGAAATTTTAGCCTAAAAGTGCCCATGAAATTTTCACGTAATTTCCATGTCATAATATGTAAAGAAATCAAAATACTTTAAATTTAAAAAGAGGTACATGTAAATATTTTGGAGGGAAAAGAAGAAAAAATACTTTTTTTAAGTTCATTTTTGGCTTATCTCCTTCTAGGTTTACTCAAATTTCAAGTGTATACACTCGTTGGATGTGGAATTAAATTTCTCATCCAACGAGAACCCATTATGCATAATTTTGAGAAAACCCACATTGATAAAAATTGCAGATACATTAAAAATCGTGTTAAACACGTTTTTTTAATGTATCTGCATTTTTTATCAATGTGGGT
This sequence comes from Pinus albicaulis, assembly GCA_034641835.2. Taxonomy (NCBI): domain Eukaryota; kingdom Viridiplantae; phylum Streptophyta; class Pinopsida; order Pinales; family Pinaceae; genus Pinus; species Pinus albicaulis. The sequence goes on from CM076584.1 coordinate 1,518,165,559, forward strand.
CTTATCAAAAGTATACATAATGGGTACTCGTTGGATGTGAAATTTAATTGCACGTACAACGAGTGTCTAGACTTGAAATTTGAGTAAAAAAATAAGGAAATAAGCCAAAAATATAATTAAAAAAGTAGTTTTATTCTTTTCCCTCCAAAATTCATAAGTCTTATTTTATTATTTTAACTATTATTTTATGATTTTTCCTTCGGATACCACTTTTAGGCTGAAATTTCCTCTAATGGTACTTATCTTAGGAGTTTTTGGAGAATATATAAAAAAATTCTAGATTAGAACACCAATTTGTAGACAGAGAGCTAAAAGCTCTATAGCTCTGTAGCTCATTTAAAACCAATAACTTAATCAAATCATGATGAAACAGGGATGTTTCGCAACCATCAGATTTAGCTTGAACTTTGTCAGCCATTTTGGAATGGCTTCTATGCAAGAAGAATGGTAAATCTAATGATATCATTCTTGTGAAATGCAACATTAGTTTAAAATGATAAGTGTAGACTTTATGGTACCTGCCTTCACATGTGAAATATCTTTGGATGTTGAATAACAACTTTGCATAGTTATCCTTGATACAACTCCTAGGTATTGCATTGTTCAAGTCCATGTCTACAAATTCAGGTTTCATAAACTCCTTGCATGGCTCCATGTAAAACTTGAAACCTTTAAACCAAGATTGTTGTCCCCTTGGTATCTTTGTCACAACAACTATGATCTCAGTTGTCACTGGAATATTTATCATTCCAACTTTGGTGGTGGTTCCACTGAAATGTAGAGCAAACTCTTTGCACACTTGAGTGTGGCAACCTTGAAGATTTTCACAAAATTTTAGACAACCAGCCTTGCTAAAAGCCTCCATCACCATTTGATCTTCCATAACAACATTTTCATTCTCAGGTTCATATCTAAGACCATGTCCCCCTCTATGGATCTTATTTTCTTCTGCCATGTTTCCTGTATAAAACCCTGTTTGTTTCTCTAAAACCTGTAAATCAGCCTCTCTTGACCGAATGAATAGCCTCGCTTGATTTGATGAATCATCCTCGCTTGATTTGATGAAATTTGTATTTGGATAGAACAACCATAAACTTCTCCTCACTGTTTCAGAGCTTGGACATCATATGTGAAGGTGAATGAAACAGGAATGAATCAATTAGATAAAATAAATTTGAATTAGGGATGTCACTTTATGACCAAATGATGTTTGATTGATACCCTATCATGAAAATGATGAATGTAGGACAAGTGGGTACTGTGAATCTATTAATTAACTGACTCACCATACTCCTATCATGTCATTCCCCAACTAAAACTAACAAATCCCAGTTTATTTGACACGATAGCTACGAAATCGCGCTTTCGTAGCGCTCACAGTGTAAATTTTGCAATTTGCGCTATGAAAGTAGCAACACTTTCGTAACGCAAAACTCATTTTTTGAACTATTGGTGCTACGAAATTGTGGATTTGTAGATAATTGTAGGAAATCAAACTAAAACCTACTTAGATGACCTTTACATGAAAAATGTGAACTTTTTAACTATGTAATGGACCTAAAGACCTCTTTTGAATTTGGATTGTGAACACTAAACCTCTTAAGAGTATGACATACCATTAACTATTCTCAAATGACCTTCAAAATTATTTAGATCATGATCAAAACAAAGTTGACATGCCATGTTTAAATTTTTTTTTTTTAGTGATAACAGTGGGCATGTTGGAGCGAGGTCCCTTGGGGTCAATTTTGGTTATGTTTTTGTATATATTTTGTTGTGTGTGCTACGCGGAAGAGTCAAAGGGGATATGGGGCGGGTCAATGCCCCTAATCAATGTAAATGGGTTTTAAGAGAAAACTATGAGTCTCAAACCATGGTTTGACACCATGGTATATGCACACTAAGATTAGTTTTAATATAGATAGATCGATTCAAGTAAAGAAAAATAATGCTTATGTTTTGATGATGAACGTTTTGTAAGGATTTGATCTAATTCTGGGTTTTTGGGTAGAAAAGGCTCTTGCTAGCTGTGTGCGCGGAGACCTTAGTCTTGGTTGTGTGCAGACTCTGCTAGCTGTGTTCACGACAAGTAAATTGTATGGGAAGTCTGAATGTACTGGAACTATTGGATCTATTAATACAGAAGACTGTTTTGGCAAACTGAATGTGTTATGCACTTGATGTGTTTTTTATATGATTAACTGCGAATCTATTTTGTTAATGGCTCTAAGATCAAAATTGGTTTTTTGATATCTTACATTTACTTATTTTTATTATTGAATGTGTCTACACAATTGATTAAAGTCTGTTATGTGTGAAGTACATGATTGATGAATAGATCTGCTTAAGTGTATCTGTTTATTGTGCGCGAAGACATATATATTGCATGCTGGAATAATCTGCGATGAATTTGATCTATTAGTCTATTGTATTTTTGTTGTGCACATCTGCATATTATCTGTGATAAGTTCTGTTATAAGTCTATTTAGGGCCACCACATCAAATTCTTCCTTAGGGTGCTGAAACCTGGTTCCAACACCCCCCCCATACTGCTTCGGGTGAGACTTTGATTTGTGCAAGCAGGTCATTGCCGAAAGGGCCAGTAGTTGGAGGGTTTGTTGGTTGCGCAAAAAATTTGAACCTGGGTCAGGACTCCTCAAGCCAACAAGCGTTATACTTGTTGTCGTCACCCATCTCGATGTGCATCTGGAGATCCTTCTCCTCCAAGCTACTGAAGAATTCTTTGTTGTCGATCATATGGAATGAAGCTCCACTATCCAAGTACCACACAGAACCTATCATCGAAAACACCATGCATGTGATGAGAGTGAAATCCAGCTCAAACTATGAAGCAAGTGCTTCACCAGCTACTCCTCCTGAGGCCTTCTTTTTGGTCTTCTTTTGTGGACAATTTGTGGCATAGTGTCCATGCTCATGACAGTTGAAACATTTTACCTTTGAAAAGTCTCGCTTCTTGCTTGCCTTGTTGGACTCATATTTGGAATGGGATGCCTTCCCTTTTTCTTTTTTTGCCTTTCCAGCCAAGTCACAATTCTCCTCATCATCAGTATTTGATGAGGATCCATCTCTCGTGCTCCGCCGAATTTCTTCTTGTGTTAGATCAGACCATATTCACTCCCAATCCAGTAGCTTCTCCCTCCTATTAAAATATTCCTGGTAGCTATGCTAACTCTTGGGAAGGCATAGAAGAGGTAGGCTCACCAAATCATGCGAGGCAATAGTTATCCCAACACTTCCAAGCTCATCTTGACACTAAGTGAACTTCGTCAAGTATTTTTGGATCATGTTGCCCTTCTCCATTTTGATCTTCCCAAGCTTGTCTTTCAGTGCCATCTTCTTGTAGTCGCTGCTATTCTGATACAAATTTTTCAAGGCCTTCCACATAGCATATGGAGTCACCTTCCCATGGAGACTCGAGACAATATGGTCACGAACTCCCTCTAACATGATCCTTCTTGCCTTTGCTACATTCTTCTTCCATGCATCAAGAAGTTGAGCATCTGCTGTCGCAGTCTGAGGGATATCAATATATATGAAAGCCTTCAATCCGTTGTCCTCGAGCACTGCCTCCATGTTATGTAATTCGAATTTCCCCCGAGTGAATATTCGAGTCTCAAGCCATTGAAAGACATCTTGATTTGAAGTTGGATCCTGAAGAATAAATATGCAAATTCAAACTTGATCAAAATAAACTATATTCTTCTCTTCTTATTGTGATTATTGACGCCCTAATACCATCTATAAAATCCAACAACGAGATTCAAACTGATCTTGTAATGTAATAAAACAAAATATTGAATCCTTTACTATAATTTTCAGAAACAAAACACGATCGTACAATCACATAAAAAGAAAAAGTAAGATACAATCAATCACGCAACACAAGATGTATCTGGGAAAAGCACACTACCTAAAACCCCGCTATCTGTATATTGTATAAAGTCAAGACCATTAAATAATACAATGTTTTCTCTCACCGAGAAAATCTTGCACTCTTCCAACTATCTCACTCTGATCTAGGAAAAATCAATTAATTACTTAACCAATTCTCAGCCTCTGCTCAACCTGCCTTTCTCAAGCATTCTTGGAGGAATTTTCGCCCTATCAAATAGGAAATTCCCAAGAATTGATTGCGCAATGCATCATAGGCTTCCACACGACTCTATAACTAACCTACACAATTTTCTAATTATACAACTGACAGTTATCATCCCTTTAACCTTAGTCTCAGCTGGGCCTTCCTTAGAACTGACATGCAACAACTATTTATAGAAAATTATTAGTTAACTGATTGATCACTACTTGTGAATTAAATTAGATTTAATTCATTGAACCTCTCACTAACTCATCTCTCAGTTAGAATTAGTTAAACTAATTTTAACTCAATTTCTTGAGTTAACTAATTACAACTCACAAATAACTGTAATTGGCCCCCCTTAAATCATGGGAGAACTCTACATGCCTCCTCTCTGACTCTCAACTCGAATTTCCTAAGCTAACTCAATCATTATGACTTAGTTAACTAATACAAGTTGTCATGAAATGAAATTACAGTTTCTCTTCCAATTTAATTAAGGGAAAATTAAATCAAAAGCCCCCTTTGGGTGCCATTTCAAAAAAAAAATTAACATCAAAAGTTGACACCCATTTCAAGATGCATGTAGTGAAATCTGACCCATCAAACGACACATGGAGAAAATAGAAACCAAGGCATTTATAACTTTTAGCACACTTTAACAATTTTCAACATTTCGACATATATATGCAAGGCACGGCCTTGTATTTCTTCTTGCACCACTTAAGCTGGGAATTGTGGGATTCTAAGATTGAAACCTATAAGGGGAGTAACTTACTCAAATTGTGCCCAATGATTAAAGCTTATAAATTGCTTAAAAAGGCCAACTGCATGAAATCATCAAATGGTAGTAGTTTTCAAAGCCAATCTTGAAGAGAAAATGAACTTCAATTTCTAATATGCAAGTTTAATTCTCAATGCCTTTGGGTTTATTATGAAATGAAGGGTTTTCAACTAATGTATTTCATGTGAATAAGTCACTCATCACCATGGAAATTTGAAAATGTTAGAAGTGATGATAAGTGAACACTTCATTGCTAACATTTTTAAATTTCCCATATGACGAGTGAATTGTTCATTCAATCCCTTCACCCAACAATACACAAAAAAATGACAAAAATTCAAATTTCTATTCTCAACTGAATTTTTCTAGTAAAACATACTTCAAATGACCTATGCACTGAATTAATTAATTATTATGGTGTGATGCTTTTTAAAAAAATAATTCTAGAGGACATTTTGAGCCTCAATATTTATGTATGTGTCTCAAAACTTAATTATATGTATCATATAACTTATATCTTAAGGTATTTTTGTTATTTGCACCCTTACATGCAATATATATGTGTGCAATCGTCAACCTTGTCATCCACTAACATTTTTATTCTCGCATCAATGCAACCAAATATTTTGAACTCTTTCTCCATCTACACAATTAATTTACCAAGTTTCATTTTGTCATTTTAGGGACTAGTGTATGCCCTCAACAATTTCAATTTCAAGCAAATCAAAAATTCGTTTCTTTGAATTAATATATGTCATATACCTCAACAAATCAATCATGGAAGAAGAGTTTTAATCTAGGGACTATGACAAACATTTGCCCAAAATTTTGAGAAACAACATTTCTTACAATGGATTCAACATTGGGACATATTTTTTCATAAAAAATCTCACTAAGTTGAGTTGATCTTTTGCTTACGCATAGTCCCAACAACAACCAAATGAAAAATCCAACCAAATCCAATGGCTTCTTGGTAGATTTTTTTTGAACCTGTGACTTACAATATTGAATAAAATTACAAACAACTTTTTATCCAAGAATTCAAAAGATAAGAGCCTTTTACCTACTCTATCACCTAGAAACCCCCATACCTCTATATATAACAATTAATGAAATTTAGGGTTGTTTGTGAGAATCTAATGGTTGGATCAGAAAAAAACACGAGTCAAATTTAAGTGGATAACAACCCATCATATTCCCTATGTCACATGAACTATCAACTTCCCCAAGTAGGTAAGGTGATTTTTCCCAAACAAAATTTTAATCCCTATTGAGAATAAACTTCAATAATGTTGGCAAGTTAAAAAATCTAAAATTTTACTTATTAGTGAGGCATTCAATGTGGAAATAATGTGGGTCCTCATTTTTGCTTGAATCTTACCTCACTCCATTGATTTTAATGATGGATGAGAAACATGGAAGAATGAGAATTGTTTTTCAACAAAATATGCTTGGATTCTAGAGATAGTAATTTATTCATGCACACTGTAACAGTGTTGTCACGAATACAATTTAGACTTTTTAATCCTAGGGAAAGTTTCCAAATGTTTTTTCGATGATTGTGGCTTTGATGGTTGTGTTATAGTTAATTGGATTAATTTTATTAAAAAAATTAATCCAGGTGACATATCAAGTTGGGAGTGATTATGCATTCAACCTACTGGGTTTGCAATGTTCAAAGGATGGTTTGAAAAGGACTGAGTGTTTCTTCAGTATACTTGGGGCTATCAGAGGAGTTATTTTATGAATACAAGAGTAGATGGGCAGGTATTAGTTAGGAAAAAATTGTCATGTATTTTCTGCATCATATACGATACCCTTGCAAATTTATATGATACCATTTGCAGTTGTAGTTTATAAGTATCCATGTTTGCAAAGAAGGCTTCGTATTTAGAAAAAAAAGTGCATATGATGTCTTGGGTTTTTATATATATATTTATTTACAGATGGTTATAAATAGGTTGCCTTCTTTAATAATTCAAACCATGTAATTGTCACTTTAGACCATATATATTACAAATTCAAAGCATGTATATGGAAAATTAGTTCAAAGAGGATAAACTTGCAGGGACATCTTAGGTTAATGATAGAATATGCAAAATGAGAACATCGAGGGAGCTAATGGTGTTGAGCGTGAGACACAGAGGGGGACAAGAGCAATTTGGGAGGCAGGAAATAAGGGGAGGGTTGAATTTTTCAACTACATGGAAAATGGAGTAGGGGCAAAAGGGTAGTAGTGCACCACCAATGCAGGACAGAACAATTGTCATCATAATGAACAAATGAATGGAAAAGGAGTGTTGGAAATAGAGACGATGTGGAGAGAGAGTGAAATTTATAAGAAAGTGTCAGATAACTTAAAAAAAAACAAAAACTATTAATGATTTCCCAAAATATAAAATAATTAGACTACACTTAAAAAAATTAGAGATTTGCATTTAACTACTTAATAATTATGAGATAATATATATAACAAAAATGGGTAGAGGATTTCTATAATTATGACTTTCCTCATGATTACAAGAAAAAATTCTTACAGATTGCAAACATAATAATATGCAGAAACAATACATTGACTTATTTGGGAGGCTTTTGCAACATGGAGTCTACACGAAGTTGGGATCTTGAAGCTAAATTAACCTCCACTTCGCGTTCCCATTTTTCCTTATGGGATTTCCATCCTCTTTTGAGAGGTGGTTTTGGTGCATTCAAGGAGAGGAATTTTCTAGCATTGCTTTCTTACTTGACTTAACATGAGCTGCTTTGATTTCCATAACTTGTCTGTAAAATGTGGGAGTGGATCTTTTCATCTCCGCAAGCTCAGAATCTGACATTATTAATAATTTTGCCGCAAAGCGTGATTTTGCATCTCAAGAGGCAACTGTTGAGAGAGATTTCTTATCATTCTCCCCCGACACTGCTAAGTTTCCTTAATCCTCCTTTGGGGTTTCATCCAAAGGAGTATTTTAATCTTGTTTTGGATCTTGAAGAGCCTCAAAAGAATTTTTATTGAAAGAAGGTTTTGGAACTTCTTTGGCATATTTCTTTGGAGCTGCAACCTTGTTTTGTTAATTCTTCCTTTGCTTTTGAATTGGTTGAAAATTTCTCACATTGGATATGGGGCTATGGATCTACCCTTCTTTAGATATAGGGGCTTGGGCCTCCTCATCTTTTGTTTTGTTTAGGGAAGTTTTTGGCAAAGTGCCCATGGGAATGACAAATGATGCATTTGAAGGGAATCTATTCATATTCAAATTCCTGAACATGGCTCCATTCCCATAAATTTATTTTTAGGGTCTAAACCTTTAGAGAGATTTACTTCTAGACAAATGCAGGCACAATAAAATTTGCCTCCTTTTGGTTGATTTGTCCAGATAATGACCTAGCTTATTTCTAATCTCTTTTAGTGCATCGGGTGCCCAGGGATGGAGAGGGAGGTGAGGCATCCAAATCCACACCGACGCAAAAGTAATTTCAGAATTTGAATTGAAATCCAGAGTCCATGAGGTGGTAAAGAGGCCTCTGGTCCCCATAAAATATGACCCTGATTTGAAAATTAGATCTCTTTCCAATTTATTAACGAAGAAAAAAATAGAAACTTGTACCTACTACAAATAATGTTAGCTGACCTTGAAGATTGTGGGTCCATTGTTTTGTGATTTAGGATTCAACAACTTTTGGATTCAACCATAAGTCCATAAAATTTCCAACCAATGTTTTTTAAGAGAGGGCTAAGGCTCTCTTGCATGGAATTTACAAAGAGAGTTCCACATCGGGAATCTCAACTAATTTCTTCCCAATTCTTTTGGGGGGAGAAGAATACCCCTGCAGTTTCCATGCCTACACCAGGGCTCTGAATGCAACCACCACCTCCATAATGAGAAAAGGAAAATCGATCTGCAAGAACATATCTGTGATGTCTCTTGCAATACAGCTATCAATTGCAAGCTTGAACCTTACTGGAGCTGCAAATACAATTTCCAGTGTCTCTTTCGGCAAAAACTAATCTTCAACGACCAAATCAGGGAAATGGAGTCCAAGACTAGATTTCTAGAGTCTTCTGCATATCAAATCTGAGCTAAGAGATGTTGTGGCTAGAGAAACCCTAGCCACCAAGAGATAGGAGCCACAAAACTCATTTTTTCTATTTAATTTGATAATTAATAAAAATAATAATAATAATAATAATGAGATAAAAATGACTATTTTTAAAAATCCATGCAGGTCAAACGGATTTATACAACAATTTTGAACTTTGATGGGTCATCCTCACCAATAAACCCCACACTTTCACGTTAGTCTAAATTGATTTTAATCTCTCACATTTAATACACTTTATTTTATTTTTTTGAAACATTAATTGAAATTTCTCGATATTGCTTGGTTCCTACGATTTGCACTTACGACTCCCATAAATACAACCTACCCTTCTCGTGATCCTCATCATAGGCGCGCTTGGTTTTCTATCTTATTGTGTTACTTTTCGACAGCTTTTCTTTACAGGTATGGCAACTCAAGCTTCTTTATTTCTTTGTAGGATTGGATTTTTGTGCCCGGGGAAGAATTTTTGTTGCTTATGGTTAACAATTTTGAAACATTATTCCTCGTAACATGCTCTGCATCAATCTTATTAGGGTTATGATATTTGAGCTATGGCTAAGCATTATTAGGGTAACTGTGCTATTTTTGTCATGACATACCCTTTACTGTTATTGGAAAAACCAATATCTATTAATCCTATAAATCCTATAAAGTTTTGATAATTTAGGTATCTTATGGTTTTTATAGAAGTAAATTTATTTTTCCATCTTTGAGAGCTATTTGGGTTTGTAATTTCCTTCGTGGATTCAATTAGCATTAAAGAGTTTTCTTGATTTCCTGTAAAGCTATGAACTTCGAGATTTTTTACTATGTCAGGTTTCATTTATTGTTTCTGATGCCTTAATTTTTGGTCAGGGTTGCAATATTTTTAAGATGTCTTCAGATGCAAAATTTCACTATCTGCAGTCTCTTGATCTTTGGTTTCATGGTGAATCTATTATTCCTATTATATATTCGTCTGAATAGTCAAATTATTTCTATTCATTTGCAGGCATTCTCCATTAGCTTTATTCCAATTTCAAGATGCAGATCTTTGGTCAAACCCTCACTGGCAAGACAATCACTCTCGAGGTTGAGAGTTCTGACACAATTGTCAATGTAAAGGCCAAGATTCAGGGCAAGGAAGGCATCCCTCCTAACCAACAACGTCTGATCTTTGCTGGAAAGCAGCTCAAAGATGGCCGAACCCTTGCCGATTACAATATCCAGAAGGAATCCACCCTGCACCTTGTCCTCCGTGTTGGAATTTATGATAATTCCAGAACAAGAATTGAGAGAATAATACTCTCCTTCAAACACAGATAATTAAAAAAAAATTGCTCACCGCTGGACAGAGATTGCATAAAACACTTTCTATTCCATTAACTGTAAAAACTATTACAAAACTTGTCTTCCTCTAATAGAGGGATTTTCAAAAACTAGACTGCTACACAGGCAGTGCAAAAACACTTCTCTGTCTCTCTTACAAAAAAAATAATGCACTCTGTGTTTTGTAAAAACACTGTCTGTCTGATTTTTAAGCCTGCGGGCTCACTCTCTATCTTTTCAATACACTGCTGTGTATATTACATAACAACTTGCTATGTATTAATTTTTTCACACATATATCATTAAGCCTTCTAGCCTATTTATTTTGTGGCGCAACACACTTTTTAATCAATAAACAACTACCAAAAATTAAACCTATCATATAGCCTCCCGGGGTACACAATACACTAGCGCATATATACATTGATATATGTTAAAACATAACATAACCAATGGTTTATAACAGAGTTCATTGTGCGATTAACAAAACATTGTAACATAAAACTATAACAAAATATAACACAAAACCTCTGCCCGGACTTCAAAAGAAATTAAACCAAACTGCATTGAATCTTCGTGTCACAAAAGTTCCTGCTGATGTCAGGCCCATTTGTAACGCGAAATCTTTAGGGCAGATTTCATAAAATGATTTTGGGTCCGAAATTGAGGTTAATGACGTAGGCACCAAACCAACGTGAAAAGCGTTGATTGGTCCACGTGCCTGTGTGCTGGCAGTGGGATCGCTGCTGCGTGGCCCAAATCAAATCAAACAAAAAAAATTAAAACAAATTTCCCATGTAAAGAAAAAAGCTCTATTTCGGAAGTAAAAGGACTGTTTAAACCTTGAATTGACTATTCAGCCGAAATAACAAGTGGCTTTTGACAGAAGTTGTCAAAACAAAAATGGAAAGCGGCGTTTGTGTGCAAAGCATTTGAAGTTAACACTTCAACACTCCCCCTTAAGTTCAACTGCTAGGTTATCAGTCATACCCATGCATTTCCTCAAATATTCAAAGCTTTTCTGCCCCAATGGCTTTGTCAGTATATTTGCAAATTGCTCCCGAGTTCTACAATGTTTTAAAATAATTTTTCCATTGTTCACTAGCTCACTGATGTAAAGAAACTTAGAATCTATGTGCTTTGTTCTTTTGTGAAACACAAAATTCTTTGACAATGCTATGGCTAAGCTATTGTCACAATAAATTACTGTGCCTTTTACCTGTTCTTGACATAAACTTCTCAACATTCTTCTCATCCACACTGCTTGACATGTTGTTGTTGTAGTTGCCACATACTCTACCTCTGTTGTAGACAATTCTACAATAGCCTGTTTTTTAGAAGCCCATGAAATAGCTCCTGAACCCATATGAAAAACATAACTAGATGTACTTTTCCAGTCATCTACACTTCCATCCCAATCACTGTCACTGTATCCAATTAACTCATAATTTTCTGAAGTAGTATACAAAATACCATACCTCTTTGTTCCTTTCACATACCTCAGAATTTTTTTTGCTGCCTGCCAATGTGCTTCTTTTGGCCTCTCCATGAATCTGGAAATCAAACTAACAGCATGCATAATGTCATGCCTAGTTGCAGTCAAATACATAAGGCTGCCAACTATGCTCTTGTACAAGCTAAGATCAAAATCCTTGCTGTTGTCCTCTTTGCTGAGTTTCAATTCCATTACTGTGGGTGTAATTGCTGCCTTGCAATCCTGCATGTTAAATCTTTCCAAAACTTCATTTACATATTTGGCTTGAGAGATAAATATTTTATTTTCATTTTTCTCTACTTCTATTCCTAAGAAGTATTTTAGCAAACCCATATCAGTCATTTCAAATTCATCCTTCACGACCTTTTTAAAATTTTCAATGAGGTAATCATCATTACCTGTGAAGATCACATCATCAACATATAAAACAATAATCACCATCTTACCATATTTCTCCTTGATGTATAATGTGGGTTCTCCTTCACACTTTTCAAACCCATTTTCCAGTAGATATGAATATATCCTACTGTACCATCCTCTTGGTGCTTGTTTCAGCCCATAAAGAGCTTTCTTCAATCTGCAAACTTTGTGTTCTTGGCCCTTTTTCTCATAGCCTAGAGGTTGTTCAATATAAACCTCTTCCATCAATACTCCATTTAGGAATGCTGATTTTACATCCATTTGATGAACCTTCCTTTTGTGTTGTGCTGCTATAGACAACACTTCTCTCACTGTTTCCATTCTTGCAACTGGTGGAAATGTTTCCTCATAGTCTCTTCCATGTTGTTGCTTGTATCCTTTGACAACAAGTCTGGCCTTGTGTCTTTCAATCTTACCTTCAACATTGCTTTTGGTCTTGTAGACCCATTTCACTCCAATGACTTCCTTACCTTTTTGGAGTTCAACCAAATCCCATGTCTTATTTCTCTCTATGGCATTAATTTCTTCATCCATAGCATCTATCCATTTCTTATCTTTTATCGCTTCTTCAAAATGAATAGGATCATCAACATGACAATATAAAGAAAATAAAGAGTTCATACCTTCATTTGCTGCCTCTTTCTCATAGATATCATTCAAATTTCTGAATCTTGTTCCTCTTTCATTTGGTGTACATGTGCTTGAAGAAACACTCAAATATGTTCCTTGTGGTGTGCTTGGAGAAGCACTCTCATTACTTATCAAGGGTGTTCTTACTCCAGCTTGTGGTGTCCCTTGTTGTCCTTGTGTTGGTGGAGGTAGTGGTGCTAATGATGGATGTATTTCAGCCATATCATCCTCATTTTAATCATCAGACAAACAACTCTTTACATTGACTGTTTTCTCAATGCTTCCATCCCAAGCTTCTTCTTCAATGAACTGAACATCTCTGCTCACAATAAATTTCTTGGTGGATGGGTTATACAACCTATAAGTTTTGGATTCCTCACTGTATCCAATAAAAATACACTTTTCCCCCTTGCTGTCCAACTTCTTCCTTCGTTGATCTGGAATGTGTGCATAAGCCACACAACCAAAAACTTTCATGTGGGTGACTCCTTGTTTTATCCCACTCCATGCTTCTTCCGGAACTCTATTCATCACTGCTTTTTTTTGGAATCTATTTAGTACATATGTTTCACAATGTACAGCTTCAACCCAATAATCATTTGGAAAATGTTTTGCCTTTAGCATACTCCTTACCATATCCATGATTGTTCTATTCTTCCTTTCACCAACTCCATTTTGCTACGGTGTATACCTTGCTATAAATTGCTTGTGTATACCATTTTCTTTGCAAAAACGTAGAAATTGTTTAGAGATGTACTCACCTCCTCTATCAGTCCTTAAGACCTTGATATGCTACCCACTTTGGTTCTCAACAAGTGCCTTAAAATTGCAGAAATTTTCAAACACTTCATTTTTATATTTCAAGAAATAAACTCAAGTTTTCCTTGTGAAATCATCAATAAAAGTCAGCTTGTAATGGTTTCTTGCAAGTGATGGTGTTTTCATTGGTCCACACAAATTTGAATGGACAATTTCTAAGGGTGCCTTTGCCCTTATGCTTTTTCCTGATGAAAAACTTTCTCTGTATTGTTTACCCAAGATACAACCTTCACATAGGCTGTCTGGTTTCTCAATCAATGGTAATCCTCTTACCATTTCTTTCCTATGTAACAAATTAAGACCTCTAAATTTGAGATGTCCAAATCTAAAATGCCATAACCAATTCTCATCTTTTGCTTCTCTTTGGAAATTCTCTTGTGTCATTGCTACCATTTCTTCTCCTTTCTTCAAATCTGCTCTCATCTTGAGAGGGAACATTATGTTCCTTGTCATCCTTATTTTAGCAATACATTGTTTTCTTGGTGGTTTATCCATGATGGTGCATACATCATCTTCAAATAAAACATTGTAGCCCTTTTGAATGAGTTTCCCAATGCTTAACAAATTTCATTTCATACCTGGTACATAATATACACCAGATATGATCTTCTTTTCTCCTTTCTTTGTCAAGACATTTACTATACCTTTTCCTGTGAGAGAAACCTTATTGTCTGTTCCCAATGTGACTTGAGACTTCACATTTTCATATAACATAGAAAACATAGCAATGTTTCCTGTCATATGGTTGCTACATCCTGAATCTAGAAACCATAAATCTTCACTCTTTTCCTCAGCCATATTACATGCTAAAAACAATTTATCTTGGCTGATATTTAATCTAGTAGAATTGGCACTGGGTCTATTACCCATATCATTCTGATTATTCCTACATTCATTGGCATAATGCCCATATTTTTTGCAATAATGACACTGGACATTGGATTTGTCATACCTTTGTCCATGAGCATGTTGTTGTCCACCTTGTTGGCTGCTGCTTTGGCCTTGGTTCTGATTTTTATTGTTGCCCCTTCCTTGAGTATTTGCAGGGCTATTTCTTCCTCTTCTGTTTTGGCTTTTGCCTCTACCTTTTCCTCTGTTGTTTCCTCTACCTTGACCTCTTACTCTTCCAAAGGACATTTGGGTCTTGAAGGCATGCTCCAAAGATGAGTTTTCATTTCTACCCAATCTTTGTTCATGTGTCATCAGTGATGTATGAAGCTCATCAACTGAAAAATTTGAGAGATCATTTGTCTCTTCTATGGTGGTGACTATAACATCGAACCTTGAGGGTAAGCTCCTCAAAAATTTCTCCACAATCCTTCTTTATTCAAGTGTTTCTCCATGAGATCTTATCTGTGTGACCATCCCAATCACATGTGTGAAGAATGAGTCTATGTTATCAGACTCTTTCATGTAGAGTCTCAAAATCTCTCCTCAGCAATTGTAGCTTTGTTGTCTTCACCTTCTCCATACCTTGATAGGCTGTCTTGAGAGTATCCCATGCATCCTTGGATTTCTTAGTTGCTGCTATCCTTGGAAACACACTCTCACGTACTGCTTGATAGAGATAGAAGAGGGCTTTTGAGTCCTTCTTCCTATTGCTCTTCAAAAAATCCTTCTCTGCCTGTGTCAAGGCATTAAACTCTTGTTCATCTATTGGTTCTTCAAAACCATCTTCAACAAGCTCCCATAAGTCTTGAGAGGCAAACAAGGCTCTCATTGTGATTGCCCAATAATCATAGTTCTTCCCATTGAACTGTGGGTGTTGAGCATTTCCAATACTCATGCTTGTGTTGGCTCTTGCCATGCCTAGCACTCTGAACTATGCTTTAAATATTGACTATGATTTTAAATAAATTGAATGTCTTCAAACAGTAACACAAACTCTGTTTTGAGAAATACCTTGGATTTTAACTGAGCCTTCACACTGTTAGAGAAACTGCTGTAACAAAAAATCCTTCCTTTAGCTTCTTTTACACCTTCAAAGAGCCTGGACTAGCTCTGATACCATGTTGGAATTTATGATAATTCCAGAACAAGAACTCAGAGAATAATACTCTCCTTCAAACACAAAGAATTTAAAAAAAATTGCTCACTGTTGGACAGAGATTGCATAAAACACTTTCTATTCCATTAACTGTAAAAACTATTACAAAACTTGTCTTCCTTTGACAGAGGGATTTTCAAAAACTGGACTGCTACACACGCAGTTCAGAAACACTTCTCTGTCTCTCTTACAAAAAAAATAATGCACTCTGTGTTTTGTAAAAACACTGTCTGTCTGATTTTTAAGCCTGCGGGCTCACTCTCTATATTTTCAATACATTGTTGTGTATATTACATAACAACCTGCTGTGTATTACATTTTGCACACATATATCATTAAGCCTTCTGGCTTATTTCTTTTGTGGCACAGCACACTTTTTAATCAATAAAAAACTACCAAAAATTAAACCTATCATATAGCCTCCTGGGGCCCACAATACACTAGCGCATATATATATTGATATATGTTAAAACATAACATAACCAATGGTTTATAACAGAGTTCATTGCGCAACTAACAAAACATTGTAACATAAAACTATAACAAAATATAACACAAAACCTTCGCCCAATTTCAAATGAAATTAAACCAAATTGCATTGAATCTTCACGTCACAAAATTTCATGCTCACGTGAAGCCCATTTGTAACGCGAAATATTTAGGGAGGATTTCATAAAAAAAATTCAGGTCCGAAATTGAGGTTGATGACGTAGGCACCAAGCCAACGCGAAAAGTGTTGATTGGTCCACGTGCCTGTGTGCTGGTGGTGGGACCGCTGCTGCGTGGCCCAAATAAAATCAAACAAAAAACTTTAAAACAAATTTCCCACGTACAGAACAAAAGCTCTGTTTCCGAAGTAAAAGGACTGTAAACTCTGTTTAAACCTCGAATTGACTGTTCAGCCGAAATAGCAAGCGGCTTTTGACAGAAGTTATCAAAACAAAAATAGAAAGCAGCATTTGTGTGTAGAGCAGTTGAAGTTAACACTTCAACACTCCGTCTGAGAGGTGGGATGTAGATATTTGTAAAAACCCTCACCGGTAAGACGATTACTTTGGAATTTGAGAGCTTGGACACCATTGACAATGTGAAGGACAAGATCCAGGACAAGCATGGCATACCCCCTGATCAACAACGCCTGATCTTTGCTAGCAAGCAGCTCGAAGATGGTCGAACCCTTGCCGATTACAATATCCAAAAGGAATCGACCTTGCACCTTGTCCTCTATCTGAGAGGTGGGATGCAGATCTTTTTCAAAACCCTCACCAGTAAGACGATTACTTTGGAAGTTGAGAGCTTGGACACCATCGAAAATGTGAAGGCCAAGATCCAGGACAAGGAAGGCATACCCCCTGACCAACAGCATTTGATTTTCACTAGAAAGCAGCTAGAAGATTATCGGACCCTTGCTGACTACAATATTCAGAAGAAATCTACCCTGCACCTCGTCCTCCGACTGAGAGGTGGCATGCATATCTTTTTCAAAACCCTCACCGAAAATACGATTACTTTAGAAGTTGAGAGTTCCGACACTATCGACAATGTGAAGGCCAAGATCCAAGACAAGGAAGGCATTCCCCCTGACCAGCAGCGTCTAATTTTTTCCAGAAAGAAGCTTGAAGATGGTCGAACCCTCGCGGACTATAATATCTAGAAATAATCCACCTTGCACCTTGTCCTTTATCTGAGAGGTGGTATGCAGATCTTTGTCAAAACCCTTACTGGCAAGACGATCACCTTGGAAGTTGAGGCTTCCGATACCATTGATAATGTCAAGGCCAAGATCCAGGACAAGGAAGGCATCCCCCCAGACCAGCAGAGGCTTATTTTCGCCGTTAAGCAATTTGAGGACAATTGGACTTTGGCTGACTACAACATTCAAAAGGAATCGACCCTGCATCTTGTGCTTCGTTTGAGAGGTGGTATGCAAATCTTTGTGAAAACCCTGACGGGAAAAACTATCACCCTGGAAGTGGAGAGCTCAGACACCATTGATAATGTGAAGGCTAAGATTCATGATAAGGAGGGCATCCCTCCTGACCAGTAGAGGCTAATTTTTGATGGTAAGCACCTGGAAGATGGACGTACTCTGGCTGATTATAACATTCAGAAGGAATCTACTCTGCATCTGGTGCTATGTCTTCATGGTGGTGATTCGTTGAAGTGAAAGTTATGTTGGTATTTTGCGATGCCTATTAGGGTATGAATAAAAGGTGATTTTGCATGTGTAGTTGTCTGTGTTTACTGTGTTGTATGTGTGGTTGTTTGTGTTTACTGTGTTGTGTCAACTATATTATCGTGTGTATTTGTGTATATGTGGTTGGCTGAAGCCAACACTAGGCTTGGTACTGCAGTGTTTTTGTTCGGCACTTCAATAGAACTTTGTGAGTTAATTCTCTTTGAATACAAAGACTTTATATACCTTATGGAAGATGAAAATGTTCTTCGCAGAAGATTTAAGTTTTTTATGGTTCTTATTCAAGAATTTGAAATGAGAGTGCTCTTTAAATATTGTCATTGTTATTATATTTCATTTTGTGATGTATTATTTAATTCTCGTACTTGTTGAAACACACTGATGTTTCTGAGATTTTCAATTCGAATTTTGAAGTTTTTGAATTATGATTTGTGTTCTCATATTGCATAAAGATTCTATTTCTATTGTTATCACGTATCTGTAATGAAATCCAGTACTCCTTATATTTCATCAATGATTTAGCCCTTCATTTCATCTGATATAGTACCTAAGCCAAAGTTATTTTTCAACCTGTTCTTTCACACGATTGTTTAGATCTCTATTTGAAGTATACCCAACATATATTTTCATTTACATAATTTTCCAATTAGCAAAATCTTCTTCATCTAGGCTAAAGATCCAATGTTTCAAGGTTTCTGAACTATATCCTACATATTTTCAACTAGTTTGCTAACTTAGCAAAATATCCTTACCTATCATTTTGGGTTTCCTGAGATCGAGCTCTTCCAGTTTCTTGGGATCTGCCTGTTCTCGTTCAGCTTTTATTTGGAGCCTGACACTTGGAGTTATATTATTTCTTTGCTTGGAGTTTCCTTAGATCTAGTTGTTCATACCCATCTTTTTCCGAATTTGCAGAGAATTCTTCTAAATTTATTGAATGATGGGTTTCCTCCAAATAATCTTGCTCTTACATCTAGCATAACAGTAAAGATGAACATCTCCTTTATCTTTTTGAACCATTTGATAAGAAATTTACGTAAATTGTTAATGCTTCTACAAAAAGGTTGTATTTCTGCAACTGTTATACATTCTATGCTCAGAAGAAAGATATTTGTGTTATGTGGATGCCAACATGTTGGAAATTATCCGGTCATCAACATTTGGACTATATGGTATATTGTAACCCTCATCTTGAGCAGGGGAGGTTTCAATAGTTCAAGTCAGAAACACAATTCTATATGTAGATCTTTCACCCCATAAACAAAATTTATTTACAAATCTAGAGAAGGTAACAAAAGGAAATTTAGCTTATAGGTTTGGAATTTGGCCAGAAGATAAGTAGAAGGTAACTACAAGCTTGCTGGGAAAAAATTGATCTGTTATATTCTTGGATTTTAATAATGATGAAAAGCTTGGTTAGTGTGAAAAGCCATATCAAAGCTAAAAAAATTACCCCTCCCCCTTTTACCTATTACATAATTTATAATCCCCTTTTTAATAATTTATTTTAATTAAACAAGATTTTATTTAAACAATTAATTTATTTTTAACTTACTAAATAACTTTCAAAACAATTAATTTATTTTTAAGTTACTAACTTTCTAACATCTAGTTTTTTAACAGCTAGTTGTCGATGGCTATTTTTGAGCAACAGTTATTTTCAGGCAATGATGCATCTCCACTATTTATTCATTGAGATTGATTAGTCTCTCCACCTTGTACTGAGGATGACTATTTATTCATTGAGATCGATTAGTCGCTCCACCTTGTACTGAGGATGAACCACGTTAGCTGGATCTCCACCTCATCCTGAGGATGAACCACATTAGTTGGATCTCCTCTCCACCTCATCCTGAAGATGAACCACATTAACTGTAATCCTAATCAAGCATGTAATTATTGTGATTGACTTTCACATAATAAAGTCAATAATGTGGAAAAGATATATATGCATTTTTGATAAAGTCAATAATGTGAAAAAGATGTATATGCATTTTTTATAAAGTTTAACATTAAATGAAATGTTTGACATGTTTGACATGACATGTATTTTTTTTGGTTGGCATTTTATGTTTTATAATTTATTTCTCTTTTCGTACTAATTGTTATAAAACTTGGTTTATTATTTCCATATATATGATTACACTGCTATGCAGTTCACTTAATGATATTATAATATCAAATTGAAAATTATATTAAATAAAGAATAGATATGAATAATTTATATATCTATTTTAATTGTTTTAAATCAAATAAGAAAATAGATATGAAAATTTTATATATTTATTTTAATTGTTTTAAATCAAATAAAGAAACATATATGAATAATCTATATATCTATTTTAATAGTTTTAAATCAGATAAGGAAATATATATTTATTTTAATTGTTTTAAATCAAATAAGGAAATAGATATAAATAATCTATATATCTATTTTAATGGTTTTAAATCAAATAAGAAAATATATATTTATTTTAATTGTTTTAAATCAAATAAGGAAATAGATATGAATAATCTATATAAATCTATTTTAATTATTATAAATTAAATAAGGAAATAGATGTGAATAATCTATATCCTCCTATGAATCAAATAAGGACATATATATGAATTATCTATATTGTAATTGGTTTAAAATTTTGATTTACTATCTCTACAAGTAAGAGATTATGATTAAATATCTTTAAAATGTGTATTTTTGATAGTTTTATTATAATAAATTGGTTTTGATATTTGTGATTAAAAATGTTTATTTTGATAGTTTTATAATAAATTTATTTTTGGTTCAAATAAGTAACAAAATTTTGAGTAATATTAAGATTGATTTTAAAAAATTGAAAGTATTTATCTTGTTATTTATAATAGATATTTATTGTAATAAATAAATTGTTTTTTGTTTTTGTTTCAATTTTCTATAAAACTTTAGAGGTGGTAGATGTAGCAATTGAATTTTAAGAAAAAAATGAGAAAAAAAAAGTTGTTATTAATTTAAGGTTTAGGAATTTTGTAGTTTATTTGTTGTTTCCAAGTGATATTAGCAATAAAATACCATATTAAACATCTAATTGTTTTTGAGATTTTAGCATGACTACAAATCAACGATCAACAAATTATGTCTCAATGATAATATATTTGGTTAAATTCTAATCAAAGAATGACCATATACTAATTGTTATGAGGGACTTTCACATAATAAATTCTATAATGTAGAAAAGATATATTTTTAGGGAGTTTAATGTTAAATGAAATGTTTGACTTCAAGTGTATTTTATATTTTTAGGGAGTTTAATGTTAAATGAAATGTTTGACTTCAAGGTATTTTTTGTTTTCTTATGTTTGATAATTTATTTCTCTTTTCATATTATTTGTTATTATAAAACTAATTTGTGTATTATTTTCATATACACTATACATGTACAGTGCTATGCAGTTTACTTAATGATATTATAATATCAAATTAAATATAAGTAAATATATATGAAAAATATATCAAATAAACCATAAATATATATATGAAAACTATATCAAATAAATAGTAAATATATATGAAAACTATATCAAATAAATAAGGAATAAATATGAATAATTTATATTTTAATTGTTTAAAAAAATAAGAAAATAGATATGAATAATTTATATATCTATTTTAATTGTTTTAAAAATTATATCAAATAAATAGTAAATATATATGAAAACTATATCAAATAAATAAGGAAAATAAATAAGGAATATGTATGAATAATTTACATTTTAATTGTTTTAAATCAAATTAGGAAATAGATATGAATAATCTATATGTCTATTTTAATTGTTTTAAATTAAATAAGGAAATAGATATAAATAATCTATATTGTCCTTGTTTCAAATCAAATAAAGAAATAGATATGAATAATCTATATTGTAATTGTTTTAAAATTTTGATTTACCATGTCTACAAGTAAGAGGTTATGATTAAAAATGTTTATTTTGATAGTTTTATTATAATAAATTGGTTTTTAATATTAAATAATATGGAAACAAAATTATTATATTGTTACTTTAGAATGATTCTTTTTTTGGTTCAAATAGCTTTGTAACAAAATTTTGAGTAATATCAATATTGATTTTTAAAAAATTGAAAGTATTTATCTTTTTATTTCATTATAAAATATTAAGATTTATTTTAAAAAATTTGAAAGTATTTATCTTGTTATTTCATTATAAAATATTAAGATTTATTTTTAAAAAGTTGAAAGTATTTATCTTGTTATTTCATTATAAATATTTATTGTAATTAATAAATTAATTTATTTATTTTCAATTTTATATAAAACTTTAGAGATGGTAGATGTAGCAATTGAATTTTGAGAAAAAATTGAGTTCTCATTAACTTAGGGGAAACTTTAGAGGTGGTAGATGTAGCAATTGAATTTTGAGAAAAAAATTGAGTTGTCAGTAACTCAGGGTTTAGGAACTTTGTAGTTTATTTGTTGCTTCCAAGTGACGTTAGCATTGAAATACCATATTAAACATCTAATTGTTTTGGGAGAGTTTAGCATGAATACAAGTCAATGATCAACAATTTATGTCTAGATCATATATTTGGTTTAATTCTAATCAAATCATGATCATATACTCGCTTCAATTATAATCAGAGCTCAATATGAGGTTTTAAAAATTTGAGGCATTGTTAGAATCACAATCATCAGACTACCTTTCCCAAATGTATCATGCCATGTGTCTCTCTGCAACTTTATCCACCAAGATGTGATGAGACCCAAGACCTCCTTGCACATTTCTAAAGTAGCGAGGATGAGAGGTAATGAAGGTCTTGTTTTGATTAATTTTCAATGATATGGGTTGTACACGGAACAAAATGGATCCAAGTTATACAAGGAACAAAATGAAAGGCAAGAAAAGAAATATAACACATACAAAGAAATATAGAAAAGAGTGTAGCGATATGGTGAAAACTCAACTTCTACTGGTAAAAAAAATAATAGAATAATGTGGAGCACAAATTGGCTAGAATGTGGTAGTTAACTTCAAATGGAAGGAGATGTTAGTTGCTTGTGTTCATGAAAAGCTACTACAACTGGTTGAAATAATAGCCTTTTAACATAAAATAAATTTAGAGGTCCAAAACCCTAATCTTAGAGGATGAAATTCCAATAGTTTTGTTGGCCTTAGGGTGGTTAGTTGATACACCAACTTTTTAAGGGGTGTAACTTTTACATATAATGCTAGTTTGGGGCGCAAAATATAATGTTGGAAAGAACTATTCGAGGATTACAACTTTTGTTTAGGGCCAAGGAATGTCATTGTAACCCTTGCCCCCTTGAAAGGCCAAAAAACATATCTTACAACGTCAAAATTTCCCCTAGAAAAACCATAGAAAAACTACTGAGAAAATGGATCACTATCGAGGCAATGGAAGAGGTGGGTCGCCATCAGTATCTACTCAAGCCGATTCCCCCCGCCCCCTAGGAAACAATGGTATTCATTGTGTCGAGTTTCCTCATCAAATTTGGAAACTTTTGTTGAATTTGGCTCCTTTTGAGCCACTTTCCTTGATGGAGAAGTTACCCTACTTTGACAACTCAATAGAGTTGTATGTTCTAGGTGTTCATGATATTATCCATTTTAACGTGTTCAATGTAGTCAAGATTAAGCGTTGTGGAGGCCAATTGTTCAACTACCTCAGAGGTGTCCAATAAAGGTGGAAAATATGGTCGAAGAAACTCCACATTAAATACTTGGGGAGAGCCAAGGAAATTGGGAATACTCTGTTCAAAACAAATTTTCACCCATAACCTTTCTGATTGTGTAAGGCTCATATTGGAGTGGTTTGAGCTTTTTATGGGGGCTGCGAAGCACTCTTTTTGTGAATACAACCATATCTTATTAGCAACTTAAATTTGTGTAGAACTTGATGTTACTCATCGTTGCTTTTACTTGGTTTTCTATAGGATATTATGAACTTGTTGTTGGAGGTGTTGGATTTGTTTCAAAAATTTGGTTGCTTTATTTGCTTAGGCTTGAGTAGGGGGGGAATTTGTCAGTGAAGATGCAATGGGAAGCACTACATCAATTAGGGTCAATGGTTCGAACCCCAAGCACACTTTAAAAACATTGTGACAAATAGAGTTGTGCAAGGCTTTGATATAGCTATGTTGAACAAATGGAAGTATTTCATCCCATGTACGTGCATTGTACATGCGAAGATATGCACAATCATCCTGTGGACCACTTATGTTTGTCCATCTGTTTGGGATGGAAGGCGATTGATTTGGCAGTTTTGTATCCATTAGAGACCATATGTTGGACCAAAATGTATTGAAGAACCTATTATCCTTGTATGAAATAATGGTTTGATGTAATCCAAAATGAACCCAAACACACTCAAAGAAGAGTTTAATAATGGTTTCGACTATTATACTCTTCTTGCATGGTGCTAGAACAACCTTTTTAGGGAACCAATTGAGAACCACAAAAACACAATCAATACCATGCCCAATGGAGGGTAAACTTGACATTTAGTCCATGGAAATCGACTCCTCGAGCTTGCATAATATAGGCAGATGAGTGTACAACTCTTACTTCTTGATGGTTGGTTTCGAAATGGTACAAACAATGCACAATTTGATATACTAGTGGCCAATAAAAATACTTTTGAAGTACTCATACTCTCTTCTCCACACCAAAGTTCCCTACCACCAAACTGTAATGTGCTTCCCAAAATTAGCTTGGCATACCTGCTTGAAGGAACAAAAGGTGGCCCAACACGCTCAAGAGCGCATCTTGGAAGTGGAAATTTAAAACTTGTTTACCTACGATCAATGTTCAATATGTATCAACAAAGTCAACCACTATTCTATAATTGTGGTTACCTAGAAGTCTCATGCCCACAAGAGAATTAAAGAATTTTTTTAGGTCTAAAATGGGCCTCCTAAGGAATATTATAAAATATTAATGGAAATAATAAAATAGTTATATTACATCATCAAATTTTAGAAGGAAAAAAGAAAAAAACTATTTTTTTCAACTCGTATTTTCAACTTATCTCATGGTTTTACTCAAATTTTGAGTGAAAACACTTGTTGGATGCATACTTCAATTCTTCATCCAAGGGGTACCCATGTTGCATACTTTCGATGGAATCTGCTACACGAAAAATGAGAAATACACGAGAAACACATATTTCTCATGTATTTCTAATTTTCCATGTAGCACGGTCCATCGAAAGTATGCAACATGGGTACTCCTTGGATGGAGAATTAAATTCCGCATCCAATGAGTGTTTTCACTTGAAATTTAAGTAAAATCGCAAGGAGATAAGTTGAAAATACGAGTTGAAAAAATAGTTTTTTATTTTTTATTTTTTAATCTTTTAACCTTTTTACTCAAAAAATGGTGAATCATCTCCCATGGTTGACATCATCATCTTGAATCCTATTGGTTGTTATAAAGTTGATTTTGGTTGTACATTTTTTGTTTTGAGACCCATTTTTTACCTCAAAATTTCTCTAATGGTTGAGAACTATGGTTAGCACCACAACTAGGGGCCAATTGAGGTAGTTTGCAACATGGTTAGTGGTACCCTTTTCATACTATGTTCAAGTGGAATTGTTGAAAATATGTGGACCATTTCTAATAGAGATCATTCTATAATTTTAGTTGTGTTTAGATGAATTACAAAGGTTTGTGATTAGTGTGGTTGATCACCTCTTTCCCCATAATATAATGTTTCTACTATTAGCATGCCTATGCAATGGATTGCATCTCCTTGTCATAGGTGGGGTATATTTGAACAATATCAAAGCACTATGACAGGGCAATTGGATGTCCTTATTGAGTGAGGATTGCACTAATAGCATAGTCGAAGGCATTTGTCTCAATCTCAAATGGTTGTTGTAACTTTGGCAGGGTGAGGACTAGTGTAGAGTAAAGGTGATGTTTCAGATCTTTGAAAGTTTTTTGTTGTGATTTAGATCGGGTTTTTTCTTTAGCTCCAATTTTTGTTACTTTATTTAAGGGCCAAACAATACAAGAAAACTCCAATACAAACATTTGGTAAAGTTATCAAGGCCCAAGAAGTTGTAAAGCTCTGTTAGGGTTTGGCTAATCCTGGATTACTTAGATCTTGGTTGGGTCCACATGCACCCCCATGTTCATCCATGATGTATCCCAAAAATTGAATTCGTTGCATGCCAAATGAACATTTCTCTAGATTGACATACAACTTGCGAACGACCACAAGATATTGTTCATCATCCTCGTGAACGTTGATGGAGCATTCATCACGCTCAAAGGGCATGACCAACGACTCAAAAATGTATTTAAATTTAAAATTCATTTTACATACATCGGTTTTCTTAATTAGAACCTCATGGTATCTTGGCTTCAAATCAATCTTACTAAAGAACTTGGCATCCTTAAACTAGTAAAGAAGATCACCAATCTAAGGGATTGGATATTTATTTTTGATAATGATTTTGTTCAGGGATACATAATCAATGCATAGTATTCATATCCCATCCTTCTTTTATACCAACACAATTAGGTTCCCACAAAGTGAGAATTTGAGCCGAATGTGGCCCTTTTGGATGAGCTCATGGATTTGAAATTTTGTTTCCTCATTCTCCAAGAGAGAGCATCTATGTATTGGGATATTAGTAAAGGATCACTAGGTATCAAGTCAATTGAGTGTTTGACCTAGAAGTATAGAGGCATCTCCATAATTGGAAGTGATGATATCTCTATATGCTTCTACAATCTCGTCCACTTGCTTTCGTCTTTTAGAGAGCCTCTATGTTGAGGTTGTGGTGGTTGCGGTGCCTTCCTTTCACCTTCTACCCCAACCATAAATAGGACAAAACTTTGCGAGTGTGAAATTTATCTTTTGACATTATTTTGTTGAGATCAATGAAATTGTGGTAGTTGGAACTACCTATGGTATCTTGTAGAGCTATCCCGTTAGAGTAACAATGGCGCCACATGGACGAGACTCATACACAACATGATGTTTCCACATATAAGTTTATCCTAAAGGAACATCACAAACTTCAAGTGGAGAAGCATCAAATAGTACCTCATCTTTGAAGGGCTTGATGTTAGGTTAAGGTACATTGTTAGTTGACACACATGTCTCATCCATGGCTCAACCAACCTGTAGTATATGATTGGGGATGTGGCACTGCTGATACTTTAAATCCCTTCATGACCTTGGCTAAGATTGATTTTTGCTTTCTCCCATTGTCAACAATGAAATTTAGTGGGCTCTCCTTCACTCACATTTGTGAATGGAAGTGTCAACCCCCCTCATTCTCCTCCGACTCTTCTGGTTGGATCTTTGTGGTTGTGATGGTAGCATTGAGTTTTGCATTGATGATCTACTTTCCTTAATCATTTTATGAATTGAAATCTGAGCTAGAGTCCATTTTTTTTTAAAAGCTCAACCAACAATGATTGTTTTGAATGAAATGCATTAGTGTCGTGCCATGGATTTTTTGGAACTCACACCACTTTCTATTATCCTTCTTCAACTTCCCATTACAATGTTTTTCTTGTGACTTCAATTGGTTGTCTTGATTTTTTTCTTTTTTCTCCTTGCTTGTCTCTTCTTCTACGAGTTATGGATGCCTTTTCAAAGCTTCTATTGTTTCATATTTGCAGACTCAAATTCTTGCTTATTCCTCTGCTTCAATTTATACTCAATTTTGATAACATATGGATAAGTGGTTCCTAATGAGGATATCTCTAGGAAATCCATATCCATTTATATGTACCTATGTAGGCTGCTACGATACATCAAAATGAGGTGCCACTCAAAGTCTTTGATACCCAACTTTGAGTGCAAGGTATGGAAAATATTGGTGTACTTAAACACCATTTGGTCTCTCTTGTCACAAAGTTTCCCATTTTGTGTTCTAGTCATTATAGTTCCTATAGGGAAGAATTCCTATTTGAGAGCATTAAAAAAATAGCATAAGTGGGCTCTACATTGCATATCGTAGACTCATCTTCGTCATGTCTCTCCCAATAACCTTCCCACCAAACTTTAACACGGGGAAGGGATTTCAGTGTGTGCAAAGGTGATCTTCTCATTGTCAATTTTTTTTGTACATAATAATAACCCTCTAACAGATTTAACCATTTCTCCAAAGCATCTGTATCTATTTATCCTTTGAACAAGGGGATATCAAAGTTAGCTTGTACTTTGAAGGATGTCACACCTCCAAAATTGTCACTTTTTTAAAGGTTCCTCGACCACTATTGACAGAGTGGTCGATGAATTTAGTTCATCATCTCATTCCTTTGTCGTGTGAGTGCTTCCTCAAGCAACAACTTCATAGGATATCCTACTTCCTCATCTATATTTTCTTCTTCCATGAGAGACCACTTGGGGTGGATATAGTGATCATTCCCAAGTGAAACTAGCTCGAGACCCAACTCTCTTTACCCTAACCTTGTTGAGGAAATGCCTCTGAGAAATGACAAGAAATAGATTGCTTTGATACCACTAATACAAGTTGTACAAGGAACAAAATGAAAGACAAGAAATGAAATGGAACACATAAACAAAAATGTAATCGAAAGAAAAATAATATAGTGAAAAACCAACTTCTATTGATAAATAAAATAACAAAATATTATATGTGCTCGAAGATTTACAAGTTATTCAATGTTGATAATATGCTCCCATATTAGAATTGTGTAGAGGATTAGAGACTTATAAGTATTTTTGGCCCCTAATGATGGGTGGAATGTCCACTCGAAATGTTGGATATAATAATCCTCAACACAATTATAATCTAGGAAATTAAAGTGAGTTTAGTGAAAAGTAATCATTTGCTTATGAGTGCATAATTTTTCTTTGACCTTTGAGAACCTTTGATTTTGGTAATATTTGACATATTCTCGCCCTTAATTGATACCTTTGAGTGTGCAATTTTTTAAAAAGTGATAATGATTTCCCTAGTGATGTGTGAGTTTAGGAGCATATGTATAGTTTAAACACATTATGTTTTTCTAATTGTGAATCTTGCTACTTCTTGAGAGAGATACCTAGCCTAAAAGAGAGAGGGCCCTAAAGGATAACTTTAGAATCCATTGTTGAAAAAAAATATATACAATATATATATGAGGTGGGAATGTCCCATGCTTATGGTAACTACTATTACAACGAGGTTACATTTGTATACAAGAAGGGTCTTGCCAAAAAAATGCTAAGAACATAATTTCCAATGCTAAAATATATGATTATTTTCTATTGAGGGTGCACTAATATAAGAAAGTAGTGATGATGTGCACACTCTGCCCCCATGAAGTGGGAATAACCAATGAAAATGAGACTATCGGTGATGAGATGTTGGCTTAGGGAATGAATCTTCAATCAAAATAGGAAATTGCTACTATCACAAATTATGTCACATCTCACCATGAAATAGTGTTGAAGACGAACGTTGGGGGGGGGGGGTGTGGGATCAACGGACTTCATGAGAAATGTTGACTCCCACATGTCTAATCGAGGTTCAAATTTGAAATATGGTAAGCCAACTAAGGTATTGCTTCCTTCATAGACAATGAGAGCTAATGCCAACATAAAAAAAGACATAATTGTTCGAAGAAAGAGGTTCTCCAATAGATCCACTTGCAGTGTATTCAAATACTAAAACATGATGAGGTGTAGAGGTCATGGTGGATGAGGTTAACAAAAAATGGAGACAGTAAAATTCCCTTGGTTGGAGAGAAATGGTGGTTGTGGCAATCAAAACACACTGAGGTAGGTATGCCCCTAGAGTCAAGAGGACATTCAGGTGGGGGGAGACAAGTGGTTGCTTTGGTGATAAATGTAGGTCAAATGCAATACAATGTGATGGATAGGTATGGTGGAGGGTCATGACATGAATATAGTATCAAGAAAATGGAATGAAAATGTAAGTTCCCCAACCATGGGTGACACATGACTATTGCTAGGTAGTATGTGAAGAATATGGTGAGTGGTGGGTTTCTTGCTTTCGAAAAATTCTTTGTACACTTTCCAAAAGAATATAATGATGATTTAAAATATACAAACATGGATATGGGTTACGCAACGGACGATATCCTACATGAGGATGCGGGGAGTAATTAGAAGGGGTGGGGGGCCCCATTGGATGGTGTCAGTGTGGGGGTGATGAATGAATGATGATTGTGAAAATGGTCTATAATTGTTGGTGTAGGTGTGAGAGGTCAAGTAAAAAAATTGGTGGCACATATAATGATGATAAATTTGATAGGAAATCGGGAACAAGAGATGTTAGTAAAATTGACGAGGTTGAAGCATGAGGTAGTGACTCGAGTGATGTGAAGAAGTGACTCCCAGGGTGAGGTAATTCATCCTGAATGCCGGGGAATGCGAAGGTAAATCCTATGTGAGTCAATCCATGAGGGTGGAAGATTTATCAATTGAACACAAATGTTTACTGAGTGAAAAATGAGAGTGTCAACAAACATGGTCATGGTGCGGGGGGTCCTATAGTGAAATCAATGGAATGTACTAGTTTATGCAAAATTATCGGAGCGATATTTTATCATGCTAGTTTGAAGGAATTGATACCTCAAGTGTGAGTGTGTTATCTTGCGTGTAGGGGGACCGATGCGGGGAAAAAAATTAAGCCTAAAGTCATAAGCCATAAAAACCTAAGTGAAAGCATCATAGATACATGAAATATTCCAAGTAAATTTTTTAACAAGAACGATAAAAAATTGGTGCAGGCGAGTAGAAGCCCAAGAGTGATAAGGGGGCCCTAGGGAAAATTTTTGACATGGATAAATGAAGAGACCAATGCAAAGTCACGTATTACATTGATCGTAAGGGTGTTAATGGTTTGTGAAATGGAGCTCATGGGATCCCAAATGGTCTAGGGAAAGTTGGACGCCGAGGAGTATAAAAAGGGGGTGGGGCCCACCATAATGCCTTGTTGAGAAACAATGAATGCGAGAAAGAATCTAGCAAAGATGAAGAATACAAACTTGAGAGCGTTCAAGAAAATTCCACACATCGTCGATAGCAATAGAGAAATACGTAGAGATTTTTGAGGTGTTGAAAGTAATACTTGGGCTCAACAGTGAGATCACCCAGTAGGTGAGGATAATATGAGATAGATCATGGAAGATATAATTCATGGCTCAGTCGGAATGTGGAACCAATATTTTTGAGACCGAAGGACATCATACAATAAGAGAAGTTTCCCTAAGGGACAATAAAGGCGGCCTTGTACTAATCTACATAGATAATTTGAATCTAGTTGTAGCATGGTAATCCATCCATGAAGGATAGAGATTTTTCCCTAGCACAGACGTTAATGACTTGGTAAATAAATGGTGTGGGAAAATTGTCCTTCAGACATGCTTTTTTCCAATCGTGAAAATCAATACCATATCTGAGTAGCACCCTATTTATTCATGATAAGGATATGGTTGGATACCCATGAGGTGTAAGTGATAGGGTAAATGAACCCAAATTTATGAAATTTGTTGATTTCAACTTTAGTATTCGCATCTTGTGATGGGTGTAGAGGACATTGGTTTTCGTGAACAAGAGAAGCACCATGCCAAGTTTTGATGTGGTGTTTTATAATGGTAGGACTAGGAATTTCTTCATATGACTATGCAAATGTCCTACTATTCCTAGAATAAGGCATTGTAGGCGACAAACTCTTAAGGTGAGTAGGTTGCTCCTAGCATTATCTCTTTGGAAACACCAAACTCAGGTTGAAATGTTGACCTTGATGGTAGGAAATATATTTTCCATATTTCCTTCTTCGAAACCATTTGGTGCAAGAATGTGGTTTTTTGAACCAATCGACATGGTACGAGGGAATGAAATCCTTTGTTTTGACTACACATATGTCAATTATAGGTGAGGTAAAGGCTTATTCTTATAGAAAGAAGGAATGATGAGGCATGACATCCCAAGAATACTCAGGAGTTGTCATGACTTTGAGGATGTATTCATAGAGTGGAAGATACTCTAGAAATGTGGTGGTGTCATTGAAAATTCGTAAAGCAATGGTTGGAACATGGAAGTACTAGTGGATGTACAAGCATCATTGTAGATTCCATAGGACCAATAGATGAGGACAAAATGTAGACAGGGTGGGTTCATATTGTCCTTGTTTGAACTACCTTTGTTTTTATGAAGCAATCTCAACATAGTGGAATGATGAGCTAACAACTGGTATCATTTCCCCCATGGAGAAAGCAATATAGTAGATATTCTCATGAGTATGCATGCCATTAGTACTAGGTGGCATAGGAATCTCTTACAATTTTCCAATTGGTGGCACAATTTGAACCTCCGATGGTTGCACCAATATGGCAAGAACCACACTAGAAATTGGTTCATCCCTTGAGATGGTCAAGGTACTTAGGGTGTCAAGCATGACCTCAATCTAAGGAAGATTTGACTCTTGATGATGGGGAGGTGTCACCTGAGCCATATGGTGTTGAGAGTATGTGATGAGTTAAGGACACCTTCATGTGAGATCATTGTCTTCACAACTCAACACACGAGGGCATGTCATCCATTGATTAATCGAGGTAGTAACATAGTCGATGGTAGACAATGCATCAATAGAATCTAGGGTTGGTCGAAGTGATGGTGTGACTTTGGTGGCATGCAGGATAATGACTATCGAATTTGATATCAAGGGAGATTGGGACAATTATGAGTTTAATGCCCATATTGTGTGCAAATGACACTTGGGTGGTTAGTGCATATACTCTTATTATTGAAGGAGTACTTCCATCAGTTGTAGAGGTGGGAAGTAAAGAAGGCGCTTAAGGGGCATGAAGGAGATCCTTCAACTCTTGAAGAGTGAGTCATGCATTAGGGGTACTCATGTGTAATTCAAAGGATGCATGGGGGACACACTCTAGGAGTAGGTGGTGTTGAAGCATCTACCTTCTTTTTTTGTTTTCCCCTTGCACGATTTTTTGGTGCCCTTCGATGTCCTTGTGATGGTGTTTCCAAAGAAATGGATTCCTCCAAAGATGAGGTAGAGGTAATATGTCTAGTGGGAACAACAACATGGATAACCAACATGGCAGGTGGTGCCAAATACTAGATTGGTAGTGCCTAATCTATGTTTCGCATGGTAAGTGTCACCATCGCTTGATATGAGATGAAACCAAGAAATGGGTACAAGAAGGGGATTTGAGTGATTATGTATGGTAGAAACATCGTATCACTCATGAAAGCCATATATGAGGTGGTTGTGGTTGGATGACTAGTCTGAGAGGATTCGCCAAAAGAGGTGGTTACTACGCATGCAAGCACCAATCTAGATATAGACATAGAAGGCGGGGTCTCTAGGGTATGTACCTAAGAGAGTGGAATCCTTGAAAATGTTGAGCCCCACTTCTATGAAGGAGGGGACCAATTCTTGGCATCCCACAAGTGGTGACACACTATCAAGTGAGGGAAAGGCCCTAATCTCATAGTGTGTAAGTTGGTTGATGGGTACGATCATTCTATTGTGAGGAAAGCTCATATTCTAGAAGACCGATGATGCCACAACCTTCATGGCATACATGTAACTTCATCCAAATAGGATATTATAATCTAAGGGGGCACCAAGGACCTCATTTTTAGTGAGAATTTTTTCACCAACAAGTTCTACTGACACATTCTAAAAGAGTCTTACTAGTTGTGAAGGGAGACCATCATATGCCCTCAAGGTAATGGATGAGGTTACAAGTTTGGGGGATTCCAATTTCCACCACACAAACTTTGATACAATTCTTTATCAATAATGCAATGATGTATGATAATGTTGCATATGGAAACTTAAATCTAGAAAATGACTAATGATGGAAGTTGTGGTTTTGAATTATAGGGATTCATTCCTTTGATAATCCCAAAATCGACATTAATCTTCTTCAACGAGTTTTTTTCTCCCCTTGTAGTCTAAGAGTTCACACATAAATGGTTCTTGAGCTCTTGCTTTATTATTGAAACATTGAAGTGAACTCTCATAAATGTTACTTGAGTTTGTTGTTTATTATTAAAGCGTCAAAGTGAATACCAAACCAATTAAGCCTTCTTTGTTCATAACTTCCCTGTTGATGTGACATGAACTCTTTCTTTTTACCAATTTCTTTTCTTTTCTTTAGAGAACAACTTTTTATTATGTTGTGGACACGATATTTGTGAAAACAAGATGACCATTCTTAGAATTTATTTTCCTCCTCATGTAGTTCATTATTGTTTTAATCCTACGAGAATAAGATTTTTACTTGTAATATGCTTGCGCTTGAATATTAATTTGAAATTTTGATGATCATTTCTTTATGTGATGAAGAGTTGACGATTTATAATGTGATATGCTTGAATATCAATTTGACATTTTTGATGATCATCTCTTAATGTGGCAAAGAATTGATAATTTATAATGTTATAGATGCTTGATTATATATAATAAAACTTTATACTAATATCTTCATTTTTTCTCTTCCTTTCACTTTGAAGAGAAAGGACGAAAATATTATTGATCATTGATGCATCTAAGAGAGATGAGAGAGAAAAACAACCAAATATCCACTCTAAAGAAATTGAGGCAAATGATATGAGCATGAAATTGAAAATACACTAGTTTTCAAGAAACTCCCATAATGTAGGCCATTGGAAAGGTGGTTAAAATTGAGGTTTGAAGGGCCTTTTCCATTCCATGTAATTCTAGTGTTTAAAAGAAAAAAAAGTAATTTTGTATTAACTTAAAGAAGAAAAGTCCATTTTCTAAAGGAAGTAAGTAGCTCCCTTCAAGTAGGTAGTTCAAATATGTAGATAAGTTGGGGACTATTTATTTGTTGAGCTTTGTTGATACATGATAATAACACAATTACACTTCTGCACTCTATCCTGGGCCATGATGAAATGCACCCAAGAGACCTTTCTTGTACTTTTTTTTAGAGTTTATGATGGCGATGTGGAAGCCATATGCAGTTTCACCAAAGATGCATAGGATCCATCTCTAATGGCAAGCAATTCATCATGCTTTCCCTGTTCCGCAATAACTCCATTCTTCACCACAACTATGACATCCGCATCTTTAATTGTTGAAAGACGATGAGCAACAACAATAGTGGACCTATTTACCATTACACGATTTAATGCATCTTGAACTATGCACTCGGATTCAACATCCAACGCACTTGTAGCTTCATCTAACAACAATATCATAGGGTTTTTAATTATTGCTCTTGCAATTGCTATGCGGCGCTTTTTGACCTCCGGATAAAGCTGCACCCCACGCTCCCCCACACATGTGCTATATCCTTGGGGAAGATCCGAGATAAACTTATGAGCATTCGAAGCCTCGGTAATTTGTTACAATTTCCTCATCGAAACAAGGCCATCCTTTCCGTAAGAAATATTTGCACGAATTGAATCATTAAACAAAATCGGTTCTTGGCTAACCAAGCCCATTTGTTGCCTCAACCATTTAATTTGCAGATTTTTTTATATCAACTCCATCAAGTAATATGCGCCTCGGTCGGGATCATAAAATTGCTCCAAAAGTGAAATAATAGTTGATTTACCACTTCCACTTTCTCCCACAAGAGCAATAGTCTATCATGATCAACACCCAAAGAGAAAAGCCATTAGTAAGACTTGAAAAATTAAGCATTTATCAGCAAGTCTAACTCAAATACACTTGGCATTATGTATAATTACAACAAAATATTTGATTATCAGATCAACGAATCACCTCTCCAGAACGGACATTGATGCTTAAATCTCTGAAGATTTGTATGTTTGAGGCGAGTAGGATATCTAAAATTAACATGCTGAAACTCAATATCACCTTTTACATTTTCTAATGTACTCCCGGAAACATCACTTGCATCAATTTTGGATTTTTCGATCAAGAATTTTGAACACTGAATTGACGAGATGACTTAACTTTTGCAATATCAGGACTCATGCCTATTGACTGAGAAACCCCCACAGCAGCCAATGTGAGAGCGAAAAAAACCTGTGACAAACCCTCTATGTGATTAGGAATGGAATGAGACTAAAATGCACCAAGTATCTCAAACCCATTGGAAACACATTTCTGAGAGAAACGCATGTTTGCAGTTAACTGCAAGCGCTTCAATTGATTTTCATATAATTGCACAATTTTTTATTCTCATTCATCAATTTTGCAAATAAACAAAAACTATTATAGGCGGTATTTACCTTGAAAACATCGCGAAAAGTTGTTAACCCATGTTCAACCATTCGAAACCCTACCCATGTTCAATCATTGAATACAAGACTAAGTCCGCTTATAATTCCCTGTCGAACTCCTCCTTTCAAAGGCGCAGAACACTTTTCATTGTAGAGGCTCATGACCTTGTCCTCTGCAGAAAAGGAGGCAACAGTGCGAATGCTTCCAACAGCATCATTTGCAACCTGACTGGCTTCCTCGTACATCACCTGAAATATGACTCCTTTCAATTAGTAATAACAATGCAAAATGGTCAATCTTTTGAGAATTCTCTTGGTCCACAATTGAGAGTCTGACCTGTGTTAAACAATGAATCACAATTGAAAAATTGTCTGATTATACAAATATTCTGATATGATTTGTTAAGCATGTCTAGCAATATGCAGTCCATACACACTTTAACGGGTCAATGATATTCCTAACCTTTGCATCAGGAGCAAAACCCTTCAAGAACTTCGCTGCGATCCAACCTTGAAGACCTAGCAGAGGAAGGAGAGCTACTATCAACAATGCCAACTTCCAGTTCGCTGAAAAAGCTATAGCAGTAGCAGCAATGATGGTTGAAATATTCTGAACAACAAGAGACAAAGCATCTCCCACGATGCTACGCACAGTTGCAGCATCGGTTGATAATCTTGCACTTATTGCACCACTGAAAACAGAAATTTAAAGTTAGAATGATCACCAATATGATATCTAATGTATACCGATGGAAAATACAAATTTGGTATGTGTTTTACTCTTGTTACAAAAACAGTAAGAGGTTTGTCCATCCACTGACCTTGAATTTTCACTATTATCAAACCATCCAATCTCCTGGTAAACAATCTTGTTAAACGTCAATGATCGAATACGTTGCACAAGTCTGCCACCAGCAACAGCGAAACAGTACATCTGTGTTGGTGCAACGAGGAGGCAAGTAGCTGCCAACACTAAATACATAAGTGCCCAGAAACTGACATCTTTTCGAAGCTTATGCGGAGGTTCGTAGAAACTGGCAATAGCATTTGAAAGCAAGAGACCAAAAATAGGAAATACAACCCCATTTACAGCTGCCGCAATGGATCCCAATAAGAACACTGAAGCCTCTGGCTTGTTGAGAGATGCTAGGCGTAAAAGAGGAACATCTTCTAAATTTTTTGACTGACCATCTTCCAAATCTCCCGGCCTTTTGGACCAAAACCGATTCATGAAGCTCTTATTTGGCTTGCTTTCATCTACTTGAACATCATCCTGGAGACCAACTACACCAGGCAAGGAAAATGAAGATGAAACAGAGTTATGACTAGCACCGACTCCCGATGACCCAATGGTCCTGGAATGATGCAACTGTATTTCCATCTGCTCAGAATCATTTGCATATTGTTCTTTTGATGGATGCGTTTCTTGCAGACGTACAAGCTGGGAGAATGCTCCAGATGGGTTCATGATGAGCTGGGAGTACGAACCTGAAAATAAAATTTCTCAGATCTATTAATAAATCTGCATGAGTTATGAGTTATTAATAAATTTCTCACGAAGCCTGTTGCAAAATAACAATTACTTTTCATTGGGTTGAACAATGGGGACGAACACTTTACAGAGCTCATAGCTAGACTGGCACAAGGAACGGAGAAGAAATGGTTTAGTTACAAGTAAGTGGATGCTAGATTGTTGATTTTTTTGCTGTTTGTTAATAAAGATTTAAAATTGAAGCATTGCAAAAATTTACCCTTTTCAACAATACAGCCACGCTTAACCACAGCGATCATATCAGCATTTCTGACAGTGGTCAGACGATGTGCAACAATAATTGTTGTTCTATTTGTCATAATTCTATCAAGAGCTTCTTGAACCACTCTTTCAGACTCTGCATCCAAGGCACTAGTAGCTTCATCGAGGAGGAGCATTCGGGGATCTTTCAAAATAGCCCTAGCAATTGCAATTCTTTGCTTTTGACCTCCAGATAATTGGGTACCATGCTCTCCGACCATTGTATCAAACCCCTAGAAAAGAGCATCCATGAACTGTCAGCATACACAAAATCCATGTGCAAAAGAAATGCATTTCCACAAGGAGGAACAGCACCAATAATCAAGATCTATTTCTGCAAACCTGAGGCATGGTACTAATAAATACCATGACTGTCAGCATACACAAAATCCATGTGAAAAACAAAATGCAATTATTCAAATTTATTTAAACTTATTAAGAGAATTTTGAGGTCTAAAATGGGTCTCCTAACGAAAATAATAAAACAACAGTTAAAATAATAAAATAAGAGTTACAAAGCACTGAGGTTATCTCAATTGGTCAAGTGCTCATCATTAAAGCACCTTTGCTATTCAGAGGTCACAGGTTTAATTCTCTCAACACAATTCTCTCAACACTCTCGGGGTCAAGCTCCGTGGTTGAGCCAACAGGAAGTGACTCCTTCGGGTGGATCTACTGAGTAAAAATATTTTGTGGACGTAGTAATTACCGATCTTCGGGGTCCAAGTTGCAAATTTTTTAAAGGAAAATAAAGGAAATTACTTTTTTTTAATTGTATTTTTTGCTTTATCCCATTATAGATTTACTTTTACTCAAATGTCAAGTGTAGATATCCATTAGATGTAGAATTAAATTCCACATCCAACAAGCACCTTCTTTGCATACTTTTGAGTAGACTAACATGTATTTTCATTTTTTTCGACGTGGGTCGACTCATAAGTACACAAAATGTGTCTACAGTTGACATTGGAGTAAACCTATAAGGAGATTAGCCCAAAAAAACAATTAAAAAACTATTTTTCTTCTTTTCTCTTCAAAATATATATCCCTAGGGATGACATCATTATCTTGAATCTTATTGGATCTTTTAAAATTAATTTTGTTAGTACATTTTCATTGTGAGACCCATTTTTTATGTCAAAATTACCCTAATGAATAATTAATACTTTTTTGCTTCTTATCTCTATTGTGTTCCATGAAACCTCGAATGATGCATGGATTTTGGATAGTGCATGTAGTAATCACATGATTGGTAATATAGATTTAATTTCGAATTTGGATGTATCAATAAAAACAAAAGTGAATTTATGCATAGACTCTATTGCTGATGTTTAAGGGAAAATGAGTGGTTAATTTCATAACCAAATAGGGCCATCAAAAACAATACAAGATATGTTATATGTTGTGAGTTTGAAACATATCTTGATAAGCCTTGGCCAAATCACTTGAAATGGGTATAATATTGTCTTCAAGGGGGGGGAGAGTGTTTCTTTTATGATAAGACTCATATTAGGAATTTTATTGTTAAAATTGAGATGACCAATGCTCAAATGTATGTGCTTGTCATGAATTTTTGCAAACAAGATACTTCATTTTCCCGAAAAACAACCTCCATGGATTTTTTTTGTTAAGGTATCCCAAATATGGTCATCTTCATTTTAGTGGTTTGAAGTTGTTGTGGTAGAAAACGACATTAAGAGGTCTTCCTTTCATTCCATGAACCGATTGGCACTTGCGAATGATTCATTCTTGCATCTAGGGACAATTTCTCTAAACGTGTATCCCATAAAGCAAACAATCCCCTAGAGTTGGTTCATAATGACTTGTGTAATGCGGACTCGAGTGGTTTGGAGAAGTTTTCATTTTCTAACTTTCATAAATGAATATAGCGAAAGACTCGGGTCTACTTCCCACTGGGAAGAAATCATAAACATTTAACAAGTTCAAAGAATTCAAAGCTTTGGTCGGGAAGCAATGTGGCAATTAGATTAAAGTGTTGAGATCACGATATAGGAGGAAAATATGATTTGAATGAGTTTAATGACTTTTTTCAAAAAACACACGCATCGGACAACAATTCACATCGAGATATACACTTGTAGCATAATGGTGTAGTCAAGAGGAAAGACTCGAAATTATCATGAATATGGTAAAGAAACGGGTTGAAAGGGAAAAACTTATCTCATGAAATTTGGGGAGAAGTATATATATACCAGGAGGAAAGACTCAGAATTATCATGAATATGGTAAAGAACACGTTGAAAGGGAAAAACTTATCTCATGAATTTTGGGGAGAAGTAGAGTAGTGTGTGTGTGTGTGTGTGTGTGTGTATAGAAAAAGCTACTACTTTCTTAATGAGTTACCCTCTAGAATTATGGAAAATAACATGCCACAAGAAGCATGGTCGATAAGAGTTCTTGTGTAGCACACTTCAAGGTTTTTAGTTGCATAGCTTTTGCCCATGTACCTAAATGATGAGAGGATCAAATTGGATGACAAGAGCAAGAAATGTATTTCCATTGGATACAATGAATATTCCAAACCTTAAAAATTGTACAATCCCATGACTAAGAAAGTGATGATAAACATAGATAGAGTGTAAACAAGAAAGAATATGGGATATAAGTATTAACAAGTCCAGGTGACCATTGGAGCAATAATTTTACACATTGAAGAAGCAATAGAATAATAACAAGTTGAACAACAAGGTTTACACGTGCCATCACTAGGTAAGATTACTCCATCAAAGACCTCAAGAAATTTAATTTGAGGAGAACCATACAATTCATCAAGTTCGTCTATTCATTGTCCTCAATCTAATAATAATTTTGAGTCTAGTCTTAGAAAGATGAGAAGCTCGCAAGATATATATGAAGAGTTAGGTGCTCATTCAAATTATGCATTGTCTCAAATCCCTTAGTGGTTTTGCAAGTACACCCGCATGGCAATTTACGCAAAAAATAAAACCAATCAAAGATGAACAATGGGTTAAGGAAATGGATGAGCAAATAGATTCCATCAAGAGAAATGAAACATGGGATCTAGTAGACTTGCCAAAAAGATAAAATGCATTAGAGTGAAATGGGTTTATAAAAATAAATTTAATGAAAAAAATATTGAGTGGACATATATAAGGTAAGATTAGTAGCAAAGGGGTTTTAACAACAACTTGGAATTGAGTTTGGATAAACATTTGTAGCTATTTCTATTTTAGACACATAAAAGCAACATTAACATTGGTTTCCCAAAATAAGTGGAAGGTGTACCAAATGGATATGAAATCTATATTTCCAAATTGCATTATGGAAGAAGAAGTTTAAGTGTAGTAGCCAATAGGATATGAAATCATGATATGAAGACGAAGTGTACGGGTTGAAGAAATCTCTTCATGGGGTCAAAAAAGTTCCAAAAGCTTAGTACATAATGATAGATTCATATATGATCAGTGAAGGCTTCAACAAAGGCAATAATAAGCCTACACATTACAAAAAGGAAAATCAACATGGCCAAATTTTAATTGTTGTCCTATATGTCAATGATATAATTTATATTGGTGAATGAGTTTTAATCACGTATGAAATAGGTGTTTGAGATGACTTATGGGCTTGATGAAGTTTTCTCTTGGCATGGAGGTTAATAATTCAAAACATGGGATTTTTAAATATCAAAAAAAATATGCATTTGATTCGTTAAAAATATTTAGAATGAAAAATTGTAAAACAACACCCACACTCATCAAAAAAAGAAAAAAAAGAAAAAAAGGTGCAAATGCAAATTTGACATCATTTGACAAGAGATTAGCTGAAAGTCTCATGTATCTTAGTAATACTAGACTACATATTATGTATGTAGTTAACTTGACTTCTATATTTATGGACACAACTAAAGACATGCATTGGAAAGTTGTAAAAAAGAATTATGAGATACATTACAAGAATAACATGATATGGTATTTTATATTCAAGAACAAAGAATGATTTTTTGATTGGATATATGGATAGTGATTTTATAGGTTGTCTATATGATAGGAAGATCACTTCATAATATGTTTTCCATGATGGTTCAAAATTCCTTTCATGGAATTCTAAGAATCAACCCATATTGACGCTCTCATTAGCATAGGCATAATATTTAGTAACAACAATTGTAGCCTATCAAGCAATGTGGTTATAGAGAGTTATCAATGATCTTCAAACAAAGACGAGGAGAACAAACCCCAACCTACTGTGACAACAACTTACCAATACCACTATACAAAAATTATGCTTTTCACTAAAAACGTAAGCTTATAGATACTAGATATCATTTTATTAGAGAGCTTGTAAATAAAGGGGCTATTTATTTAAAACCGTGTAAATCACAAGGCTAGTTGGCTAACATATTCACAAAGCTATGGGAACAAATGTTTTAAATTTCGTAGGTAAAATTTAGGAGTGATAGATGTTGAAGTGTTTAGTCAATTTAGGGATGTGGTGTGGGGGTTAGAGTAATGTAATTACACCACTATTTAGTTTTCTCTTTAGTTACAACCTTGAGTTACAAATAGATAATTAATGATCACCCATACTATCGTAGCTTATATGTTATAGATATAGAATAAATATTGATAGTGTGGGAAGTTAAGCATCAGTTTGTAATTCATTTTATTATTCTTCATTTCTTTGTGTTTGTAGCAATAATCAAAGGCAAGTGTCATTTATTTGCCTATGATTAACATCTTTTTGTTAAAAAATGAAAAATATAACTACTTCAACATATCTAGAAAATAATGTTTGAATGTTTTTGCTAATGATCTAGGTGGATATTGGTGTCCACCAACCTATTTTACTTGAACCCTCACCATTGTACCATTATTTCTTTTAGTTTCCTTAATTGTAGCAAAATTTACTATTTTTGGCAGTTTTTTGGGCCTTGAACTTCCAGAGCCATTTTGAGGCCCTAAACGACGTTTTTTGGAAAACAGGGAAAAAAAATATAAGTATGTAATTAAAAATTGTAGTGTTCGGATAGATCTTTCTAATGAGGTATTGTGCACGTCAAACAAAAAATCATATGCCTAATTTAAGGCCCCGGGTAATTGATGTACCAATTTATCCCAATGGGGCCCACGGGACTTTTAATGCTTCATCTCCTAGGGTTAGGTGTTTGGATGTTTAGGGTTTTCCATTGTTTCTCAATAATAAATAGGTCCTCAAGCCTCATTTTAACATAGTTCGAAGGCATGTAAGCGCCACATCTCTTCTCAAAGATAAGCTACCATTGCTCGAGCTAGTTTGTTTCCATTACGCATGTAAACAATTTTCAGGTACTTTGTTATTAATGAATTGAAGTTTTTATTTTGTTACATCTTCGTGTTTTTGTTTATATATGTATTTCATTTAGTTTCTTCATAAATCCGGATTAGAGGTATCATAGCATTTTT
The DNA here is from genome assembly GCA_034641835.2 of Pinus albicaulis. NCBI lineage: Eukaryota > Viridiplantae > Streptophyta > Pinopsida > Pinales > Pinaceae > Pinus > Pinus albicaulis. Next base: position 1,518,208,870 of record CM076584.1, read on the forward strand.
CTCTTTCTCTCGTTTTTTCTATGCGTGTGCCCAACAAGGTCGGGGTATAAGTAGTTAGGGATAAAAGCTGGGAAAACCTTTGCAAGACCGACCTCACCGACCCCAACATTCTCCCATAGTGGAAGAAAATAAAGATGAGGGAGCAAGATATCCTTTCAAAATATTGTTCAAAGAATCCCTCGAGCGACATAGCAACATGATGATGGAAAAATTTGCCCGGATCCTTTGGCGTCGCCTTGCTGGGCACCACTCCCTTTAAGGTACAAGTCAACTTTGACATTCCCATATTTGAAGGCCATATAGAATCCGTAGATGCCGTAGATAAATATTTAAATATGTTGGAAGGATATTTTTTCGTTTCATGATTTTTTCCAATAGGGAAAAGATTACTTTTGCACTCCTCAAAGACACCACCCACATTAAATACGGTGGTAAACCTACTATGAGAAGAGGCATGAGAGAGAACCCTCCCTATTTTCATTCACACCCACTTGGAATTCTTTTCCGAGATGCCATCAGGAGAAGTATTACCTTGTCGGAAACTATGAATATAAATACAAAAAGTGGACCACCTTGCGGCGGGGGAAGGGACCAAGATGTGTCGAGTTCACAAATATTTTTCATATCCTTCACACAAAGTTAGGTATCAAGGATTATCGGGTGGAATCTGGTACTAAAGTACCATTTTTGTCTAGACAAGTACATCTAGGACGAGATGGAGCTCCTGAGACATCTCGCTTGGCATCGCCTATTGATACACCGTCAAGATCGAGCATAAATTTAAATAGAAGAAGTGAGACTCTAGATGCGAGAATCTAAAGCAAGGGAAATGTGCCCAAAAAACCGCAAAACAAAGGACTAAGTCAAGGGGGGGGTGACCTAGGAAAACACGTCGAAGCTACAAGCAAAAAACAACACCGCAAAGACCAAGGACATAAAGAAAATTGCATGAGTTCCAAAATAGGCCCACTCGAACACAAATGAGTGTCGAGCCAAGCGATTCTTGGTTGTGCGAGCTAAAGGATTCGATTCGGATGCATGTTCCGAGCTCTAAGTCGAGAACCCAACAAGAGGAATGACAAAGAGAAGTAGATTATTGATGCGAGAGCCCAACACCAACATTTGCACCACCAAAATTTAGAAGATTGAGCCCGAAGATCCATATGAGGGGGATCACCTCTTCTACTCACAAATGTGGGTGAAGGTTTCTATGGTGTAGTTCATTTTCGACAACAAGAGCCAAAAAGAACCTTATTTCAACAAAGGTTGTAAAGTGGTTGGGCCTACCAACCAAACCACACCCGTAATCGTACACCATCAAATGGCTTCACCAAGGGCAAGATATTTGTTTCAACCAATAGTGCCACCTTCCCTACAACATTAAACCCTTCACGGATGAGGCACTGTGTGATGTTTCTCCTCTTGAATTTTGTGATGTATTATTAGGCCAACCATACATGTGGAAGTGTCATGATGTGTCATTAGGGGAATTTTGAGGTCTAAAATGAGCCTCCTAAGGAAATAATAAAATAATATTTATGAATTTTAATTTTAATTTTTGCACCACAATCCATGTAACCATGGTTAAATTCAATTGAAAATGTGTATCAAAATGAAATTAATAAGAAAATTGTATTGATGTGACTATAAATAAGAATGAACTTTTCAATAAAATTTCATTATCATTGAACAACTAATGCGTTTTTTCCTTTGTACTTAAATAACTTAAAATAAATTATAAATATAAATTCATAAATTCTTACTTGTATAATATACTATAAGAAATAGATTTAATTTATATTTACAAGTATAATATAAGATTTATATACATTGAAATTTTAGACTTTTTTTGCCCCAAACTATGTTGAACCTAATATACCTTTTTTTAACATACAAAACTAATGTACATTTTTTTCATCATACCAAACTAATATACATTTTTTTCTTTAATTTTAATATGATTGCATTATTATTAATATTATACTAATATTATTCATAGATTTGATTTATTATAAAAAATAGAAGGTTACATTTTGATTTATTTTTATTTGATATGTATAATATATATGTATTAATATTAACTTATAATTAATTTGAAATTATAATATTAGATAAAATGAGATGATTATTTAATTTTAAAATAAATATATGAAAATATAAAAATATAATATTTATTGAAAAATGTGTAAAGGTATGAAGATTACGTAAGGATATAAATTGTTTCTTATAAAAAAATATGAAATGATGATAATAATATTTTATTCAAAAAAGTGTGAAATGCCATTTATTATTAGTACTTTACTTTATGACTTTAAAATTATTTAGAACACTACCATGGTTAACCATGAGTTTTTATCCATCATTGAGAATGTAACAAGTAAGTACTTTTAACTCAATCAATGCCACCTCAACTATTGGGAATGATGTCATCCCCTAAAATGTGATTGGTTCTCATAAAGTGAATTTTGATTGTACATTTTCCTTAGGGAGGCCCATTTTAGACCTCAAAAATTCCCCTAATGATGAGTCTAGACCTCACATTATTATTATTACTTTGGGAAATAAGCTCTATAGGGATACACGAGGTAGCACCACCTACTAGGAAATGAAGCAAGATCATTTGTGGTCACATCCACAACCTCCGGACATGGCTCCTATACACGGAAAAAACATATGGACAAGGTTATGGAGGAGTATAGGGATGTATTCACCTCACCCATAGGGGTACCTCTACACTCTTAGATGAAGCACTCCATTGATCTAAACCTGGGCGCGTCGCTACCCAATGGACTCATCTATCGATCTTTGTTTTAGAGAACGATGAAATCAAGGGGCATATTTAGGAATTGTTGCATAAAGGGCACATTAGGCCAAGTTCATCTCCCCTGTGGGAGCTCGACCGTGTTGGTATAAAAGAAGGATGAAACACGGAGTCTTTGTATTGACTATTGGGCGCCGAATAAAATCACTCGTCCGTAATAGGTATCCAATCCCATAGATTGATGACCTTCCGGACCAACTCAAGATATTTGGGAAATATCGACTTAAATTTTGGTTATCACCAAGTACCAATTGAACCCTTCAATGTGTGGAAGACTCGCCTTCAAATCCATGGAGGGCCTTTTTGAATGGCTAGTCATGACTTTTGTGTTGACGAATGCACCCACAAACTTTATGAGGCTAATGGATGAAATATTGTGACCCTTCACCAACTCATTTGTGGTAGTGTATTTGGACAACATATTGATTTTCAACCAGAGTTGGGAAGAGAACCTACACGATATTGGATAGATCCTCCAAACCCCATGAAAACACAAATTGTGTGCCAATTTAAAGAAGTGCAATTTCGGTATGACCCAGGTTCAATATATGGGGTACATCATTGATGAACATGGTGTGTATGTGGACCCAACCAAGATACAATTTATTCAAGATTGGCCAGCCCCCAACCACTCTAACGAGCTCGCTAACTTTCTTGGTATTGCCAATTTCTATCATAGGTTTGTGTTGGGATTCTCTCACATCAATTGACCTTTGAGTTTCCAAGGGCGAGTGAAAACAAATTTCTTTTTGTATGAATTCGAACAGAAGGAGATTTCCAAGTTGAAGCATCACCTCTTCTCTGCAAAAGTGCTCACATTACCAAACCCTGCAACAACCATTTAAAATTGAGATAGATGCCTCCGACTATGCTATTGGTGCAATTATTACTCAACAAGGGCATCCGATAGAATATCAAAAAGAGACACTTTAATATATAGTCCGAAAGTATCCCACCTATGAGAAAGAGATGTATTCCATTGTGTAGGCAAGTGACAATAGAAGAATTACATCCTAGTAAAGGAAACGGTCATGCACATAGACCACCGACCCCTACGGTTCATACGGACACAAGGAAAGTTACATAATGATCTCCATCGAAATGATCCACATATCTACAACAATTCCATTTGAACATTAATTACAAGAAGGGAAACACCAATAATGTTGTGAGCGCCTCAATCGACCGCCGGTCATGACAACGAACACTATGGTCGACTCTTGTGAATACGAGACTTAGGGATGACCACATCTTTACAAGAGTGATCCAAAATCTAGCACCACATATCGGATGCTCCCCGGAAGGAAAGCAAGTTCTAGAATTTCACCTCTAGGGCGCACTATTATGCCACTCGGGACACCTCGTTTTCCTTCAAGCGAGTGTGCCAAGATGATTTGGGAGGCACGCTACGGTCATGTCGCTAGAGATTTTAGGTTAGAAAAAATTAATGGCAGTTCTATAGACGTATTTTATTGGCTCGAACCTTCGACAAGGTGTTGGGAAGTACATCAAATCTTGCATAGCTTGCACCATTTCCAAGCCTACGATCAAGAACAAAGGTACGTGTACTCCTCTACCTACTCCTAGCCGACCACAGGAATCCTTCTCCATGGATTACATGTCGAGCCTTCCTTATACCAAGCATGGCAACAATTGTATTTTTTGTGGTCATCGACAAATTCTCTAAGACAACCATTACGGTGGCCTACAAGAAGAGTATCACATCGAAGCCATCGCCAAACTCTTCTTTGAGCGAGTATGAGTAAACTTTGGGATCCCAAAATCCATTATCTCATATCGGGACAACGGATTCCTAATTACATTATGGTCTAGCCTTTGGTCATTGTTTGATACCAAGCTCACTAAGTCCATGGCATTCCACCCGCAAACTAATGGCCAAACGGAGGTCGTCAACTAGATGATTGTGCACATCCTATGAATGTACAACTCGAAGCATCCACACACATTGGATAAAAGCCCCCCCTATGTCCCGAGAATAACTACAATAGAGCTATCCACATCTCAAGCGGCCACAACCCCTTTCGGGTGGGGTTGGGATTCCAACCACTATGTCCCATTGATGTTGCCATACCACTTGTAGCTACTTAGGAAGAATCAGCTCATGTCCAGTCTTGAAGCTAACATAGCTACCAAATTCATTGTACGCTTTCATCACATCCACCCACAAGTCCTTGAAATATTGGGCAAAGAAAATGCTAAGTACAAACAATGTCATGATCAACATCGGGTGCCACACAAGTTCCCAGGTGGGTGACAAAGTTTGGTTACATTTGCGTGAAGGAGTGCCTCGCTAGGGCCCACCGCAAGATTTTCCCTGCTACTGATATGGGCCTTACACCATCACAAAGGTTATAGGAGATAATTATTTTTAGCTCAACATTCTCTCATTCGAGTGGCTTGCACTCAACGTTCAATGTAGACCGTGGTTGATCGTACTTTCCACCATTCTTGGACACATCGGACATTGCGGGAACAACTCACACCAACGAGAGCTACTCCAAGGCTTCATGGAACATGCCACAACTAATCAGATCATGGACATGAAAATAAAGAACACTCTGCTAGCGAGAATATCCAAGCTGTATCGAGTTGTCAAAGGCGGCCAACTCCTTCACCAAGGCAAGTGGCTTACAAGGAACCAAGTTGAACAAAATTTTCCCCCATCTCATGTAGGTACTAAACGCAATGGGGACCATTACTTCCTAAAGGTGGAGCAATGATCTATTTGTATATTGGTGTCCACCCACATATTCCACTTGGACCCCCACAATTGTATCATTATATCTTTCGGGTTTCCTTAATTATAGCACAATTTACTATTTTTTGGTAGTTTTTTTAGGTCCCGAACTTCCATAGCCATTTTGAGGCCCTAAATGATGTTTTTTTGGAAAACAAAGGGAAAACACTAGTTTTTAAGAAACATTTGTAGTTGAAATTTGTATTCCTCGGATAGATATTTATAATTAGGTATCGTGCGTGTCAAACAAAGATCGTATGCCAAAGTTACAACCCCAAGAAGTTGATGTACCAATTTACCCCAAAGGGGCCCACAAACTTTTGGCGCTTCATATCCTAGGGTTATGTCTTTGGATTTTTTATGGTTTTCCATTGTTTCTAAATAATAAATAGGTCCTCGAGCCTCATTGTAACACGAGTTCGGGAAGGAATGTAGCCGCTACATATATTCTCAAAGATAAGCTACCATCGCTCGAGCTAGTTTTGTTTCCATTATGCATGTAAACAATTATCAATTCTTTCTTATTAATGAATTGATGTTATGATTTTTTTGCATATCTGTGTTTCTATTTATATCTATATTTCATTTCATTCCTTCATAAATTTGTATCAGCTAAAGAAAATCATCTCTCCAGGGGGTGGCGGGGAGTGGAGTAGGGGTGATCATTTTGCCTAAGGAACATCGAGAACTCAAATTCACATGGGGATTAGGGGATATGACAAACAATGTGACATAAGCATACACTATTTATCAAGGATTTTTAAATTCGTGCATATGAAAATTCAAGAGATAATAGTGATTGGATATTCACTCATCACTCTATGTATAATCATAAATAGATCTCACCCCACAGATCTTAGGCTTGCTCAGATCATAAAAAGAACCCTTAATCTACTAATATTCATTCCCAAAGTTCAATTTTATCATGTGTTTAGATCTAACAACGCAAGTGTTGATGATATGGCCAATCAAGGCTCATCTCTATTGAAAGGAGAATTAGTATTGGAACGACAAGGCTTTATGGGCCCCTTTACCTTAGGTTGCATATGGCTCTCAATAATACCAATTTTTTTTTCACAAGCTAAGGGAAGGAGGGGGCCTTGGAAATATTAATAAAAAACATAAATGGGGCGTGCATACACCCCCCTTTACATGCAACCCATATCACCCTCCTTACAACCATGGAGTCCAAATTGGAAGTGGGGAGTAAGGAGGGAAAAGGATTTAGGTAATTGATGAACCTAGACATTGTGATGATGTATGGGAACTTTCTACCAATGCTACTTCTAGGGATGATTATCCAACAAAAGGGAGATTATTCACTCACTTGCTGGTATAACGAGAAGAATAGGCATGGCAATCCTTAACATAGGAAAAATCCTTTAATGATTCTATCTCCAACCGAAAGGAAACAAAATATAACCTCTTTAGACCTCTTTAGGGCACGAGACGATTGATGAAAGATCTTGTCAACAAACGATGTTAAATATAAAGTAGCACATTTGGGTGACCTCTCCATAATGCGAGAAAGTAGTCATTCTCTTTAACTCTGGTCATAGTCTCATCTATTGGAACGCCTGATGCAAAGCCTTCTTATAGTACTTGTGTTCTTCAGTCTCTTCTCATTGGAAAATTCGACATTAGTTGGATTTTTCAATCAGTAAGGAGATTGCCTATGGGAGGGTTCTTGATAGTTGTTTTGTGGATTGGTCTGTTGTGTCATTTTCTTCCTATTTGAAGCATGCTTGTTTTAACATACGAACCTATGTTTGGAAGCATCACCTGGCAGTAAAGTTTTTCTCGACAACCAAATTCAAAAACCCATTTGTCTCTAAGGGTATAATTCAATTTGGATTAACATATGTTATGGCTCCTTTGTGGTACATGTTATTTCTAATATTGTCAATTTCTGATGGGAATGTGAATGTGACTCCCTCATTCGTGAACCTTAGCATCAACATTCATAAGACTGAGGAACCTTAGGACGCTGGTTTACGTATTTTGTCTCACTTTTCTCCAAATTTTCCCATAGAATCTCAAAATTAGAAGGAATGAGTAAAATTAATGGGTTGGACCCATCCTCGTGGCTAAATCAACATGAAATTATTGCTCTTAAGGAAGGAATGCAAACTCACTACATTATGTTTAGTCTAAAAGATGAATTGAAAAACTTGCTCTCTCAATTGAAGGAATTAAACACAGAGGGAAAAGACTAAATTTTCAAATTCTGGAGATAAAATTGTTCTCTCTGATACTCATCCCCACAACCAGTACTTCTAATTTGTATGAATTTCAATTTTTTGTTTTGTTGGTTAATCAATTATTTCACCTATATAAGCATTATCACAAGGACAACATATGTAATCACTTACATATTTTGAATGTGGAAAGTAGTGATAGGATATAGATATAATCAATAGTTATGAAAAATGATTTCTTTTATCAAAATGTACATTGTAACTCACATGAGGTATATGCCCATGCTTTTATTTTAATACAAAATATACATTTAAAAAATTAAATAAAATAAAATCATCTCTCCAATTTTATGGTATAAAGAAGATCCTATGAATAGTTTTTCAATTACAAAAATATTTTATTGTTTCTTTTATTTTTCATTAAACATCCTACCAACTAATAATAATAGTTTTATAAGCCACAAGAGTGACATGTGAGCATGCTTATCCTTACAACTTGCCTCATGTGACCTATAAAGACCCAAAAAAGTAGCCATGTCAATGTGCCATCCTTAAATATGATAATGAATTATACCATAATTCCCTCCCCTCACCCCCCAAAAAAACCCATATCATCATGCCCATCCTTAAATATGATAATGTATTTTTATAGTCTTATGTGGAAAACTTTAAATAGAATTACTTACAGATTTCTGACAAATAGTGTTTGATTTTTTTTTTTGCCGACCTCGTGAATATCATATATCCAATTTTATTGCATAAAAATTGTCCTATAGTTTTTCCATGATAGAGAAATTTGTTTTTGCATACATATTTCACTAAGCATCCTACTTATCAAATTTTCTAAGTGGAAAAGTGCCATGTTAGCATGCCTATCCTTACAAACCATTTCAATGTGCCCACATGTGTCAACTAACCTTCAAAAGTTATAATTAATTTTCTATAACCAACTTGCAAGGTGTTACAAACCCTTTCAATGTGCTCACATGTGTCAACTAACCTTCAAAAGTTATAATTAATTTTTTATAACCAACTTGCAAGGTGAGATGAATTAGTTGGGACCTAATACTAATAAATTAGGATGAAAAATTTTCCCATAGGGAAGTTATGGACCATATAATTGTTTCTCTACAGAATGGGGTATGTTGTTAATATTTTAAACACAAGCCAAGCATAGCATGGGTTAGGAAGTAGAAACTGATTAATCTTGTTATTGTGGACAATTCATTGATAAATCTTGTTATGTAAGACAATTAATTAATGAAGCAAAAACATGTAGGCTAGCAGGGTTGCATCTACCAAATGTGAATGTTTCTAGTATAAAGAGGCGATTGGCGCAATTTATGGGGTGACGAAGCTGATCTATTGATAACTAGATGAAGAAATGTATTTTCGCTATAAATGTGTCTCAATTCTATTTGGTGGGTAATTGGATATCATTCTAATGGAATTTTTAGCTATGGATCTTGTGCATTAATAGGTCCATATTAGGTTTCTTAAAAGTAAGTGATGTAATAACAATTACTATTTACGTTTTCACCCATAGCATCTTGAATAAGGACAATGTCTCCTGACATCCTTCCAATAACCGCTCCAGTCTACATCTCACTGTCGAAAAATGCAATATCTTGCCTTAGAATAGTTTTTAAGTAGAAACTCCTGATATGAGCAACTTGCCTTTCCCCTATGTACATCCAAAAAGCCACCTCTGCCAAGCAAAATGTAAGTTAGATCATGAAGTATTATGATCTACAAGAAAAATCAAAATTTCTTTTCACACTCATTTAACTGATTTGTTATAACAATACTAGATAATGAAAATAACAAGAAGCAAACACTCGGGATCAAAAATAAAATCATGTTCATAAAAAGAATAAGTTAAGATGGGAGGTAATATCTTACGAAAGAAAGATGCAACTGCTGTACAAACACCCAAATAGACAAAATTGAAAGCTACCTAAAAAAACCAAAGCAACAAAAGGAATAAATGCAACATTAGAATTAAATAAAAATGTTTTAAACTCCAATTATAAATTCAAAATAAATTCCAGTCAAAAACCTATAAATCACTTGGCTCATTTTAATCATCACAATATGTGGAAAAACATTCTTATGACCACTTTATTGAGGTGATTCAATAAGAATGAGAGATGAAGTAACCTTGCATTACATTGTATTAAGTAGATGTAACAAAATAGATTAAATTATGCACTATCCAAAATATCCCACATCCTAATTCAATATACCATATCTAATATGCAAAATGCATAAAAAAAAAATTGAATTACTGTTTCTTATGACTAACAATATAAAATAGGAAAAACAACATCTTTAAAGACCCTAAAAAGAGATAGAATAAAATTTTGTAATAGTTATGTTAATATATAACATGTGTTGTCTACAATTCCTTCCATTAAAAAAATATATATATTAAATTTTATGAAAAGACATGTTTTACTATTAAGCTTAGAAATCGATGATTAACCTTACCACCCTCTTAAGTTTTTATTGCGATTTTGTTCTCTGCCCCGAGACCTTCAAATCCAATTTCCATTTAAAAGAAGTACACTGGAAAAAGTGACATGTAAGTTTGCTCCATTATGTAGATATTGTTCTATTGTAACTTATATTCCAACAAATATCTTGTAAGTAGTATTCTCTATAAAGTTCCTCTATTCCTAATTGCTAGTTCCTTAGATTTTAAATTTTTTGACTGGGTTTTCTTTCATTACCTAATATCTGTAATATTGTGTTGGAAAGAGAGCAATGAAACCATACTGACCTTACTCTCTCCAAGGAGGCATCCTAAGACAGACAAAAAAGTTTTATTCTAAATGGCAGTCTTAGAATCTGTGTGAATGTTAGACAGACAAACAAGTTTTATTCTAAATGGCAGTCCTAGAATTTGTGGAACCCATAGACAATTTTCTAGCTAACTGGAAAAGAATATGAAACAAAAGCAATATTCTGAAACAAAACTATATGCCAACATTAATTTAGATGTACCATTTTTGCTGTTACTTAATCAATATTTTCAAGTGCCTTTGAATGTACAAAATGTCACATATTTATAACATGCTAAATCAGTGCAAGATGCTAAATTATCATCCATCTCATGGATGGATGTTGTGTCTGAGAGTAAAACTAACATATTTTGCATATATAAATGTTAATGCACAGATCAAACTCAATATAGCTATGTAACAAACTAAACTAAAATCTGTACATCTTATTGAACAACTCAATGGCTTAATTATTAAATGATATTGGTAGTACAGAAATTGGAAAGATTCCAATTTGGACATTGTGCGATTCACATGGAGCTTTACAAATTGTTTTCCAAGTTACAGTCTTAGCCTATGTTGTTGTTGGAATTTCTGATAATTCTAGAACAAATACTGGGAGAATAATACTCTCCTTTAAACACAGAGAATAAAAAAAAATTGCTCACTGATAGACAGAGATTACACAAACTGTGGTTCTATTTCATTAACTGAAAAACTATTACAAAAATTTATCTTCCTCTATCAGAGGGATTACACTATACTGCTTCAGAACGCATTGCTCAAAAACTCTCTCTGTCTCTCTTAGAGAAAAAATGCACACACTCTGTGCTTTTCAAAAACATTGTCTCTTTGTTTCTAAGCCCGCGGGCTCTCTGTCTTTTTTAACACACTGCTGTGTATATTTTCTATATATATTTTTCATTAAGCCTTCGAGCTTTTTTCACATATGTTGCGCAACACATATTTTAACCAACATACAACTACAAAAGAAATAAAATAAACTCCGTAGGCCTTCCGGGCTGACATTACAATGGCGGGTATATAAAAGAAACTATATATATATATATTATAAACTATATAGTTTATAATATATATTCATATCCATATGAAATGTATTACATAACCAATAGTCAAAAGACTTTGGTCGTGCGATAACACAAAACATTATAACGTAAAACTTTAAGAAAATATAAACTCAAACCTTCCGCCCGGACTTCAAAACATATTAAACTGAATTGTATTGAAAATTCGCGTCACAAAATGCTGTGACGTCACCAAGCCCAAACTCCGTGCGAACACCATTTCATTGGTCGAATGCTAGGGCCCGTGGATTCCAACCATATTATAAGCCGGGTTTAAAGAAATCTTCATGTAACGAACTTGTTCGATGACGTCATGGCCATTTGCTACGCGAAAAATTTAGATTGCAGTCGATAAAAGATTTTCTGGTCTGGATTTGGTCTTGCTGATGTAGGCACCAAACCTGTGTGATAAAGCGCGATTGGACCACGTCACTGGTGTGCTGGCAGTGGGGTCCACTTCCAATCATGGCCCTGATCAAACTTTAAACAAAAAAACCTTGCGCGTAAGTTAAAAATTTGTTTAAAAAAAAAAAGGGCTATAAGGGCTTTAAATCCCGATTGAATGTTCAACAGAAATAGAAAGCGATTGTTGATAGAAAACATGAAAACAAAATTGGAAAGTGGTTGTTGCAAAGTAGTAAACTGCTTCTGCACAACCTCTGCTGCAGATGTACATTCCTGCAGTTGAAGTTAACATTTCAACACTCCCCCTTAAGTTCAACTACTGGGTTATCTGTCATACCCATACATTTCCTCAAATATTTAAAACTTTTCTATCCCAATGGCTTTGTCAATATATCTGGAAATTGCTCCTGAGTTTTGCAATGTTTTAAAATTATTTCTCCATTGTTCACTAGCTGCCTGATGTAGTGAAACTTAGCATCTATGTGCTTTGTTCTCTTGTGAAACACAAAATTATTTTACAATGATATGGCTGAGCTATTGTCACAATAAATCACTGTGCCTTTTACCTGTTCTTGACATGAGCTCCTCAACAATCTTCTCATCCACACTGCTTGACATGCTGTTGTTGTACCTGCCACATACTCTGTCTCTGCTGTAGAAAATGCTACAATAGGATGTTTTTTAGAAGCCCATGAAATAGCTCCTGAACCCATATGAAAAACATAACCATATGTACTTTTCCGATCATCTACACTTCTAGCCCAATCACTGTCATTGTATCCAATTAACTCATAATTTTCTGAAGTAGTATACAAAATACCATACCTCTTTGTTCCTTTCACATACCTCAGAATTATTTTTGCTTCTTGCCAATGTGCTTCTTTTGGCCTCTCCATGAATCTGGAAATCAAACTAACAACATGCATAATATCAGGCCTAGTTGCAGTCAAATACCTGAGGCTGCCAACTATTCTCTTGTACAAAATAGGATCAAAATCCTTGCTGCTGTCCTCTTTGTTGAGTTTCAATCCCATTACTGTGGGAGTAATTGCAGCCTTGCAATTCTGCATGTTAAATCTTTTCAAAACTTCATTTACATATTTATCATGAGAAATAAAAATCTTATTTTCATTTTTCTCTACTTCTATTCCTAAGAAGTATTTCAACAAACCCATATCAGTCATCTCAAATTCATCCTTCATGACCTTTTTAAAATTTTCAATGAGGTAATCATCATTACCTGTGAAGATCACATCATCAACATATAAGACAACAAATCTTTCTCCTTGATGTATAATGTGGGTTATCCACACTTTTCAAACCCATTTTCCAATAGATAGGAATCTATCCTACTATACCATGCTCTTCGTACTTGTTTTAGCCCATAAAGAGCTTTCTTCAATCTGCAAACTTTGTGTTCTTGGCCCTTTTTCTCATAGCCTAGAGGTTGTTCAACATAAACCTCTTCCATCAATACTCCATTTAGGAATGCTGATTTTACATCCATTTGGTGAACCTTCCATTTGTGTTGTGCTGCTTAGACAACACTGCTCTCACTGTTTCCATTCTTGCAACCGGTGCAAATGTTTCCTCATAATATCTTCCATGTTGCTGCTTATATCCTTTGACAACAAGTCTGGTCTTGTGTCTTTCAATATTACCCTTAGCATTAATTTTGGTTTTATAAACCCATTTAACTCCAATGACTTCTTTACCTTTTGGGAGTTCAACCAAATCCCATGTCCTATTTTTCTCTATGGCATTCATTTCTTCATCCATAACATCTATCCATTTATTATCTTTTATAGCTTCCTCAAAATGAATAGGATCATCAACATGACAATATAAATCAAATAAAGAGTTCATACCTTAATTTGCTACCTCTTGCTCATAAATATCATTCAAATTTCTGAATCTTGTTCCTTTTTCATTTGGTGTACATGTGCTTGAAGAAGCACTCAAATCTGCTCCTTGTGTTGTGCTTGGAGAATCACTCTCATTACTTCTCAAGGGTGTTCTTACTCTAGCTTGTGGTGTCCCTTGCTGTCCTTGTGTTGGTGGAGGTAGTGGTGCTAATGATGGATATATTTCAGCCATATCATCCTCATTTTCATCATGAGACAAACAACTCTTTACATTGACTGTTTTCTCAATGCTTCCATCCCAAGCTTCTTCTTCAATAAACTGAACATCTCTGCACACAATAAATTTCTTGGTGGATGGGTTATAAAACCTCTAAGTTTTGGATTCCTCACTGTATCCAATAAAAATACACTTCTCCCCCTTGTTGTCCAACTTCTTTCTTAGCTGATCTGGAATGTGTGCATAAGCCACACAACCAAAAAATTTCATGTGGGTGACACCTTGTTTTATCCCACTCCATGCCTCTTCTGAAACTGTATTCATCACTGCTTTTATTGGGAATCTATTTAGTATATATGCTGCACAATGTATAGCGTCAACCCAATAATCATTTGGCAAATGTTTTGCCTTCAACGTACTCCTTACCATATCCATGACGGTCCTATTTTTCCTTTCAGCAACTCCATTTTGTTGTGGTGTATACCTTGCTGTAAATTGCTTGTGTATGTCATTTTCTCTGCAAAAATGCAGAAATTATTTAGAGATATACTCACCTCCTCTATCAGTCCTTAAGACCTTGATATGCTACCCACTTTGGATCTCAACAAGTGCCTTAAAGTGGCAGAGTTTTTCAAACACTTCACTTTTATATTTCAAGAAATAAACCCAAGTTTTCCTTGTGAAATCATGAATAAAAGTCAGCATATAATGGTTGCTTGCAAGTGATGGTGTTTGCATTGGTCCACACAAATCTGAATGGACAATTTCTAAGGGTGCCTTTGCCCTTATGCTTTTTCCTGATGGAAAAATTTCTTTGTGTTGTTTACCCAAGATACAACCTTCACATAGGCTGTCTGGTTTCTCAATCAATGGTAATCCTCTTACCATTCCTTTCCTATGTAACAAATTAAAACCTCCAAAGTTGAGAGGTCCAAATCTCAAATGCCATAACCAGTTTTCATCCTTTGCTTCTCTTTGGAAAGTCTCTTGTGTTACTACTGCGATTTCTTCTCCTTTCTTCAAATCTGTCCTCATCCTGAGAGGGAACATTATGTTCCTTGTCATCCTTATTTCAGAAATACATTGTTTGATTGGTGGTTTATCCATGATGTTGCATACATCATCTTCAAAGAAAACATTGTAGCCCTTTTAGATGAACTTTCCAATGCTTAACAAATTACATTTCATATCTAGTACATAGCATACATCAGATATGCTCTTTTTTTCTCCTTTCTTTGTCAAGACATTTACTATGCCTTTTCCTGTGACAAAAACCTTACTGTCTGTTCCCAATGTGACTTGAGACTTCACATTTTCATCTATCATAGAAAACATAGAAATGTTTCCTGTCATATGGTTGCTACGTCCTGAATCTAGAAACCATAAATCTTCACTCTTTTCCTCAGCCATATTACGTGCTAAAAACAATTTATCTTGGCTGATATTTTCTCTATAAAATTGGCACTAGGTCTATTACCCATGTCATTCTGCTTCTTCCTACATTCATTGACATAATGCCCATATTTTTTTCAATAATGACACTGGACATTGGATTTGTCATACCTTTGTCCATGAGCATGTTTTTTTCCACCTTGCTAGCTGCTGCTTTGGCCTTGGTTCTGATTTTGATTGTTGTCCCTTCCTTGAGTATTTGCAGGGCTGTTTCTTCCTCCTCTGTTTTGGCTTCTACCTCTACCTTTTCCTCTGTTGTTTCCTCTACCTTGACCTCTTCCTCTTCCAAAGGACATTTGGGTCTTGAAGGCATGCTCCAAAGATGAGTTTTCATTTCTACTCAATCTTTGTTCATGTGTCATCAGGGATGCATGAAGCTCATCAACTGAAAATTTGAGAGATCCTTTGTCTCTTCTATGGTTGTGACTATAACATCAAACCTTGAGAGTAAGCTCCTCAAAAATTTCTCCACTATCCTTATTTCTTCAAGTGTTTCTCGATGAGATCTTACCTATGTGACCATCCCAATCACATGTGTGAAGAATGAGTCTATGTTATCAGACTCTTTCATGCAGAGAGTCTCAAAATCTCTCCTCAGCAATTGTAGCTTTGCTATCTTCACCTTCTCCATACCTTGATAGGTTGTTTGGAGGGTATCCCATGCATCCTTGGATTTCTTAGTTGATCCTATCCTTGGAAACACACTCTCATATACTGCTTGATAGAGATAGAAGAGGGATTTTGAATGCTTCTTCTTATTTCTCTCCAACAAATCCTTCTCTGCTTGTGTCAAGTCATTAAACTCTTGTTCATCTACTAGTTCCTCAAAACCATCTTCAACAAGCTCCCATAGGTCTTGAGAGGCAAACATGGCTCTCATGGTGATTTCCCAATACTCATAGTTCTTCCTGTTGAGATTGCAACAAGATGAGGAGCTTAGTGGAAAGAAGTCGCCTTCACTAAGTGGGCCCGCAGGATATTTTTGGTGCAAAGTCTATTTTTAGACTATGTCTATTTTTAGACATATGGATCATGTTCTATGAGTTGTAGGATGCTATTTGTGGATGGTTGGTCAAGTCGGAAGAAATAGATGGAATTCTATTTTTAGACATATTGGGCGAAATCTATTTTTAGATTGCCAGTCTTAAAATAGATATGTCAAATATTATTAGCTCTTAATAATATTTGGACCATAAAAGTCCAAAAGTATCTTATCCTCTTGGGAGCACTTCAATTAGAGTCACGGATGTAGCACATGCAGCTGACAAAAGGAATTACGCTATTCCTATGGTTTAGTTGAGCTATTGCATGGTTGACTTCAGTTAGAACTCATGTGGCAGAGTTTGGTGGAGTTGATGAGACAGTTGATGGAGTTGTGTTCGGTTTAACTTAGTTGAGCTAGTTGTATTTAGTGTACGAATATTTGGTAGTGAGTGGTGTCTGAATTCAGAAATTATTAGGTGGTACTGGTATTAACTCATAAATCAACTAAAGAATACATGGTTAAAGCTGCGGTGCATGGGCCGGTTTCGGTGGAGACGAGTGGAGAGGTAGGTGAAAATCGGTGTGACTATCAGGTTGTAATTATCTTGATGCATGAGTTGCAAAGTTGCACACATTGATGGAGAAACCAATGAGGATTAACGTCGTCTATACCAATTGGTTTGAATATGATCTATTATTATCATATTGGATTGCGCTGATGAGTGGCTAACAGGTGGAGCAGATTGGAGCATGTGTTTTGCTAGATCTGAGCTTGTGTAGTGTGTAGCAATTGGAGATTGTACTGAGAGCTTGTGAGGAGTTTGTACAATGATTGTTACATGATATCTATCATTATAATATACAGATAGTTGGGGGTTTTCAACTTTAAGCTTTCCCATAAATATTGTGTTTGTATGTGTGATTGTTTATGGTTTTAATGTGCGCATGCGATTGTTTATATTTCCGCAAATTGATGATCAATAGTAGAAGAGGTTATGTATTATGCATGAAGCTCAAATAGTGTGTGATCAGGATAATCTGAATGAATAATTTAACAATTATTCAAAATTTCTACATGGTATCGGAGTAGTATTGATCATTGGAGAAATTGCAAAAAATTGAAGCGGATGAGTTTTGTGCTGGTGGAATTCGAATTTGCAGCAGTGTTTTCTTGGTGTCAAAGTTGAGATGTCTTTCAACGGATTGCGATTGGAGTATGCCCTTGAGGGCAGCTCGAATTATATTGCATGGAAGGATAGGATGGAGGCGGTGCTGGATGACAATGGGTTGAAGGAGTTCATAGATGTTGAAGTCCCAAAGCCTACTTCTAGCGATGCTGTCGTAATTGAGGCTTGGCAAAAGAAGATAGCAAAGTGTCGAATGATTTTGTTGGAGGGCGTGAAGGATCACATAGTGTCCAGCCTGCATGGTAAGGCTTCTCCATTCCTGATGTGGAAAGCCTTGACAGATTTATTCCAAAGCAAGAGCGACCAGAGGAAGTTGGCGCTCAAGGATAAACTCATAAACATAAACATGGAGAAAGGCGACAGTATGCCCAAGTACCTCATGAAGTTCACCCAATGCAGGGATGAGATGGGAAGTGTGGGGATGACTGTAGATGATGAGGACTTGGTGAGCTTGGCTCTCCTTGGGCTTCCGAAGATTTGGCATTCATATTAGGACTCTGTTAATGGTCGGGAGAAATTGCCAGGATGGGAGCGACTTTGGTCGGATCTTGTGCAAGAGGAGATAAGGTTCACTTTAAATTGTGCTGGCTACCAAAGTAATTGAGAAGAGCAAGCTTCACTGCAACTCTGCGAGCAGAAAGGACATGTCCAAGGTGAAGTGCTTTCACTGTCACCAACACGGACATTATGCCACAAATTGTCATGAAGAAAATGACGGATTTGCTTCGTCTGTAGCTGGAGAGGCCTTAGCCTCACAGTTTGAGCTGGATTTTTTGCTGATCGCATGCTTGGTCTCAAGTGTGGCGGGATCAGTGTGGTTTCTGGACGGTGGTGCGTCTTTTCACATGACAGGAGATCGAGATTTGTTTACTGATCTGGATGAGAAAGATCTTGGAGTGCACATCGAGATGGGAGATGATGGTAGATACAGTGCGACCGGTATCGGTACCATTTACTTTGAGAGGGATTCTGTTAAACCCTTCATATTGAAGGAAGTGATGCATGTTCCAATATTGAAGAAGAATCTTATCTCTGTGGCGATGTTAGAAGACAAGGGATATGATGTTGTCTTTAGTGAGGGAAAGTGCTCTGGCAGCGGTAAGGAAGCCCGGAGGTTTGGTAAGACCTTTATCAATTGGGCGAAGATGGTACTGCTTGATGAGACAGGCGGGAAAGTGGTGAGGCGGGATGATGGCGAGGATTGTGGCCACGGGAGATTGGGCCACCTTCACCATGGAGCTTTTGAAGATCCTGTTGTGATTTCTACAAGGCTTCTTAAGGGTACTCTTGCGTGTCGAATCGGTGCAAGGGCTATTACAGGAAAATTGTGAAGGCCACATTTCTGAAGGATAGTCACGCCACGACGATCCTTGAGAGAATTCTGGAAATCGTGTGGACCTTTCTAGTGCTTAAACTGACAAAACACGATCTTATGTGATATTTGTTGATGATTTTTCTTGTAAGTGTTGGATCTTCTTCATGCAGAAGAAGAGCGAGACATACTCAAAGTTCTGTGAGTTCAAGGCACTGGTTGAGAAAGAATCAGGGAAGCAGGTGAAGGCTCTTAGGAGCGACAATGGTGGTGAATTCATCTCTGGTGAATTCAAGGACTTTTTCAGCGCAGAAGGAATTTGAAGAGAGCTCATAGCACCTCATAACCCACAACAGAACGGGGTTGCTGAGCGGAAGAATAGAACAATCGTGGGTGTTGCACGGGCGATGTTGCATGATCGGGGCCTACCCATTCACTTGTGGGCAGAGGCATGCAATACTGCAGTATATGTGTAGAACCATTGTCCTCACAGGATACTTGGCATGAGTACACAGGAGCGTTTCGGGCTAGGGCACGATATTTACCATTTGAGGATTTTGGTTCACTGTATATGTGAAGGTGCTAGGAAGAATGCGAGGGTGACCTGCTGAAGTTTGGGATATTTGTGGGGTACAACGTCTTGCTATGCGTGTGTTTTCATTTCCCGAACCGATTATGTGAGATTGTGTGCGATGAGATATCAAATTTGGAGGAGAAAACCACGAAGTATTTAAACAGAAGGAGAGCTTACTTACATGAAAGCGAAAGATGACTATTAGTTCCTAAGGATGAGCCTGAAGGATGTGGATCATCCACAAAGAGGAAGCAGGAATTGAAGGAACCACTCATCGTATCAACCATCGAAGGCGGAGAGAGTTGCCTAAAAATGATTCAGCTGGCTCAAGATGCAGAGAAGGTTGTAGGAGCACCTACATCACAGCGCAGACAGAGACAATCACCTGAATGGTATACTGGATACATAGTTCTTATAAGCAAGTGTATCGTGACAGAGCCATCCTCTTTTGAGGAAGCTGTGGAGGATCCCGCATGGGTAGATGCCATGGTGGAAGAGTATGATTCGATTGTCAGAAACAGTGCATGGGAGATTGTCCCGAGACAGGAAGGGAAATTAGTGGTGGTTTCGAGATGGATCTACAAAGTGAAGCAGGCAGCTGACGGGAGTGTGGAGAAGTACAAGGCAAGATTTTTTGCCCAAGGCTTCTCACAGATAGAGGGGATCGATTATGAGGAGACCTTTACACCTGTCGCAAGGTATTCTTCCATACGGACGATTCTTGCTCTCTCAGCGCAGATGGGGTGGCACATTCATCATATGGATGTGAAGACTGTGTTCCTCAATGGAGTCATTGAGGAGGAGGTGTACATAGAGCAGCCCAAAGGTTTCGAGATCTTCAATAGCGAGTCGCATGTGTGCAGGCTCAAGAGAGCGTTGTATGGGTTGAAACAAGCACCTCATGCTTGGTACACACGGATAGACAGTTATTTCACCAGACTTGGATTCTCCAAGAGTGAGGCGGATCCGAACCTATACCAGATTTTGGTGGAGGGTAAGTTGCTGATCATTGTACTTTATGTAGATGATTTGATTTTGACAGGTGATGAGCTGTTGATACTCTCATGCAAGGAGGATCTTGCAAAAGAGTTTGAGATGAAGGACTTGGGCCTCCTTCATTATTTCCTGGGATTGGAAATTTGGCAGCGCAGTGATGGACTGTTTGTTTCTCAAGGTAAGTATGCCCAGGGGATACTGGAGAAGTTCAACATGCATGGCTGCAAGCCTGTTGATACTCCTCTTCCTGGTGGTTGGAGGAAGGAGGATGTTACTTCAGCGGAGGTAGTGGATGCCACTGTTTATCGACAGTTGGTGGGGTCGCTTATGTATCTAGTCAATACACAACCCGATATATGTTATACAATTAACCAGCTTTCACAAGCTATGAAAGGCAGGAAAGCATGTATTGTGTTATCTCAGAGGCACATCGGGATATGGATTATGGTACAGACAGTTGGATGAGGTGAAGATATGTGGCTTCATGGATGCAGATTGGGCAGGGAGCCCAACAGACAGAAAGAGCACATCTGGAGGGATTTTCAGTATCAGGTCGACAACAGTTTCTTGGTACAGCAGGAAGTAGAGATCCGTGGCACTCAGTTCAACAGAGGCCGAGTATATGGCAGCGAGTTTGGCTGCATGCGAGGCTATATGGATGAGGAAGATCCTGGTCAGATTGTTTGGTTCACACTTAGAGCCTACTGTGATTTATTGTGATAATCAGAGTTGCATCAAACTCTCGTTTAATCCAGTATTTCATGATAGATATAAACACATTGACATCCGGTATCATCATATCAGAGATTGTGTGCAGCGGAGAATCATGTTACTTTCATTGATTCCTATGGAGAATCAGGATGCTGATATCTTGACGAAGGCGCTCACCAGGAGCAAATTCGAATACCACAGGGGCAGGATAGGGGTTGCAGATAATCCTTATCTTGTTGAGAGGGAGTGTTGATATTGCAACAAGATGAGGAGTTTAGTGGAAAGAGGTCGCCTTCACTAAGTGGGCCCGCAGGCTATTTTTGGCGCAAAGTCTATTTTTAGACATATGGATCATGTTCTATGAGTTGCAGGATGCTATTTGTGGATGGTTGGTCAAGTTGGAAAAAATAGATGGACTTCTATTTTTAGAGATATTGGGTGGAATCTATTTTTATATTGCCAGTCTAAAAATAGATATGTCGAATATTATTAGCTCTTAATAATATACTCTAAACATTATCTAATCCTCTTGGAGCACTTCAGTTCGAGTCATGGATGTGGAACATACAAATGACATAAGTAATTATGCTATTCCTAGGGTTTAGTGGAGCTATTGCATGGTTGAATTCAGTTAGAACTAATGTGACAGAGTTTGGTGGAGTTGATGAGACAGTTAATGGAGTTGTGTTCAGTTTAACTTAGTTGAGCTAGTTGTATCTAGTCTAACTGATTGATACAATTAGTGAGAGTGGTGAGAATTAATTATTAATTAATTCACTAATTATTAACTCATAAATCAACTAAAGAATATATCAGTTAACTGCAGTGCATGGACAGTTTCAGTGGAGACCAGTGGAGAGGTAGGTGAAAGAGCAGTGTGACTATCAGTTGTGACTATACTAGTGCATGAGTTTGCACCACACATTGATGGAGAAGCCAATGAGGATTGCGTAGTACATACCAGTGGGATTTGAACCTTGATCTGGTAATTATCCATATTGGATTGCGCAGTAGAGGCTCGCTAACAGGTGGAGCAGATTGGAGCATGTGTTTTGTATGATCTGAGCTTATGTAGTGTGTAACAATTGGAGATTGTACTGAGAGCTTGTGAGGAGTTTGTAAAATGACGGTTACATGATCTCTATCATTATAATATATAGATAGTTGGGGGTTTTCAGCTTTAAGATTTCCCATAAATACTGTGTTTGTATGTGTGATTGTTTATGGTTTTAATGTGCGCATGCAATTGTTTATATTTCCGCAAATTGATGATTAATAGTAGAAGAGGTTATGTATTATGCATGAAGCTCAAATAGTGTGTGATTAGGATAATCTCGGTGAATAATTTAACAGTTATTCAAAATTTCTACACTTCCCCTTGAACTGTGGGAGCTGAGCATTTCCAATACTCATGCTTGTGTTGGCTCCTGCCATGGCTAGCACTTTGAACTATGCTTTAAATCTTGACTGTGATTTTTAAATAAAATGACTGTCTTCAAACAGTAACACAAACTCTGTTTTGAGAAATACCTTGGATTTTAGTTGAGCCTTCACACTGCTGGAGAAACCACTGCAACAAAAAATCCTTCCTTCAACTTCTTTGACACCTTCAAAGAGTCTGGACTAGCTCCGATACCATTGTGGAATTTCTGATAATTCCAGAATAAAAACTGAGAGAATAATACTCTCCTTTAAACACAGAGAATAAAAAAAATTGCTCACTGATAGACAAAGATTACACAAACTATGGTTCTATTTCATTAACTGAAAAACTATTACAAAAATTTATCTTCCTCTATCAGAGGGATTACACTAGACTTCTTTAAAACGCAGTGCTCAAAATCTCTCTCTGTCTCTCTTACAGAAAAAATGCACACACTCTGCGCTTTTCAAAAACATCGTCTCTTTGTTTCTAAGCCTGCGGGCTCTCTGTCTTTTTTAACACACTGCTGTGTATATTTTCTATATATATTTTTCATTAAGCCTTCAGGATTTTTTCACATATGTGGCACAACACATATTTTAACCAACATACAACTGCAAAAGAAATAAAATAAACTCTGTAGGCCTTCCGGGCCCACATTACAATGGCGCGTATATAAAAGAAACTGTAGAAATATATATATATATATTTATTATAAACTATATAGTGTATAATATATATTCATATTCGTATGAAACATATTAGATAGCAAATAGTCAAAAGACTTTGGTCGCGCGATAACACAAAACATTATAACGTAAAGCTTTAAGAAAATATAAAATCAAACCTTCTGCCCGGACTTCAAAACATATTAAACTAAATTGTATTGAAAATTCGCGTCACAAAACGTTGTGACGTCACCAAGCCCAAACTCCGCGCAAACACCATTTCATTGGTCGATCACTGGGGCCTGCAGATTCCAACCATATTATAAGTCGGATTTAAAGAAATCTTCATGTAACAAACTTGGTCAATGACGTCATGGCCATTTGTTACGCGAAAACTTTAGATTGCAGTTGATAAAAGCTTTTCGGGTCCAGATTTGGTCTTGCTGACGTAGGCACAAAACCTGCGCCATAAAGCGCGATTGGACCACGTCGCTGGTGTGCTGGCAGTGGAGTCCACTTCCAATCATGGCCCTGATCAAACTTTAAACAAAAAAACCTTGCACGTAAGTTAAAACTCTGTTTCAAAAAAAAAAAGGACTGTAAGGACTTTAAAGCCCGATTCACTGTTCAACAAAAATAAAAAGTGACTGTTGAAAACAAACATGAAAACAAAATTGGAAAGCAGTTATTGCACAATAGTTGCACAGCAGTAAAATGCTTCTCCAAAACCTCTGCTGCAGATGTACATTCCTGCAGTTGAAGTTAACATTTCAACCATTGTTATGGCCAATACTTAAACTAACATGGCTAATGTCAATGTCATAAATACACACTCTTATGTGTTGAATAAATAGTAAATTTTAACTTTACATAATAGTTTAAGTTGCAGTTTAAGGACAATGTGAACAAAAATCGACATCCTGACCATGAAATTCTAGGCCCTATAAAAATACATATTAATTTTTTAACACTATAGAAATACTATCAATTCGTTGTGTTCTTTCTTGGCCAAACTAGACATTGACGAGCATTATGACACTCCAAGCCTAATAACAAGAATAAACACTAAACAGTACAAAAAAATTCTAATTGGATTGGTATGATATGCTTTTTATTTTAGTCGTCTTTCTTTTTCCTATCAAAAATAACTATTTTGTTATTTTATATCAGAAGTGGAATAAGCTTTACCTTGGATACGTTATGTACCAAACTGTGGCTGTCTCCATATGCGTTCAGAAGAATCCCAAACAAAATGATCATAAATGGAAGTGCAAGCCGGTTGGCAATGGATGCAATAGTACCGATACTCATCAATGTAATATCCAAGGTGTCTGCTAAGTTAAATAACGTGTAAAACGGAACAGTATTCTTGGTATCTTCTTTTCCCTTCTTACTTTAGTGTTTTACATGTTTTTATTTGCTTTTTCCTTTACAGCCATGTTGAGACCTGAGCTGGAATCTGCTTCAATATTCAACGATACAATACTATTGGCATTATTTTGTTCCGGTTTTTCCCATTTATTTGATATATGGCATCAAGCATGAACGATCCTGTGAAGCTTTTAAAGTGGACCTCGCATATGTTCGATCTTTCTTTCTGGAAATTTTCCTGTGACTTCGAATTCTGGCACCACCAAGAAATAAAATCTCTCATTCAACCCCTACAGAAAGAAAATACGATTAGCAAATTTCTCACATCATTTGAACAGAATGGAATTTTAGATGAGGGCTTAATGAATTTCCACGCATGCGTAGATGTCATTTAAGAATGTTTCTCTGCATCTAATTTTGCACAGAATAATAGTTAAGAATCTCAAAGATACTTCTCGAGAAATTACATGGGATTAGATTCAATCAGTCATGGTAGAAACAGTTGCAGATCAGCTTTGAAACAAGTGGAAACTTTCATTATATGTATCTATCCATCTTGACTATTTCATTCAAACTAAAAAGTTGAATTCAATCATTGAAAAGAGCAGCTGATGAAAAAGTAGTTGTGCTAGAGGTTTGATGAGGATTTCCGAACCGATTGAGTTCAGATGCAAAAAAAACAAAAACTAAAAACAGTAAATTTCAATAAAGATTTGCCTGTAATGTTGGAAAATAATTTCTCTGTGATCGAAAATGCACAAGGCTAAAAGGAATGAGATGAAATTTTATGCAGAAAGTGCACACAGAGAGAAAATCAAGGTATAATTATTATCGATCATCTCAGATTGAAGAGAAAGACAGACAATTTTCGCTACGAAGACGCTCAGTGCACACAGAGCAAAAATCGAGCTGGGATAATTATTATCGATCATATAATAAGATTGAAGCTAGCGACAGACAATTTCTACTATGAAGATGCTTTTTGCACAGATATTTATTTTATTTAAATAAGCGACTCATTTCCTTTGTAGTTCAGTTATCGATCATATAAGATCGAAGCTAGCGACAGACAATTTCTGCTACGAAGACGCTTTTTTCACAAATATCTATTTTCTTTTAGTAAGCGACTCATTTTCTTTACAATTCAATCGAAAATTTATAGTGGAAATGTTGTAAGGTCAAGATGTACTAACAAAATATCAACAAGAATATAACAACATTTACACAAAAATTGTGTTCCACTGAAACATTTAATAAATTTGGATAGTTACTGTTGTATTTTAAACCGATGTTATACATCAACCCTTTCATTTTCCTGTTTCCTTCACTATTTTACAAAATAAATATAAAATGGAAACATTGTAGACAGAGACATGACCAACAACATACACAATTATAAATATCACTTATTTAACGCAAATAGAGCACTTTTTCCATTTTAAGTCGTCGTAACAAAGAGAAATAAATAATTTTATTCGACCTTAAATAATTTTATTCTGCCTTAAATGATTTTATTCTAGCTTTTTCTTATCAGAAGCGTTCGCCGCTTGAATTCTGACAAACAGAAAATCAGCGAATATTGCATCGACTTTCACAATGTTCTCTAATTACTCCCGGATCACAAGAAAAGTTAAAACCATCACTCAGCCATGGCATCATTGCAAAACAGCGTGATGCCTTAAAGCGTTCAATTTTTCTGATAAATGAAGAAACGTGATTCCTTCGATTTTCATGATGAATGCTATATCATGAATGTTATATCTTTCACATCGATTTTGCGCTGAAAGTCCCACATACAGTCGAAAAGAATAAAGAGAAAACCAAAGAATATAAACACTTTAAATGCATACTCTGATTAATTTGCTAATTATTACACTGTTTAGATCCATTTCTTTTAAATCAAACCCGACACAATCTTGATGTATGGAGGGAAACGCAAAGGACTGTATTATGCTATTTTTCCTATCTTTAAAGTTTTTCTTTTGAAAAATCCTAAATAGTGTATGATTCGAAGGCAAAGACTAAACGCGATACATACATACTGCGGATATTTCGCTAATTGTATATGAAGTGCTGCACAGTGTACATACTTGGCAGAATCGCAAATTCTATTATTGTTTCACATTTAAAGTTATTCTTTTCAGAAAACTCTAGATTTACCATGATACTGACTCAACTTATGAAGGCAAGCACTGGCCAAAAGGGCAATCGCGATTTAGGTAGGATTAAAATGATTCAATTAGTATCTTTCGAGGTGAATGATTCCGGAAAAAAAATGAACAGAAAAATTGGTTGTCGTCCTAGATTCTTTAAATCAAATTTCTAGGTAGAGATCTTAAGTGTGTCAAATCAGGTCTGCATAAAAAATTGAAAAAATGAATATATAGTGAGTGGAAACTGATTGAGGAATAAATATGTTGTTGGAATATTGAAAATTCCAGAAAAACAATGGAGAGAGTAATACTCTCCTCTTTAACACAGAGAAATATTAAAATTTCTTGACAGGAGACAGAGTTTCCACTCTTAAAACAAACTTCTATTCTTTCAAAAAAAAACTATTACAACGTCTTCCTCAATAGAGGGATTACAAAAATGTGAGTGCTTCAAACACAGTGCACAAAAACTTCACTGTCTCATACAAACAAAACACTCTGTCTCTTACAAAATAACACTACTGTGTTTTTTTTTCAATTCACACTACTGTGCATACAAAATAAACATAATACAACACAGGCTCTCGGGCCTTTTGTTTTTATATGTTGTGCATATTATCAAAACGAAAAAACATATTAAAATAAAACTAAAGTCTATTTTTAAAAACAAATGTCGAGGGCCCACATAACAAATCCGCTTTGAACGCGTGATCAAAAAATTTAAATATAATCTATAATTGCATCGGATCTGTGACTTAATAACACAAATGGACCTAACAAAAAGATCCGATCACGATTGAAAGTCGGATGCGATGACCAAACTTAGATCCGCTTCATTGAAGGATCGGGTCTAGTCCTAAACAAAACACATGGTTCACTTAAAATCTCTAATTACGATTTGAAACGCAGATGCGATGGCCATATTTAAATCCGCTTCATTGAAGGATCGGGTCTGCCATATCAAATGTCAATTGGGCCAAATAAACAAAGGCCTCCGATTTGATATTGCGATCGGGCCCAAAACAAAAGGGTCCTGATTCAATACTTGCGATTGTATAATAACATGCCGTGTGGTCTATTGGACCAGCGGACCTCGGCTTACGGTGGAGCGCGATTGTAATGTAAGTTTCAATTGCGATGTGTGTGATCACATCGGGCCGTAAACTAAAACAAAGGTTGTGGTATATGTGTGTTTGTTCCGCTTACGGAACTCACCACATCAACAAGACACTGTTCCTCCTGTGGGGACCACGAGGTTTAAAACTAAAATGCCCGCGTAAAAAAAAAATGCTTGACTGTGTGAAAAGATAAAAGTACTCTGTTTTGCCAAAAATAGAGACTGTCCCTGAACAAAATAAAAGACCGTCTTTCAAATAAAAGACTGCATCGATTCCAACAAAATCTGAAACTGACTGTTCAACAATTTTAGAAAGCGATTGTGAGTACATAAACCTGGAGAAAAAAATGGAAAGTGGCTCTGCACAGCCACTGTTGAAAGTAACATTTCAACACTCCCCCTTACTTTCAACTTCTGGGTTATCAGTCATACCCAGGCATTTTCTCAAAAATTCGAAACTCTTCTGCCCCAATGGCTTGGTCAGAATGTCTGCAAACTGCTCCTGAGTTCTGCAGTGTTCCAAAATAATTTCACCATTGTTTACCAATTCTCTGATGTAATGAAATTTTGTGTCAATGTGTTTCGTCCTCTTGTGAAACACAGAATTATTAGATAATGCAATAGCTGAGATATTTTCACAAAAAATCATTGTTCCTTTTGTCTGCTCTTGGCACAAAATCCTTAACATCCTCCTCATCCAAATTTCTTGACACGCTGCTGCTGTAGCTGCCACATATTCTGCCTCCACTGTAGACAATGCTACAATAGGCTGCTTTTTAGAAGCCCATTAAATGGAACATGAACCCATGTGAAAAACATAACTGGAAGTACTCTTCCGATCATCTACACTTCCAGCCCAATCACTGTCAGTGTATCCAACTAAATCTGAACATTATGAAGAATTATATAAAATACCAAACCTTTTAGTACCTTTAACATACCTCAGAATTCTCTTCGCTGCTTGCCAATGTGCATCCTTTGGCTTCTCCATGAATCTGGAAATAAAACTAACAACATGCATTATGTCTGGCCTAGTTGCAGTCAAATACATGAGGCTTCCAACTATGCTCTTGTACAAGCTAGCATCAAAATCCTTGCTATTGTCCTCTCTGCTGAGTTTTAATCCCATCACTGTGGGAGTGATTGCTGCTTTGCTTTCCTGCATATTAAATCTTTCAAGCACTTCATTAAAATATTTTTCCTGTGAGATAAAAATCCCATTTTCATCTTGTTCTACTTATATTCCTAATAAGTATCTCAACAAACCCATGTCAGTCATTTCAAATTCTTCTTTCATGACTGTTTTAAAATTTTCAATAAGGTAATCATCATTACCTGTGAAAATAACATCATCAACATATAAAACTACAATCAACATTTTACCATCTTTTTCTTTTATGTAGAGGGTGGGTTCTCCCTCACACTTTTCAAATCCATTTTCTAGTAGATAGGAATCTATCCTACTGTACCACGCTCTTGGCACTTGCTTCAGCCCATAAAGAGATTTCTTCAACTTGCACACTTTGTGCTCTTGGCCTTTATTTTCATATCCGAGAGGTTGTTCAATGTAAACCTCTTCCATTAACACTCCATTTAGGAATGTTGACTTCACGTCCATTTGGTAAAGTTTCCACTTGTTTTGTGCTACTATGGACAGCACTGCTCTCACGGTTTCCATTCTTGTAACCAGTGCGAAAGTTTCCTCATAATCTATCCCATGCTTCTTTTTATACCCTTTGACGACAAGTCTTGCCTTGTGTCTCTCTATTTTTCCTTCAGTATTACTCTTGGTCTTGTAGACCCATTTAACTCCAATGACATCTTTACCTTTTGGAAGTTCAACCAAATCCCAAGTCTTGATTCTTTCTATGGCATTAATCTCCTCATCCATAGCTTCTATCCATTTCTTATCCTTAATAGCTTCTTCAAAGTGGATACGGTCTTCAACATGACAATATAAAGCAAACAAATAATTGATACCTTCATTTGCTGCCTCTTGTGCATAAATTTCATTCAAATTTTTGAACTTCTTACCTCTTTCATTAGGTGTACAAGTGCCTTAAGAAGCACTTGTATTTCCTCCTTGTGGTGTGCTTGGAGAAGCACCTTCATTTCTCCTCAAGGGTGTGCTTTGCTGCTCTTGTGTTGGTGCTGCTATGGGATGTATTTCAGCCAATTCATCATCATTTTCATCATGAGATAAACAGTGTTTGACATTCACTGTTTTCTCTATGTTTCCATCCCAAGCTTCTTCTTCAATGAACTGAACATCTCTGCTCACAATAAACTTCTTGGTGGATGGGTTGTATAACCTGTAAGCCTTGGATTGCTCACTGTATCCAATGAAAATACATTTCTCCCCCTTATTGTCCAACTTCTTCCTTAGCTGATCCAGTATGTGTGCATAAGCCACACATCCAAAAACCTTCATGTGTGTGACACCTTGCTTTGTGCCACTCCATGCCTCTTCCGACACTTTTTTCATCACTGCTTTTGTAGGGCACCTATTCAAAATGTACGCTGCACAATGTATATCTTCAGCCCAATAATCATTAGGAAAATGCTTTGCCTTTAACATACTCCTCACCATGTCCATTATGGTTCTATTCTTCCTTTCAGCTATTCCATTTTGCTGCGGAGTATATCTTGTTGTAAACTGGTTATGAATACCATTTTCTCTACAAAAGCGCATAAAATATTTAGAGATATACTCACCTCCTCTATTAGTCCTTAGGACTTTGATGTGCAGCCCACTTTGGTTCTCAACAAGTGCTTTGAAATTGCAGAACCTTTCAAACACTTCACTTTTGTTTTTAAAAAATTAAACCCAAGTTTTTCTTGTAAAATCATCTATGAATGTTAACATGTAGTGGTTGCTAGCAAGCGATGGAGTTTGCATCGGTCCACACAAATATAAGTGGAAAATCTCTAAGGGTGCCTTTGCCCTTATGCTTTTCCCGGAAGGAAAACTTTCTCTGTGTTGTTTCCATGAGATACAACCTTCACAAAGGTTATCTAGTTTCTCTATCAATGGTAAACCTCTTACCGTTCCTTTTCTGTTCAACAGATTAAGACCTCCAAAGTTGAGATGGCCAAATCTCAAATGCCACAACCAATTTTCATCTTTTGGTTCGCTTTGGATAGCCTCTTTTGCCACTTCTTCTTTCTCTTCACCATTCTTCAAATCTGCTCTCATTCTAAGAGGGAACATCATGTTCCTTGTTATCTTCACTTCAGCAATACATTTTTTGTTGGGTGGTTTGTCCATGATGGTACAAACATCATCCTCAAAAAATACATTATACCCCTTTTGAAAAAGTTGTCCAATACTTAAGAGGTTACACTTCATTCCTAGAACATAATACACATCTACTATGGATTTCTTTGCACCTTTCCTTGTTAAAACATTTACATTTCCTTTTCCCATAACAGAAACTTTGCTATCAGTTCCTAGTGTGACTTGTGACTTCACACTCTCATCTAACATAGAAAAAATTGCTAAGTTTCCTGTCATATGGTTACTACAACTGGAGTTTAGAAACCATAAATCCTCACTTTTTTCTTCAGCCATATTACAAGCTAAAAACAAATTATCTTGGCTGATATTTTCTCTAGTTAAATTTGCACTAGTTCTACTTCCCATATCATGCTGCTTATTTCTACATTCATTAACATAATGACCATATTTTTTACAATAGTGACATTGAACATTGGACTTATCATACCTCTATCCTTGAGCACTATGCTAACCACTTTGCTAGCTGCTGCCTTGGCCTTGATGTTGATTTGGATTGATGCCCCTTCCTTGAGCATTTGCTAGATTGTTCCTTCCACCTCTGTTTTGGCTTCTGCCTCTTCCTCTCTTGTTTCCTCTGCCTTGCCCTCTTCCTCTTCTGAAAGGCATCTGGGTCTTAAAGGCATGCTCCAGATATGAATTTTCACTCCTACCCAATCTATGCTCATGATTCATCAGTGATGCATATAGCTCATCCACTGTGAACTTTGTGAGATCCTTAGTCTCTTCTATGGTGGTGACAATCACATCGAATCTTGAGGGTAGACTCCTCAAGAGTTTTTCCACAATCCTCTTATCTTCAAGAGTCTCTCCATGAGATATTATTTGTGTGACCATTCTAATCACATGAGTGAAGAATGAGTCAATAGTATCTGACTCTTTCATATAGAGAGTCTCAAAGTCTCTCCTCAGCATCTGAAGTTTTGTTGTCTTAACTTTTTCCATGCCTTGATAGGCTGTCTTGAGAGTTTCCCATGCTTCTCTGGATCTCTTGGCTACTGCAATCCTTGGAAACACACTCTCATGCACAACTTGATACAATAAGAAGAGAGCTTTGGAGTCTTTCTTCCTATTACTCTTCAGCAACTCAAAGTTAAATCATCAAGCTCTTCTTCATTTGCTGGCTCTTCAAAGACATCCTCAACAAATTCCCATAAGTCTTGGGAGACAAATAAGGCTCTCATAGTTATTGACCAGTAGTCATAATTTTTCCCATTAAATAGTGGGAGGTGGATATTTCACATACCCATACCAGTGCTGGCTCCAGCCATTCTGCACTCTTAACTATGATTCAAAAAACACTTGACTGTGTACTTAAAATAGTTGACTATTCTGCAATAGTAACACAATAAAATGTATAGAGAAATACCTTGTTGGCTGAGTCTTCACACTGCCGGAGAAGATGCTACAACAAAGAATTCCTTTCCTTCAGCTTCTTTGATCTTCAAAGAGCCTGGACTAGCTTTGATACCATGTTGGAAGATTGAAAATTCCAGAACAACAATGGAGAGAGTAATACTCTCCTCTTTAACACAGAGAAATACTAAAATTTCTTGACAAGAGACAGAGTTTCCACTCTTAAAACAAACTTCTATTCTTTCAAAAAAAAACTATTACAATGTATTCCTCAACAAAGGGATTACAAAAATGTGACTGCTTCAAACACAGTGCACAAAAACTTCACTATCTCATACAAAAAAAACACTCTGTCTCTCAAAAAATAACACTGTTGTGTTTTTTTTCAATTCTCATTGTTGTGCATACAAACTAAACATAATACAACACAGGCTCTTAGGCCTTTTGTTTTTATATGCCGCGCATATTATCAAAACGAAAAAACATATTAAAATAAAAAAGTCTGTTTTTAAAAACAAATGTCGAGGGCCCACATAACAAATGCGCTTTGAACGCATGATCAAAAAATTTAAATCTAATCTATAACTGCATCGGGTCCGCGACTTAATAACACAAATGGACCTAACAAAAAGTTCCGATCGCGATTGAAAGTCGAACGCACTGACCAAACTTAAATCCGCTTCATTGAAGGATCAGGTCTGGTCCTAAACAAAACACATGGTTCACTTAAAATCTTTGATTGCGATTTGAAATGCGGATGCGATGGCCATATTTAAATCCACTTCATTGAAGGATCGGGTCCACCATGTCAAATTTCAATTGGGCCAAATAAACAAAGGCCTCCGATTCGATATTGCGATCGGGCCCAAAAAAAAAGGGTCCCGATTCAATACTTGCGATTGTATAATAACATGTTGCATGGTCTGTGGGACCAGCGGACCTCGGCTTATGGTGGAGGGCGATTGTAATGTAAGTTTCGATTGTGATGTGTCTGATCGCATCGGGCCGTAAACTAAAACAAAGGCTGTGGTATATGTGTGTTCATTCTACTTGCGGAACTCGCCACATCAACAAGACACTGTTCCTCCTGTGGGGACCATGAGGTTTAAAACTAAAACGCCCACGTACAAAAAAAATGCTTGAATGTGTGAAAAGATAAAAGTACTCTATTTTGCCAAAAACAGAGACTATCCCTGAACAAAATAAAAGACTGTCTTTCAAATAAAAGACTGTGTCGATTCCAACAAAATCTGAAACTGATTGTTCAGCAATTTTAGAAAGCGGCTGTGAGTACATAAACCTGGAGAAAAAAATGGAAAGCGGCTCTGCACAGCCACTGTTGAAAGTAACATTTCAACATATGTTAGAATATGAATTGTTAATAAAAACCTTGCATGAATATTGTATAGACTGGAATCTATATTGTAACCTGTAAAGTAACTTTACATCCGATAGTACTATTGGTAACTACCTAGATATAACACTGTAATTGCATATCTTCACATCTAATGATAAATTTGAACATATAATAAATGTTATCTTATTCCTACCCTTCTAAATTCTAATGAATGCCTCCATTGTTGCAAAAAATAAAGTGAACTGGTACATTCAAAATCTCAACAACTCTAAAGAATTTCTGAGACTTTGTTCTGATAACCATGCCTATATAGAGTGCAACCCTATAAAGCGAGAACATAGAGTACTACTTCCCAGCTGCTGAATTCGGTGACGAACAACATTAAAATCATCTTGGTCATTCCACTTCCCTTGAAAATAGAAACTTGCCTATTAGTTTTACCTTACGAGTTTTTTTTTTTTTTGTGGAATACCACTTGTGGTAGTCAGGAGTTATATACAAATGTTTCCCAGTTCTAGCAACGTGGTTATATGCAACCCACACCTGAGTGGCTCTTCAGAGTCTCAAGATGTTTAGGAAACTTCCCTCTTTGTTTGGAAAACGTTCATTGAAGACGCTAAAAGATTTCACTTTGTTCGACAGGCGACAATTACAAGGAGTTAGTGATTGAAAATATAAGTAACTATGTTAATTATTCGAAAAGGATATGTGTTTATCTTGTAAGTTCTTGAAAATGAATGTGTGTTGATTTTGCACATAGAAAATGACTATTTTGAAAACATATTCGTATACACAAAAAAAACAGTTATTGCATTAGTTTTTTTGAAAAAAGTATGTGTTTACATATAAAAAAGAAAAAGCTAGATTTTCTTAAAAGAGAAATATATATTGCATATACAAAAATAATAGCTAATTATGATAGATTTTTTTAGAAATAAATATGTATTGCATGCATAAAAATAATAGCTACTCTATTAGAGAAATATGTATTTGCATGAACAAAAATAATAGTTATGGCATTAGTTTGTTTTGTAAAAAAAAGTATTTGTTTACATTAGTTAATCTCTTTCAAGAGTAATTGTGGTGGTTGTTTTTTTGGAAAAGATTGTGTTTTGTGCAAAGAAATAATAGTTAGAGAGGTGTTTATCTTTGGAAGGATTTCTTGTAAATATTATCGTTTTCTTGTGGGAAAAAGTAAAATGTAACTATTTCCCTTTCTTATAATACACTTGAAATAGAGACAAATGAGCATGCCATAATGATCTTTATGTGTTTCATTTTATTGCATGTGGATTTGGATAGTTAGACATGTTTCATAACCATATGCATGCATGGATAAATACATCTATCTTGTAATTATGTGCTTTTGATTAATGCATGTGTTGTGTCAATAAAAGACATGCATCAATATTCTTTATATATTTTAATTATGTATGTGTGTTGAGGAGGTAAATCCCCTCTGCGGACAGAGGCGATCCCTACTAGCCCAGCAGGGGTCTAGCAACAATCAAACAATGTTATGATGCAATTTCCTAGTTACGAATGGAAGGACTAGGAATAGAAGCCTACCTGGATTCCAACGCTATAATCTGAAGAAGAAGCGTCCCCGTTCCTCAGCCTTGGCAGATCACAATCCCTCCACGATCTCCGCGGATGAACACCTGCACATGGAAGAAACGAACAGATACAAGCATAGAAACCAGCATACATAACTAAACATCAGTCAGAAAGGACATTACTCACATTTAACATGATTGAAAACGAAGTGGAACCATAATCATAATCATCTATTAAATAACCAGCGAAGAGAGATTACAACCAAGTTCTGACGTCGCGGTCTCCTTCGGACGGGTCTCCAGTCGTCCACGTCTCGCAAAGCTCGCCAAGGAAAGGGAAAACCTCTCCAGAGTCTTGTGACAATGGTCTCCTTACTTGAGTCAGCCTTAAGGGAAAGAGAGGATTCTTTACAACACAAAGGCTCTTGGGAATATGGAGATTCAGAGCTTAGGCACTTCAAGACTAGCTTGCCATGGATTTGAGCAAGCTTTTATAGATGGGGAAGGAGGGAGTTGGGATCCCTATTATTATGGGATTGGCCCTATCAACAAGGAAGGTTCCATGAGAGGTGGCAAAACCACTTCCCTTCCATAGAACTCCCACAGCCAAACCTCCCAACTCAAGATAGGTAATGGTTTGTGAGTTTGTTGGAACTCAACTTCCGCCCATATTTAAAAAACAGTCCCTAAAATGGGTGGCGCGATTGCTGCTCTATGATAGAGCGCCAAGTGGCGCGACCTCTTTACAGGATTTCCCTGATTGGCGCGAGCACTGAACTGTCTACCCGCGCCAATGCAAAAAGAGCTGTTTTTCATGGATTTTGCAAGGAGATGTCTCAAGGGGAAATGAAGCTCATACTCAGAAGGATGCATTGATGATGTTTTCAAGGCATGACAGTGTTCACAGGTCACATAATGGGTCCTCCATTGTGCGGGACGGGGAATGGTAGGGACGGTGACAAGTTACTGTGTAACAGATGCCCCCTAAAGCATGAGGCCCGAGAGAGAGAGGGGTGAAATGCTTTACGAGAACATGTCCAACTGAAGGCCCGCCGTCGGAAAACCTGCACAGAAAGATACAACTGATATCTCAAGTACATGATGTATATATATGGTATGGACGCAGCCATCCGAACAGAGTATGCTATAATCCGGATCCGGGGTATGGGCGCAGCCATCCAACTAAGATCAAACAAATAGACTCAGGTATGGTCGCAGCCATCCAATCAGTGAGTCATGTACATAATGATAATAATCCCTGTTACGGCACAGTTACAACGGACACAATCAGAGGTCTTGCATTCATCTCGACCCCGACGAGTACAAGTTCAAGCATGTGAATATGTGAGCTGAAGTCGAACATGCAAGAACATCGCCTGATTACCAGCCAATGATGAAAGCTGTTAACAGACGCGAGAGAAACCACCAATAATGACAATGGTCCTCAAGGTAATACAGTTACAATCTACGGCGTGTGAATACATGAGTTGACGTCGAACACCCGCAGAATCACTCGATCGGAGGCCAATGATGTAAACCTCTCGTCGAATGCGATGAACCTGCCATTGAGGCATGCAGGCTCCAAGGTACCACAAGGAGTCTCTAGACCAACTTCCTGGATAATGAGTTGATGTCGACAGGAAGTGACCTTGATCGAAGGTGGGCCATAATGATTCCCACATCATTGACACGAGACAGAGGAACATGATGTTAGGTTGTGAATCAGGATCGTATGAGAAACAGAGGAAGGTTGATATTTGCAGAGGCCAACTTCTCTTGAACACATGAACGACACTACAGTGGACTTGGCAGTATTTGACATCAACGAATCAGAGGTCATGGCGACGAGGCAGTGAACAGATGAGAGGTCAAAAAAGATTAACCAAACCCTTGGAGGCAAAGTGAAGCAACGAGATGAGATGTCCCCAACCCGATACGAATGCAGACAAGTGCCATGTTCAAGAGCGACATACTGCCGACGACAACGACGATGGTTCCATTTTTCCCCACCATTTCTGGCGAGTACCCCAATTATTTTTAATAACAAGCTTGAAGGGGATAGCATATGCTTGCGATATAAGTCCGCCCTTCGGGCAAATCCATCCTAGTGCATTTAACGAGTCCTAGGAAGGAGAAACTCGGAGAACGTCATTTCGACTAGATCCGATGTCATCAGGGTTTAACGAGTCTGACAAAGGAAGAACTCGGCGTCTTTTCATGTTTAGAGAGTTTGAAAAGACAGTGGAAAAGAAAACTCCACAGGTCCCTTTTCGTAAATAGTTTCCCAGATCCGAAAAGGTAGAAAACAATATCCGGAAAAACCTCCTAGTCGCGATAGGCTAGGGTATTCCTTTTTCGTAATCGATCCAGCCCAGCCCGAAAAAGGGTTAAACTTATACTGGGTGAATGTCGATTCGTGTCCATTTTAACGAGATCGAAACGAAAAGGG
Organism: Pinus albicaulis; assembly: GCA_034641835.2. Classification (NCBI taxonomy): domain Eukaryota; kingdom Viridiplantae; phylum Streptophyta; class Pinopsida; order Pinales; family Pinaceae; genus Pinus; species Pinus albicaulis. The sequence goes on from CM076584.1 coordinate 1,518,246,963, forward strand.
CCTCGGCGATCTTTTCATATTTAGAGAGTCAGAAAAGAGCTGAAAGATGACTCCAGAGTGACTTTTTCGTGTATTTACCGAGTCCGAAAAAGTATAAAATACAACTCGTTTCCATCTTTTAAGTCGCAAAAACCTGCTGTTGCACATACCAAGCAAGCGTAAAACCCATTTTCGACATAACATATGCAAATATTTGATAAAAATAACTTTTAAAACCCATTTAACGTCGAAAAAGTTATAAATATGTCTAATTGGTAAAAATAAAATTACTTTTTACTATTTACCTTGGTGGAAAGCAACAGTGGTTCTTTTGGAGCAGAAACTTCTGACGGTGATTGCGACCAATCCAGTTAACCATTCAGCTTTTCGTCTGTCACAGGTAAGAGGCGCTCTTTTTCTCTTCATTTTCATTCATTTTTTAATAGCTGTCCCTTAGAAATCAGTTTTGTGTGGTCATTTTTAGAATTTTAGGGCTGCGCCCATTGGCGCGGGTATCGGGCACGTACCGCGCCAATGAGCTCTTTTTTGGTAAAGGGCTCGCGCCACGTGGCGCGACTGTTGGCAAAACAGCCGCGCCAGCGGCCGAACCTTAAATTCCGCCCAAAATTTCGACATTTAGACCAAATTGCTTGGAATTTGAAGCTCATCAAAGATCTAACTAAGGGTTTTTGACCATGTGAATGCAGATAATCACTCAAAATGGCAATCGAATGGAAGGAACGAGAGCACGGAGAAGAGGATGAATAGGCCATGCAAAGCCAAACTTGCATGAATGCACTTAGAAACTGTGGATTGAAAAAGTTCTTCCTCACGCCATGTTTACGAGCTCAGCCCGAGCTCCTCCAGTATCTAATCAGTATCTGGGACGAACAGGAACAGGTGTTCAGGTTACGAGACTAGGTGTTGGAACTGGAGGTCACTGATGTTTATTTCATCACTGGATTGTCCCGTAGAGGTCCAATCCCTGTACTGACTGGAAGCAGACCATCTGGGGAAAATATGGAACAAGTGATGGCACGGGTGTGCCCAGGGGCACAAACAGGATCAGGAAGCAAGAAAGTGGATATCCACACCGTCCCTGATCTGGCACTGAGAGTGGTTCTCCATACCATCACGCGGGCTGCTGGGTCACAGGCTCCGCACGAGGCCACGAAGACCCAACTCCTGCTGGCCTCAGAATGCATGGGTCCCTTACTGTTCAACTGGGCAGAAGCAGTAACTATCAATATGAAAAGGCAGCTCACAAGGTGCAAACAGGGAAAACTGAAACAGTTCGGTTATGGTTCCATCTTGGTATCGTTCATTCTGGAACGCATACCAATCTTCCAGGGCCAAGGAGCCGCAGTGGCGAGTCCGATACCACGAGAGCCACGAACGGTTCGCTGGGTAGCATTGATGCCCAGATCTGGAGGTGGCCAACAGATGTCCTAGAGGCCAGAGTTTTTCAGGTGGTTACGGCGCCAGCTGATCGTCGTGGAAGACTGGCCCTATTCGGGAACTGACTTTACCGGGGACCCAAATCTCCCACTACCAGAAGGAGATGATTGGGACGAGGAGCTGGGTAAGACCTCATATTTTGATTTTATGTTTATATGTTTTTTTTTTGTTAATACACATTCGTCTTAACACAATTATATATGCATGCAGATGTAGGACCTGAGAGACCAGCCGGGATGTCTCCAATCTCCCGGAGGACACAACTCGCCCCTGAGATTCAGGGTGAAGGCACCGGAGGAGATGAACTGATCTAGAACCTCGAGGGGATTGCCCACGGGATCCCAGACTATGCCCGGCTAGCAGACGTACCGATGGCATACCAGCGCCACACGGTGGGAGTTTCGAGTCGGATCCACCGAATCCTGAGGCACTTAGTGCGTGCAGTCACGTGCTATCATGAGCACCATGCGGATTAGTCCTTAGAATTTATACCACACCTATTTTTGAGAGACATAGTGTCTCAGGATGTACTAAGACGATTATGTATATTTTTTTAGTTTTATGTGACACACTCTATGTAAACATTTCGATATCTATATATATACATATCTATTTCTGGATGAGTCTTTCTTTACATGTGATGATGATTTATAAATTGCGTAAATGTCTGTCTAATACCAAATTTGCTACTGCATCTGTTAATGTATTCAAATGCCTGGGTATATGATGATATGTAATGTAGTCAAAACTCCTTTCCAGTAATCGAATACGCAAATACAGACGTAAGATGGACGGGTTCCTTACCGAATAGTGTCCATTCAGCTGTAATACTACAAGTTGTGAATCCAGGTACACGAGCAATTCACGGATACCAAGGTTTACTGCCTCGGTTAATAATTCCAACACGGCGCTATATTCCGCGATATTGTTTGTGGTACGTCCTAAACACACACATTGCAGGTCAATCAACTCACCAGCAGGATCGTAGATTACCCAGGCTGCGGAAGACAGATTCCTGGTACTGCGGGAGGCACCATCCGCGAAACCAACAAATGGATGAATAGACATCTGCACAACCAGGAAGATCCGATCAGCAGAAAGATGTTTACAAAGCACACCACACTATGTACACAAATGACAATCACACACCTATGTACACACACCACACCAAGAAATCACTTCAGGCGTAGTACTTTTTAAGGTACAGCCCATTTCTGGGCTGCGCCAGCGGAACTCCTTCGTAATCTATAAGCTCGTAGGCCCCATTTTTTAAAACGCGCTTTACTATATAGGGACCATGCCACATAGGCTGGAGTTTACCAGCTCCAAGCTTATCATGTGCCTGATCGTACAAGAGGACGAGGTCTCCTTCGATGAAAGAACGAGGAGAAACAGATTGATCAAAATGAGTTTTGACCCTCTTCTTTTGTGCTTCGATGATCAAAGCAGCTAGTCGACGGGTTTCATCCAACCGTTCGAGATACAGAAGACGTTCTTCCTCAGGAGAAGTATCCGGTAAGAGCTCCACAAATAATTTGAGCGAAGCAATTTCACATTCAACCGGCAGAGTAGCTTCCAGACCGTACACCAATTGGAATGGTGTGAACCCGGTTGCACTCTTAGCAGATGTTCGGTATGCCCAGAGAGCTGAGAACAGTTGGAGATGCCAATTGGATTTATGAATCCCAACTGTTCGCTGAAGCATGGTGACCAAAACCTTGTTCACCGCTTCAACCTGACCATTCGCTTGAGGGTAGTATGGTGTTGAGCTGTCGTGATGCAAGCCCAACGTTGAAGTCAGCTCCGTCATCATGTAATCACGGAAATGAGTACCGTGATCAGTGACGATGGCTTGAGGAACACCGAACCGTGCAATAACATGGTTGAATATAAATGAAGCAGCCATTTTCCCGTCAGCAGCTAGTGTAGGCATCGCCTCGGCCCACTTAGTGAAGTAGTCGACGGCGACAATGATATACGCATGCCCCCCGGCCGAGTGAGGGTTACACATCATAAAATCCATGCCCCATTTCGCAAAAGGGCCGACGGTAATAACGGGATGCAATGGCAATGGCGGCGCGCGCATCTTGCGCTGAAAAATCTGGCATGGATGACATTTACGGACTGCAGTGATACAATCCTTGAATATGGAAGGCCAGAAATAACCTGCCCGCAGAATCTTCTGGGCAGTAGCATACCCGGACATGTGTCCGCCACAGGCGCCACTGTGGCAGTCATTTAAGACTTTCTCAGCCTCTTCCAAGGTAAGGCATCGTCGGAGCACCGAATCTACTCCAATGCGATATAAGGTATCTCCTACGATACGGTAGGGTTGGGACTGGTGCCGAATCCGACGGCGGGCAGTTTTATCCAACTCAGACCGAAATGTCGCGGTCTGAAGATACACTATGATGTCACCATACCAAGGATCGCGAGTATCGATAAGAAACGGCGTTTCGTCCGGTATATGGTCTTCTGAGTGTGAAGGAACATAGTCTGTAGGGAGAGAGCATATCAAATCCGCGAAGACCAGTGATTTAGTTGACTTGGCAGTAGTGAACTCCAAGTCAAACTCCTGCAGGATCACGATCCATTTGGAGTACTTGCCCCCTAGTAACTGTCTAGAAAGAATATACGTCATAGGGTTGCAGTCTGAAACCACTGTTATCGTGCGCAAAAGGATGTAATGGCGAAAGCGTTGTACGGCGTGTACTGCTGCTAAGGCCAACTTCTCGACATGTGCATAACGCGTTTCGGGGTCGAGAAGGTTCCGAGATAGGTAATAAACAACATGTTCATCACCGTTATCGTCATCCTGCACCAAGACCATGGCGATGGTGCTAAATGCGGCGGCTAGATACAAAGTGAAGTCGCGGTGGTAGTCCGGAGGACGAAGCAACGGAGCATTGACTAACAATGTCTTCAGCTTCTCAAAGGATTCCTGAGCAATTTCGTCCCAGAGAAAGGGAACGTTCTGCTTTAACAAACGAGTGAATCCTTTGGCCACCTCGGCATAATTCGGGATAAAGCGCCTAAGAAAATTTTCTTTCCCTTGCAGACTCTGTAGCTGATACAGGGAGGAGGTTGATGGGAGATTTACGATGGCCTCAACCTTTAGAGGGTCAAGGCGAATTCCGTCTTTCGAGACTATAAAGCCTAAAAGACGGCCAGAATCAACGCAGAAGACGCACTTATGAGGATTGAGCCTGATATTGTAGCGTCTGCAACGAAGAAATATCTGGCGAAGATGCTCAGGATGGTCCCCTCGCTTACCCGAATGGGCTGGCAAGTCGTCCAGATAAGGCTGGACAATATGGCGAATGTCATGAAAAGCGTAGGACATCGCACGCTGAAACGTGGCGCCAGCGTTCTTTAAGCCGAACGGGAGTTTTTTGTACGCGAAAGTGCCCCACGGACAGATGAATGTGGTCTTATGTTGATCCTCGGGTGCAATATTGATTTGGTTGTAGCCTGAGAAACCGTCCATTAAGGAATAGATCTCACTCCCGGCACATTCGTCGATAATCTGGTCGATAAACGGAGTGGGATAATTATCCTTAGGACAGGCGCGATTGATATCGCGATAATCCACACAGACTCGAATTGTACCCTGCTTTTTATCAACAGGGACGATATTGGACACCCATTCTGTAAGGGGGATAGGATAAATAAAACCCGCATTCAGAAGTTTTTCAACTTCTGCCTTGATGGCGGCGGCTTTCCGAGGATGCATGGGACATAAGCGTTGGCGCACGGGTTTCGCACCTGGGTAGGTTGGAATCTCGTGCACGACAATACTCGGATCAATTCCCGGCATTTCCTCGTAAGACCATGCGAAAACATCTCTGAATTCTTTGAAAAGCTCAGTATAGACTTGAATCTCGTCGGGAGAACAAGTCACACCCACATGAATGTTCTCAACAATCCCCGGTTTAACGGAGATGTTGATTGGAACAGTTTGAGTAATGTTACTCAGATTACCCTCCGAAAAAGCCTCGTGCATTAAGATCGGTGTTTGAAGAGGAGGGGAAGGAACCTGAGTAGCATAACGCTCCAGACAATCAGTCATTGCCCCCAAGCTGGGCATAAACGAGGAGCAATGATGTCCATCGCCCCAGGGCAGCTCCTCAAGAGACATAGTTTCAATGATAGCCTCATCTGAAGGAAAAGTCTCTCTAAGAGGATCAGGTGAATCAGCCTGACCAAGCCAGGGGGATTGTGAGTAGACGTCGAGAGCCATGCTCATCGGAGCATGCTGAGGAGGTGGAGGGTTCGATGCGGCAACAATCTCACAGTAGCTGATCTCTACTGGCGTTAAAGGCATGGATTCTCCAAACTCATATACCTGCTCAGGTGTAGGAATAAGCCAGGGGTCATCAATCCTGGACAACATGTTGACTTGAGCGGTATTCGGTGGTGGTGCGGGGAATATACCCATGAGGACTGGGTCTTTGAAAAGACCAGGTCCTATGCTGTCTGGGGGATTCGAAATTTGATCCACGTATGGCACGTTGTTCTCAGAGCTAGAGGTGAAAAATGACAACTGATCTACCGTGACAATCTTGCCCTCGTGAGGGAACTTAATGAATCGAAAGACGGTAGACGGCACGTAGAGCATGGCATGGGTCCAGCTGCGGCCAAGAAGTATATTGTAGTTGAGTTTAGCGTCAACCACTTCCACTTCCACGTTGACAGTTTTTCCCTGTAATGTGATCGCAAGACTCTCGAGAACTCCCAGGGGTTTAGACTCCCGACCATCAAATGCCTCGAGGGCATTGGGAGATGACAACAAGGCTGGAGAGCCGATGGCCTTCCAGCAAGCGGAGGACATAACGCAAGTAGATGCACCTTCATCTACGACGGCCCTATGAATGTTCAGACCGTTAATCCCGACTTGAATGACCAAAGCGATTTGATGTGGAAGCCGGGGAGTAAAATTCTCCAGATCGAAGGTGAGAAGGCTCGAGTCGGCGGGATCGATACCACCGATGGCAGACAGTAAAGCCTTCCGTTGTGAAGGACAAATTTGAAGAACCTCAAGTGTAGACATGGCACATGGTGCCTGTGCCAGATCCTCAACGATACTGTAATGTTGAGCGGCACGAGCATTTGGATTGTAAGAGGATCTTCGAAGAACACCCTTGGGAGGTGGTTTCACAACAGGTTCGGGAGTCGGCTTCTCGATTTCCAATGGACCGGAGACAGGTGGGGGAGGCGGCCCTTCCGCAACTGCCTTCCCGGGTGCCTACCGCGGTTCATTGTAATCCTTCGACCGCGTAGCGATAGTGATAGGTGCATTAGTCTTCATCATGAAAACTTGAGACCCAAACGGTGCAGATGGTGACGCCTGTTCGACCATCTGGGTCTGCTGAGATGGAAATGGCTCTTTTAAAATAGCCGGAGTCCCTTTTGAGCCTTTAAGAAGTTGACTAACCTCGGACCGTCGTGGACAATCCTTAGTGTAATGGTCACCTTCACAGATGAGGCAAGGGAATTTCGGCTTACGTTGAGAGCCATCCTCAGTTCGAGATTTAGATTCCGGTTTCGGGGCATCAGATTTTGATTTGCCTTTGCCCTTCTTCTTCCCCTTGGAGGATTTGTCCGTAGGATTGGCCTGGACGGCATTCACCTCCGCGGTTTTACCAGAATCAGATGGGGTGGGATTAGCAGAGGTATTGTTGGAAGAATTAGCCTTCTGCTTCCCATTCGAAGACTTCTTCGAATTTTGAGAAACGGAACCAATGACACCATCCACCGTAGGGGTAGGCGGAGCCTTAGTGGTTCCGGGCCGTGGAGCATCAGTCAAGATGTCATAAAGTGTGCCAGATTGTGAATAGACAAGATCCAGGTACTGGGCACGTGCGATAGCTTGTTCCTCCGTCACACACGCTCCCATCGCGATATCCTGAGCGATTTTATTCACAAAGGAGGTGGTGAACCAGTGAGTCAAAATCTGATCAGGTATGTGAAACTTGATCAGTCGACAACGGCGCCGCCACTCATGGATGTGATCCAAAATGTGAGTGGCCGTGTCCTGTTTTAGAGAAGTCAGGAGGTGCGTCCCGGCCTCATATCGGACCGGCAACTGGAAATGCGTGAGGAAAGCCATGGCTAACGAGTTGAAATCCTGAAAAATACCACGGGATAGCTCTATGTACCACTTAGCAGCAGCTCCTGTTAAAGTACGCTGGAAAAGACGCAAACGAATTGAATCATCGACCCAAGAGTTAGACGAACACCAGAGGTGATACGTCATCACATGCGCCTGGGGGTCTTCGCCAGCTTTGCCCTCAAACTTGGGACAGTCACCTGGTATCTTGGTGGGAACCGGAGGCCAATATGGATTATGTGAAATCGGATCATTGGTCAACTTTGAAACGTCCGGCAGTTCCAAGGTAGCCAGGAACGGCAATGGAGGGTTAACTTCCATGCCAAGCCCAGGCTGAGGTCCGGTACCCATGCTCCACAATGGTTGTGAATATCCCTGCCCCCACGGGTTCTGTCCCGTAGAATTCTGACCGTAGGGGGCATAGTTCGTATAACCAGACTGATTTGGATTCTGGTAACCATAGTGCGGGGCTTGATAACCAGGGTTCGGGCCCTGATTAGGTGTCTGCCCTGTATAAGCAGCGTTTGGATTTGGCTGCTGAGCGTAGGTAGAACCGGGTGGAGGAGGATAATACGGAGAGCCTCCGGGGTGGTTATAGTTCGGTTGAGACTGACCATGAGGATAATAACCACTCTGAGGATGAGTAGGCTGCTGATAAGTGGAACCCTGCGGAGCCTGGTACGTAGGGCGTGGGCCACGACGGTTCCCAGGCTGCCGGCATTGAATGAACGGTTGTTGAGCGAGTGAGAACGGAATGAGAGGGCTGCCACGAATGACGAGGTTGACCGAGTGAGGGGCTGGCTTTGAACCAAGAGTGGCCGGGTGACCGAGCGGTGTTGGTTGCGCGAGGGTTGACACAGTTGTAAATGTGAACGGAGTTGTGCGGATGGGTCGGTGGCACGGAGGCGGGACACGGCTATGCGGATGGTAGGTTGCCCTGGTGGAGGAACGAGACCGAATTATCGCGGAAACAGTTTGACTCGAAGCGAGAACAGGTCGGTCTGGTGATACGCGTTAGAAACGACAAGATCTTTGGGGTGCATTGGTAAAGAAAATTTGGATTTTCCCCCGGGACCATAGGCCTGTCCCGGTTGATACCCCGGCTGAGGCTGAGCAGGTTGACCAGCAGGGATATAATATGGTCCTTGCGGATTGTACGATGGCCCTTGTTGGCCCGCAGGGTAGCCTTGGATGGGCTATCCCTGTGGGTCATACAAATAGCCAGGTTGGCCCGTAGGTTGGCTCTGGAAGGGTTGTCCCTGTGGGTTGTAAGCCTGGTTGTACGGTAAACCTTGAGCATATAGATAAGCCTCAGGAGCAGGAAGGCGCAAAACCTCCCCATGCTCGTCAAACTGACCTGGGAACGCATACACGGGAGTGCCATCTTGTGCATAGTGCGAAAAGAAAGATCGGTAAGGATCTTGGGGGAGCTGTCCAGCTCCGGCGTTCGGCTGCTGTAAAAACAACCGATACTCCTCCGGAGAGATATTCTCCAGTATAACAGTAGCTAGATAAATGTCCTCTGGAGTTGGCCCAGATCTAGTAGCAGATGCTGAGGCAACAGCAGAAGAGGCAGCCACACAAACAGTGGGTCGCACGGGAACAGAAGTGACGGGCGTCGAAGGAGACACCCCGGGTGTAGTGGCAGCTGGCCTCGAAGCAGGAGATGATATTCCCATAGAGGCAGCAGCTGAGATGATCTGACCCAGAGATCTGTATCCCTGTGGTAAAGAAGGACCAGCTGACGATGTGGTAGCCAGCTCAGAATCGTCTCCCTCAAACAATCTACGAGGGATGCGCTGATAGTCATCAGACCCCGGAATTTCCTCACCAGAATCACTCATGGTTGATCCTGCCGTTAAATCACGCAAAAGGCGGCGAGGACTAGGAGGAAAAACAGCAGCAACAAACGGTGAACCCGATGTAAGAGAAAGGAAATCAGCTCCTAATCTCAATTCAGACACAGGGTCTGAAAAGGGCCAGTTGAACTCAACTGGTTCTCCAAAGGGTTGCTCGGCGAGGACCGGTCCCCCGTCAGGAAACTCGGAAACAACAGGCTGCTGTGGTTCAACAGAAGGCTGAGAAGCTTCTGAAGAATCGTCCGTGTAAGGACTACCAGTAGATGAAACCGATGGTTCCGCCACCGTGGCAAAAGCCTAAAAGAAAAGAGAAAACATACACACGGGCTGAAAATGAGTTAAGACACACGATCAAACGGTCAACAAGCAATGTCTAAATAGGTGTGTAATCGTGGGCGATTAATTTTACCACATTGGAAAGTAAGAAATTCTACCGTTTCATATTTTAAGAGTCGAGAAACGATAAAAAGATGACTCTATCTCTTTCGGAGTTGACACAAGCGTGAAAGGACAAGCGCTTGACGGTCTTTTCAAGTTTAGGGAGTCAGAAAAGACCAAATGACTGCTCAGGAAAAACTAGGCACAAAGGGTGTACCAAATATCCGTGGACTGCAATATACACCTTGGTTTCAATAATGAAACAGAAATCGACCAAGGACTTTCCGTACGTGCAGGTAGTCTCCCCGAATGCTGTGTTCGGTGTATCACGGGTATAGGGCGGCAGACTCGGCTTCCTGTGGATAAAGGATTGAAAACCTATAGAGGTCTCCCTTTATATACGCGACGGTACGGGGAGCGCAAGTCCGTACTAGCGCTGTCTAAAGCCAACAGGCGAACGACAGCTGCTAGGTTTAACGACGCCGGAACACGTCTCTAGCCTAGACCTTCTAAATGTGTTTCGTTAAGTTCCAATGTTGCCTTAGGTTAATTGAATAAATTTTACGGTTGATCTTCAATTAAGTTTCAATTTCCAGGCCCTATCGTATGTAGTGTCTCGAAAGACTCCTAAATGCAAAGCTATATGCCACAGTGCAACATTTCGTTCGATGAAAACTAATTAGAGAAGAGTTGAGAGCTTTTACACAAACGAAATGAAAGGAAACCAAGCAACGAGATCTCTAATGCAACTAACGCAATTGACAACTTTTCATTCAAAACACTAATCATTAGTGATATGGAAAATATCACAATTTGCACTAATTAACAAAAGCAAAAGAGATTTTTTTTTTTTTTGATTTTCAATGTTTAATGGCTAATATGCACTAATCAAACTTGAAAACAAATGGAGCAACTTGAGAAACGATATTCAAGAGAGCGAAACAAACACATTTCACTCAACAACACAAGCAATCAGATCCCCAAATCGACCAAAGTCTCTCAAAGCGAAGAAAAGACTCAAAAGCTTCCAATGGACCGTGTGATCTAGGTCCAAAGCAAGACCAAACGAGTTTCGAATGAAGAGATGAACAATCACCCAAAAATCGCAATAAAACAATAAACAACTACTTAGAGAATGTGGAGAATCAATCAGGTAGTTGACGGGACAATCTAAACACCAAAAATCCCAAGGAGGGCTCGATACACTAAGCCACTAGATGACCTAGGGCTTAAAACGTGAAATCGGTAGATAGAAGCAAACAACCAAAGGACAAAGGTGAATTCCCAGCCAAACAAGACTCCAACACACTCAGGCAGTCGGAAAATCAAGAAGAAAAACACTGGTCAACTTCAGAGAGCTCAAAAATGAGAAAACTCAAAAAACTTACAGGGGTGGCGCGACTGTAAGTGTGAAACTGGCGCTAGAAAGCAATTGGCGCGGGTTGAACAAAGGCAACATGCGCCAATTGGCGCGACTGTCGGGTTAAAAACCGCGCCAGTCGAGTTTCTCAGCAAAAAATTAAAAATAAGCTACTCCAGAAATAGACCAATGCAAGCTAAGCAATCCAAGAAGCAAAAACACACAAAGAACCCAACCCAGAAGGTTCATCAAGCAAGGAAAAGCAAGATACAAACGGCAAGGCAAGACAAAGACTCCAAGTCGTTCAGTCCGTAAACCAAACCGGAGATTGACTGAAGTAGCGTTGATCTACTCCGCTAATGCAAGGCAGAAGCGTTTCGAAGGCTATCTGGTTGTACTTCAGACTCCGTCTATAGTTTACAAATCAAACAACCAGCTGGATCCCCAGCGGAGTCGCCAATTTTTTGAGGAGGTAAATCCCCTCTGCGGACAGAGGCGATCCCTACTAGCCCAGCAGGGGTCTAGCAACAAACAAACAATGTCATGACGCAGGTTCCTAATTACGAATGAAAAGGCTGGAGATAGAAGCCTACATGGATTCCAACGCTAGGATCTGAAGAAGAAGCGTCCCCGTTCCTCAGCCTCGGCAGATCACAATCCCTCCACGATCTCCGCGGATGAACACCTGCACATGGAAGAAACGAACAGTTGTTTGGTCAATTTAGTGTATCCTAAATTGCTGCATTTAATTTGTCAATCCGGGAATCGTAAGCTGATGAAGTGCGGCGCACTATATGTGCAAGATAACCTATTTCTTAACTTTTGTCGTTTTTGGTCTTTCTAAGGTGAAATGGAAATTCTAAAATGAAAAACAAGTTTGGTTATATTTGTTCAAGGAAGTTATATCCCCTATAATGATTTACCAATCTTGAAGCTTTAAAAGCAAAATGATACAATGACAAAGCTTTAAAAAGTAAAAGTGTCTTTCTTCGGGGAAATGAAAAGGTCTTGCTAATCAATGAGTCAAAACGAAACTAGTGAACATGAAAACTAAACTATTCTTATTTACTTAAGTAGAACACACAGCTTCAAACATGAAATTAGTTGCAATGAAATCGTCTAAATCGATTACCATCAGATTTCATTTTACGACCCTTCGTCATTGAATGACTGTGACTTGCGGAGTAATCATAAACAACTTGTGTGGTGATATTTAGTCACAGAAATAAATAAATATAAACCATACACATAATACAATCCCTCACCATCGGTCCAGCTGTGGCTTTCGGAGGCAACTGAAGATGCTATGAGCAGCTTAATATATCTAAATTTGCAGAAAAGAAACTAATACTAAACTACACATTTCATAATACAATCCCTCACCATCGGTCCAGCTGTGGCTTTCGGAGGCAACTGAAGATGCTATGAGCAGCTTAATATATCTAAATTTGCAGAAAAGAAACTGTACTGGCTACATTTCATCATGGGTCTCCTCGTACTTAAGAGATTTGTGTAGCTGGAGCTGTGATGAGCATATCAGGCAACAACCTGTTAGTTTAACCTATTTCGATGGAGTAAACACAGCTGAAATGTGCAAAGGCATTGCGAGTTAACAAATATGAAAGAGAACTGAGCTGGAATAATATTGGTCATATCATTAGCCAAAATATGAAAATGCCGGTATTATATAAAACATACATGAAAAGCTTATAATTAATTTGACAATCATAAAAACATGAAAGACAGGAATGAAATAGAAATTATGGAAATGTATAAACAGAAATGAAACAACTACAAAATATGAACATGTAATGGATTATGATACGATGACTTTTTAAAGAAATGAAATGAGAAATATATACATTAATACACAGAACCTTGGCTGAGCAGGGGCCCTCTACACAGCTTTGGTAACGATCCTCAAACACGAATTAAGTTGAAAACAGAGTCTTTTCACATTAAAAAGCAGTTCATTACAAACTGGTAGTATTACGGCTCAAGGCAGCGTAATCACTACAAAGCTAACATAACAGAGTACGCACATCAACTATCAACTAACAACTCAACAACTAACTCTACGTGCGTATGCAAACGCTTTATATAAAGAAATAAACTGTAACTGTCTCCTGAAGTTTATGATAGCAGCCAGCACGTAGACCACTAAGGCCACGGATATAGGAGTATGGCCATGTTGGAAAACGGATCTGTGGAAGGTGGGTGCTTGAATTCAACTCCAGAACTTTGCACAGATGTCAATTAACCTCCGCAAGCTTAGAAACGGCCGTATGGATGTTTATATGCCACGAAACAGAGTCCGGCCGACATAGAACTCCATAGTTGACTTCCACGTGGATGGCTTTGACCGCGGCTTTCTTTGACGAATTTACTTGAACCAATAGGACACGAACCATGTCCTCGTCATTCCTAGCCTGCCCATGTGGCTCGTTTCCTTCGTAGACACCTGTAGCATAGATTTCCACAAAATGACTGCACGATTGCGATGGTAACGGAAAGTGGCAGGTTTCCGCGGTACAATATGAGCAAAATCTAAATCAAATAGAAAACACAAAGACATAATTAAAAACCATGTTAGATACCATTTTTCACATGATATTGACCAATTTTTGGAGGTTTGGGTGGTGGAAAAAAGATATGGAAAAGTGTATGGAAAAGAGGCAAATTCGGGACTCAACAGATACAAGCATAGAAACCGACATACGTAACTAAACATCAGTCAGAAAGGATGTTACTCACATTAACATGATGGAAAACAGAGTGGAACCATAATCATAATCATCTATTAAATAATAAACGAAGAGAGATTACAACCAAGTTCTGACGTCGCGGTCTCCTTTGGATGGGTCTCCAGTCGTCCACGTCTCGCAAAGCTTGCCAAGGAAAGGGAAAACCTCTCCAGAGTCTCGTGACAATGGTCTCCTTACTTGAGTCAGCCTTAAGGGAAAGAGAGGGTGCTTTACAACACAAAGGCTCTTGGGAATATGGAGATTCAGAGCTTGGGCACTTCAAGACTAGCTTGCCATGGATTTGAGCAAGCTTTTATAGATGGGGAAGGAGGAGTTGGGATCCCTATTATTATGGGATTGGCCCTATCAACAAGGAAGGTTCCATGGGAGGTGGAAAAACCACTTCCCTCCATAGAACTCCCGCAGCCAAACCTCCCAACTCAAGATAGGTAATGGTTTGTGAGTTTGTTAGAACTCAACTTCCGCCATCCTTATTTAAAAAACAACTCCCAAAATGGGTGGCGTGACTACGGCTCTATTACAGAGCACCAGTTGGCGCGACCTCTTTGCAGTAATTTCCTCATTGGCGCGAGTACTGAACTGCCTGCCCGCGCCAATGCCAAAAGGGATATTTTTCATGACTTTTGCAAGGAGATGTCTCAAGGGCAAATAAAGCTCATGTTCAGAGGGATGCATTGATGATGTTTCCAAGGCATGACAATGTTCACAGGTCACAGAATGGGTCCTCCATTGTGCGGGATGGGGAATGGTAAGGACGGTGAAAAATTACTGTGTAACAATGGCCACTATGGCGGCCTGCAAGAAGAATATCACAGCAGAAGCCACTGCTAAACTCTTCTTTGAACGAGTGTGGGTGCACTTTGGGATCCCGCAGTCTATCATATCAGATCGGGATAGCAGGTTCCTCAGCACATTTTGGTCCAACCTCTGGTCAATGTTGGATACCAAGCTCACCAAGTCCACAGCTTTCCATCCCCAAACAGATGGCCAGACAGAGGTCGTCAACAGAATGATTGTACACATTCTGCGCATGTACAATTCAAAGCATCCACGCACATGGGACGAGAGCCTCCCTTATGTACAACATAGTTATAATCGGGCTCTCCACAGTTCAATCGGCCATAGCCCCTTTCGGGTGGGCTTGGGATTCCAGCCACTATGTCCCATTGACGTAGCCATGCCATTTGCAGCTGCTCAGGCCAATTCAGCTCATGTCCAGTCTGAAGTTGACAAAGCCAGTAGCTTCATCGAGCGCATTCAACACATCCGCCAACAGGTTCATGATATATTGGACAGAGCCAATGCCAAGTACAAGCAACGCCATGATCGACACCGGGTGCCACACAACTTCCAGGTGGGTGACAAAGTATGGCTACATTTGCAGAAGGAGCGCCTCACTGGACCCCACCGCAAGCTTCGCCCGCTCCGATACGGGCCGTACACCATCACCAAGGCTATAGGGAACAATGCATTTGAGCTCAGTATTCCACCATTCCTTGGTCTGCACCCAGTCTTCAATGTGGATCGCCTTCGTCCTTACTTCCCACCTCTACTGGACACCTCGGACATTGCGGAACAACTCACACCAACTGAGTTAAATCCAGACTGCATGGAACAGGCCACCACAGATTGCATCATGGACATGCAAATCAAGAACACTCGCCAGCAAAAGATCCAACTATATCGGGTTGTCAAAGCTGGC
This sequence comes from Pinus albicaulis, assembly GCA_034641835.2. Lineage (NCBI taxonomy): Eukaryota > Viridiplantae > Streptophyta > Pinopsida > Pinales > Pinaceae > Pinus > Pinus albicaulis. The sequence goes on from CM076584.1 coordinate 1,518,262,573, forward strand.
CAACTCCTGCACCAGGGAAAGTGGTTCACCAGGGACCAAGTTCAGCAGAAATTTCCTCATCTCATGGAGGAACTTAACGCAATGGGGACCATTGCTTCCTAAGGGGGGAGGAATGATCGAGGTGGATATTGGTGGTCACCCGCCTATTCCACTTGGGGCTCCACCATTGTCTATTTCAGTTTTTCAGTTTCGGCACAGTTTACTATTTTTAGCAGTTTTTCGGGTCCTAAACTTCCGGAGCCGTTTTGAGGCCCTAAACGACGTTTTTTGGGAAAACGGAGAGCAACATGTGTCCATGGACCAATGTTGCTCATTCCAAATTTGTAGTCCTCGGATAGATCTTTCTAACGAGGTATGGTACGCGTCAAACGAAGATCGTATGCCAAATTTACGCCCCTGGGAAGTTGAAACACCAATTTACCCAAACGGGGCCCATAGTTTTGGCGCTTCATCTCCTAGGGTTAGGGTTTTGGCTGTTTAGGATTTCCCATTGTTTTTAAATGATAAATAGGCCCTCGAGCCTCATTGTAACTCAGTTCAGAGGCCTGTAGCCGCCACATCTCTTCTCAGAGATAGCTACCAGCGCCCTAGCTAGTTTTATTTCCATTATGTCTGTAAGCAAATTTCAGTTCTTTGATATTAATGAAAGGAAGTGTTATTTCCGCTGCATCTATGTATTTATGTTTATATGTTTATTCTATTGCGTTCCTGCATAAATCCGGATCACATAATCATATAAGCGATAACCAAAATCATTAGCACCATATCCAATAAAGGTACATTTCTTTGATTTTGCCTCAAGCTTTGTTCTATTTTCTTTATTAATATGGACAAAGGCCTCACAACCAAAAGGCTTTAAAAAAAAGTAGTTTACCTTTTTACCTGTCCATGCTTCCTCTGGAATACCACCATCCAAGGAACTTGAAGGCCCTCTGTTTATTAGATAAACAACAGTATCTACAGCATCTGCCCAAAATTGTAAAGGCAATCCTTCATGCAATCTCATGCACCTTGCACGCTCCATGATTGTTCTGTTCATCCTTTCTGACACACCATTTTCTTGTGGTGTTCTTGGAACTGTCTTCTCTCTGCGAATTCCATGCTCTGAACAGTACCTATCAAACTCTTTGTTGCAATATTCACCTCCATTGTCTGATCTGAGATGCTTCAACTTCTTTCCTGTCTCAATCTCAACCAAAGCTTTCCATTTCTTGAAAGTATCAAATACATCAGATTTATTATGAATACAATAAATCCATGTTTTTCTAGTTGCATCATCAATAAAAGTAACATAATAACGAGAGCCACCGAGAGATGATACCTGAGCAGGTCCCCATACATCTGTATGCACAAGCTCCCATTTTTCGCTCTTCTTTTCTTTCCCAACTCTGAGAAATCTGACTCTCTTTTGTTTTCCATAAATGCAATTCTCATAGAAATCCAAATCAACATTCTTCAAACCTGGCAACAAATTTCTTGAGTGAAGAATCTTCATTCCCTTCTCACTCATGTGTCCGAGCCTATGATGCCATAATGCTGCATCTGCTCCTTTGGAAGTTAAAGCATTAACAAAGTTAGAAATACATTGCATAAATACAATGTACCAACCTTTTCGGCTTTTACTATTACCAGCGCTCCTTTTGTGACCTTCCAAGTTTTATCTGTGAAAGTTGTCACGCAACCTTCACTGCCTAACTGCCCTGTTGAAATCAGATTTTTCTTCAGATCTGGAACATGCCTTACCTCCTTTAGTAGCCATTGGTTTCTATTTTGTTGTTTTACAATAAGTTTACCCATTCCAAAAATTTTACATGGTTTATCATCACCCAAACGAACTTGTCCAAAATCTCCTTGAACATAGTCATGAAAATATTTCTTATCAGGTGTGGCATGGAATGAAGCCCCTGAATCTACAACCCAAGAATCAGTAACATTTTCGAAAGAAAGAATCAAAGCATCTTGTAACACATCACTTGTCACATTTGCTTCATGATTGTTTTCTTGTTGTGTGTCTCCTTCTTTTCCCTTCCGAGATCTACAGTCTTTCTTTAGGTGTCCTTTCTTTCCACAATTCCAGCACACTATCCCTGATCTGGACTTGGATCTGCCTTTCCTTGATTTACTGCGATATCCCAAGCTCTTTCCTCTTTCCATTCTTCTTCCCCTAGACTCTGCACTCAAAGCATTACCCGATGTCTCACTGGAGCTTTTCCATCGCATTTCCTCGCTAAGGATAGCACCAATAACATCATCAAACTTTAAAGTACTAGATCCAGAGACAGAGTTACTAATGGCCATTACTAAACCATTCCAACTCTTTGGCAATGAGCACAAGAATAACAGAGCTCTAACTTCATCATCAAAGTTTACCCCTACAGAACTTAGCTGACTGGTAACTGTATTAAATTCATTTAAATGGTCTGCAACAGATCCACCTTCCGACATCTTCATATTAAATAGTCGTTTCATAAGAAATACCTTGTTTTAGGCTGAGGGTTTTTCATATAGTTTCGCCAATGTCTGCATCAAACCCTCTGTTGTTGTTTCCTTCGAAATATTGAAGGCGACTGACGCCGCAAGACACAATTGTACTATTCCGAGTGCCTTTCTATCGAGAATGTTCCATTCCGCGTCTGTCATGGCTACCGGCTTCTTCTTTTTTCTGCTTAATGGTAGGTAAAGATCTTTCTGATACAGATAATCTTCCATCTGCATCTTCCACAGCGGAAAGTTTTGGCCGTTAAATTTCTCGACCCTAAACTTACCATCGTCTACCATTGCTCCCACTCAAACCAGGAACCCTTCTTTCCTGCGAGTTTATCAACCAAATATACCTTCGGCTTTGATACTAGTTGTTAGAAAATTATATATTATGGATAAATGCAACACATAAAATATGCGGAAAATACAAGCACACAAAAAACACATAAAACCAGAGAGACACAGATATACGTGGTTCACCCAGTTTGGGCTACGTCCACCCCGAACAGCCATTCCTTCCTTTCTATTATCCAGCAAAAATGAAGACAAAAACCTACAGCAGATCCCCTGTAATATCCTATGTTCTTTCTCACAGTCTCCCTCTCTGTTTCTCGCTCCGAGAATACACATACATTGCACAGACGCAATACAATGCCCTCATAAAAGTGAGGGGTTGTCTTCTAGGGAAAAAAAACCCTAATCTAAACATAAATTCTACCGTTAGATCATTTTCCTAATGAACGACCCAGATTAACTAGAAATTACTATACTTTTACAAGGCAATTTTACATCTGTTTTTAGCTTCGGGGGCGCTGCCCCCGAAAACCCCCGCCAGGGGGGGGGGGGGGCTGCAAAAAGCGCTGCCACCCCCCCTGGACCCCCCACGGCAGCGATTAATTACGGGCAGTGTTGCCGCCCCTTTTAATGTACAGGGATCCAATGTGGTGATACAAAGTAAACAAGATAATCAAGCTCCACACCCAACATAGGTTATATTAGTATTTACTCAAACAAACAGACAAATGAGGTAAGTTGGTGGTTGAAACCATTATGGAATTTGAAGTGTCTATAAAGACAAGGATTTTCATGTGGTCCTTTAAAAAAAAGGGATTAACTTGGTACAATTTGAAAAAATGTAATCAAGAAGCATCTGGAAGGCTTTCTTTATGTAGCAAAAGTGAAGAATTGAATAATCACCTCATTATGGAATGTTAATTCACTCAAATAGTATGGGGACAGACAAAGTTCCATAAAAATGTATAAAGGGAAATTTCAATGGAGTAAGGTTTGAAGAACTAGCTATCAAATCCTCAAACTAGATCTTGAAAGGCATTATCAATTATCATGGTATGGAGGATTTGGTTCGCTAGAAAACATTGCTTCTTTGATGAAAATTTGTTTTTTTTTTTAGTTTTAGCTATAGCTCAAGATCTGAGTATTTTGAATTCATTCCCATAGGACTTGGTTCAGGGCACTCAACGATAGGTGATAAAGGGAGGGATTAACAAGGAAACCTCATGGGCTTATTTTGATGGGGCATCTCAAGAAAAACTTCCTAGCTATGGAGGGTGAGGTACTCTTTATTTCCCATATCTCCACTACTTAAAGTTTAAGGTGGGACTGGAAGAGGCTTAAAATAATTATGTAGAGTTGATGGCATATAAATTACTATTGTTTTTTTTTTTAAGTCAGCAGTAGAAATTTATACTAATTAAACAAAATAAAAATACAAAATAGCAATTGGTTTGTCAGATTGGAAACCAGACCAACTGCAGAAGTAGATTGTTTTGATACATCCTCAATGTAATATATCCATTAAGTTCTTCTATCTCATGTTCAACACAAAATATTTCCTATTATTGATTTATCCTTGCTAGGTCTGACTAGATGTTACACTAAAATTTGTCACCATGACATTTAGCTGTCTATATGGGTTCATCATTACCTATATTATGCTTCCTTAGAGGTCCAAAACCATAAATTTCCTAAACCAAGTCTTGGAATTGATAAAAGCTCATTAAAACCCTAAAAAGCCTAACTCCGCACTTTTCCTAGTCATTTCCTGCAGTACTACAGTTTATTTCTCTAAAAACTGCGGCACATCCCACACTTTCTTCTCATTAAAACTATGGGCCCCGTAAAAGGTAAAATAAAAAGAAAAGTAAGTTCTAGAAGCCCAGCTGGTCGAATATTCTCCCAGTTGGAGCCTTCTAGAAGCCCTATCTGGTCGAGCTTCGCCCCTTCCGTTCATGAACCTCTATCCCTTCATAAATGGAGCTATCCCTTGGTTTTTGGCGCTAAAATCCCATTATGAGAGGGATTTATCCCTTCCTTTTTGGAGCTGAAACTACCTCCCTTTTGTTATAAATTGAGACCATGTTTCAGTCTCAAGGGTAGACTGTAAATTGGAGATTGTAGATTGATAGAATTTGATAGAAGAGAATTTCTGAAGAAATTATACTCTCCACATTTGGCATCATTGGCATGAGAAAGATTACATACTCATCGCCATAGTTTCATGCTAATTCAAAGAGTTGGAGTCCTGTCAAACTAAGGAAGACGGTTATTCGAAACCTCGGAAGAACCTGTACAAACATCAAGGTGTCAAGGTTGTAAGGTTTATTCTTTTCATTCAAAAATTATACAAATGGATTCTATTTTCTCATTATGTTGTTCATGTATCTTTTGGATAATTTAATTCTTGGATTCCTTGACCACTAAGATATATTATTGCTTTTGAATTATCATATCTTGCAGATGCTTTTGATCTCTTTCGCTTGTCTTTGATTGCAGATCTTACATGTTGGATCGATATCTTCTGGAGCGACTGGATTGAAGATCGAATAAGCATTGGACTTCAGGTAGGAGCATCTCTCTATAGTTAATTAATAATTCTTGAGCATAATGGTCTAGAGAAAATGGTCTACATTTGTCTGTTTGTTTCTAGATAACCTTAGGATACTAGGGAGATCGCTCTTGTCCGCAAGAGGGATTTATCCGCATAACACTAGATGATACCTATATTTACCAAACCTAAAATTAACAAAAAGGTTGATAATATCCATACTAAAACATATCTCTAAATATTATACTAGTGAATTAACCCCTATAGATATAAATGTTTCATTCTTGTACTTCATTCAATTGTCTCCTTGCTAGGAGAAGCATCCATAGGAGTCATCGTCGAGGGTACGCTTGAGCCTCCTAACGCTCTCGCCTTGAACTTCATGAGGTGTGTTGGTACCCCTTTCTCGTCCCTTAGGGAAATGTTAATGTTATGGAAATACTTCAAATAAATACAAAATATATCATGCAAGTTCTCTATATGTCCTTGATGTAGCTTCTCGATGTTTACCATAATCTTAAAAACAGTCCCCACCTCTCCAATCCACTGATGAATATCCTTCAGTGGACTTATGATGTCTTTCTGGAATTTCACCCTCTCCTCATGTCATGTTTCTTGCAGCTGCCCCATTAGAGTTTTAACATGTCAGGTTGTTTCTAGAGTGTGGTGGTACAGGGTCTCTCTAGTCCTCGTAGTACTTGTATCAATAATCCAATCTACATCCTCCTCTATCCGGTTATCGGGAATAGACTCCCTCTACTGACATAATTCCTTTTCCCAAGCCTCCACCGCCTCTTTCCCTTTTGGTGGAATAGTATTATTAAAATCCCTCCCTGCTTCCCTTGCAGTAGTATCCATGTGGGTGCATTTAAGATTCCCCTCCCCATGCTCCTGCACTTTGGGACTCCCCATTAAATATCTTATTCTCCCCATCTTCCAAACTATTTTAGTCCCTATCATTTCACACTTAAAATCATCCCTTTTCGTCTCTCCCTTACTCCTGAAATGAAAAAGTTCCAGACATAGCACGATAGAAAGAGCATCAACCCATGGACTTAAAGCCTGGATGGCTCAAACGCTCTGTCCTCCACACTTTTTGGTAGATACCATTGTATCCTTTGGTGTTGCATTGTTGAGGCTTGATCTGCCTGCGATAATATCACCACCTCAGGTGGGCCTCCATTGTTCTTTCCTTTCATTCACCATTTCCTACGGATTTTATAAAATCATCAAATATTTTTGTCGCACCTTGTACGCATTCCATGAACCTATCGTACCATTCCACCTCTCATTCCCCTTCTCATCATTTATTACCCACATTGCATAATATACATTAATTTTGGTTTTCATAGCATCACCGCCTTTAGCTACCACCTTTTCCATGCATTTAATCAGTTGTCCTTCTTGCATCATTTTCCATGCCACATCCTCATTCGATCGTGAGCTAGTGTCCCCTTCATTGGCCAACCCCTCGTCCACTACATTAGCAGACCTCCAAACCAAACTAAATTCAACTATTACTAATATAGCTAGGTGTTGTTGAACTTGTTGGTTTAATTGTCCCATGCACCAATTCTTTGTTACCTTGTTTACCTGCATGCCACATTGTAGCCTCCTTGTCGCTTGGATGTAAATAATTGAATCCACATCCACTGTGAAATTTAACAACCTTTCTCACACCAGAATTTACAGCCCTTGTTTGAAGGAATGGAATTAAGCAACGTTGTTTGAAGCATGCCTAAGGTTGATGAAAAACATCCATGTAAATTTTCCCTTTACAGTCTCTTATAACTCCTCCGACTCCTACATCCCTTGGGTTTCCTTTTGAAGCCCCGTCAAAATTCAACTTGAAGAACCCATTTGGGGGGCAGGGAATCCAAATTTTCAAGCCCATTTGTTTATAAGATTCTCTAACTCGTGTAACTATCATATTAGTATTTTCCAAGTTCATTAGTTTGAAAATTATTCCCTCCTATGGAAACGGTTGCTCGTCAGACACCCTCATCCTTTTACTAATTACATTTTCCCTCAATTGTATCTGATTAATTTCAACTAGTCGTTCTGTAGGGAGATTCTTATTCTAGAAAATTCATTGATTCCTTTCCTTCCATACATCCTATATGAGTAATATCAAGGCCAAACACCAGGTAAGATTAATCATCTTGTTCTTTGTTTAATTATCTCGTCATTTCATAATTGTGCCTTGTATATTATCTTTTGCCTTGTTAGTTTGTCTAAAGACAAAGGCTAACCAGTCCCAGATAAAAGAATAATAACTACAGCTATTAAGTAAATGGTTTAGATTTTCCTCTTCACTTTCACAGAGGTAAAACCATGAGGCCCCAATAAAACCTCTTTTAACCATATTTTCCCATGTCAAGACTTTCTGATGCAGAACCAACCATAGGAAATTTTTTATCTTGGGCCATTGAGGAAACGACCATATCTTTCTCCATACTAAGTCTATTTCCTTACTATGATGACCTTAAATATAGGATATAGCCTCTTTGAGGTTAAATTCTCCACCTTCCTTTTTTCCCCACCTCAACTAGTCATTGTCTTTTACATAAAGGATTATTCTCTAGCTTAATTCTCCCATTATATATTGGAACAAAAAATCATTCTAAATAGTCCCTCGAAGTAATTTACATTCAATATTCTCCATTTAGTGCCCTAGATCTCTTGTTCCCAATACTAGTACACTTGCATTCTTCCTTCTCTCTTAGTTTCCAATTAAATTAGGAGCCATTATTCTTTACTTAGGTTGGGTTTTTTCTGCCAACATCAGCCCAGAAAAATGTTGATATCCCATTTCTAATCTCCCAAAAGTAGTGCTTTTGTATAATTTCCCTAAAGCTCCAAGCTAAATTTCAAATCAATGATCCTTTGATTTCCCCTTACACATGGACAAGGTCCTAGGAGTGCCAATTATGGGTATATTTCACCTTCCATAATGAGGCCCAAGGTGATGAACCTTCCTTTAACCAGCGCCACCATATTTTAGCTCACAATGCTCTTTTGATAGTCTCTAGATCCTGTAAACCAATGCCACTTAAAAACTTTGGATTGCATACCTTCTCCCAGACTACTAGATCCCATTTCCTCTTGTCTTCATCTCCTCTCCATAATAAATTCCTTTGAATATCCCTTATCTTCTACAAAACTCCTTTAGGAGATGGGATCATTGATAACATATACCCTAGTATCGCTTGAAGAAATGTTTTATTCAAAACTTGCCTTACAGCTACGTTCAAAGCTCTATAGGTCCAACGTTTAACTTTACCTCCCAATTTTGACATAATATTATCCCAGTAGGATTTATTCCAAGCCCTGACTGTTAGAGGGATACCCAAATATTTTGAATGAGTAGTCTCCCTTTGGAACCCTAATATAGTTGTAAAATTCCTTTGTATAACAATATGCATATCAAAAAATAATATCACATATTTAGAATGGTTGATCTCCATACCTGAGGCTTCTGTGAAATTCTCAAAGATGGCCTTGAATATTTTATCCTCCTTCACTATGGGGACACTCTGTAATGGTATCATCAACAAATCATTGATGTGTTATTGTTGGGCATCCTTTATGTGGTTGAAGAACTCTGATATCCCCTTTTCTAGAAACATCCTTGACAACTCTACTGAGAACTTCCATCATTATAAAAAAAGGGGGGAGAGGGGGGAGGCGGGGCGGCAGAGGGTCCTCTTGAAGAATTCCTCAAGAAGGAAGAAAGGGTTAAAAGGTGCCTTTCTTACTAAATTCGAAAAACTAGGAGAGGTGACCAAGGACATGATCCATCCGATCTATAGATGATAAAAACTAAAGGCCTTTAGAATTTCTTCCATATACTCCCAACTGACCTTATCATATTCGTTGGATAGTTCTATATGGACTATCATTCTTTCTTTCCCCATAATTTTGAGTGAACGAGGTATCTCATGGGCATGGATAACGTTATCCAATATTTTTCTACCTTCGACAAATCCAGACTACTCTTTTGAAATCAACATAAGAAGAACCATTTTTATGTGGTTGGATACAACTTTTGATATGATATTTTATATGACGTTACACAAGGCTATCAGGAAAAACTTCTCCAGAGTACGAGCTTTCTCCTCTTTCAGTATTAGAGTGATAAACATGGAGTTCAGGGCTTGAAGAATAGTATTTGAATCATGAGAGTCCTCCACAAATTCAAAAACATCTTGTTTGACCACCTCCCAATAGGATTTAAAGAAATCAATGGTGAATCCATCTGGGTCAGGAGCCTTACCATTAAGCATTTATTGAACAGCCTAAGCAACCTGCTCCAAGGAAATAGGTTTATTCAGATTTCGATTATGCTCCTTATTTATTAGTTTGGGAATATGTCTAACAATGTTCTAGATTTACTATGATGTATCCACTTAGGGCTCTTCTACTATCTTCTGGAAGTGTTACACTAACACCTCATCAATGTCTTGGTGAGCTTCATAATACTTCCCCACTACATCCTTAATTCTGAGAATTATTGTTGAATTCTTATGTTCTATTATAGAGTTATGGAAAAAATTTGTATTATTCTCTCCTTGGAGCCATATGATTCTAGATGTATGCTTCCATGATATTTCCTCATGTAATAATATTTCTTCCCATTTCTTCAATAGATCACATTCCTCTTTCCTTTTCACATATGTCTACCCATCTTCCATTAATGATTTTTGTTGTTCCTCCAATTCTTGAGTTGGATTTTAATATATCTCATCCTAGCTTGTATTTTAAACATATTGGTGCCTTGAATAGGTATGGGATCTGACCACCATTTCTTAATGTTCCCCATAAAGGTGGGGTGAGTTGTCCAGAAGGCCTCAATTTTGAATGGTCTATTTTTAGGAGTTTCTAACATTGTTACCGTTAATACCACTAGCCAATGATCAGAGCCTCCTGTGTAATCAATTTAGCGTCCTAAATTGCTAACATAAATTATCAACCAGGGCTAGTAAACTGATGAAGTGTGGTGCACTATATGTGCTTAAGTGACCTCTTCCTTACTTCGTTGTATGTGTTTTTCTTATTGTTTTTGGGAACAGAAATGTAATCTACCTCTGGAGTACTCTCACTAAATTAACATGCAACTAAAAATGCTAATTAACTCAACATAATACAACCAAATCTTTTTCATCTAATAATGATATGTTGGAAGAGCGTTTTAAGAAAAAGAATGATTGTAAGATAATGAGGATCTTTTAATCTAATTGCAAAACAAAAAATGCTAATTAACTCAATATAATACAACCAAATCTTTTCCATCTAATAATGATATTTTGGAAGAGCGTTTTAAGAAAAAGAATAATTGTAAGATAATGATGATCTTTTAATCTAATTGAAAAACAGAAAATGCTAATTAACTCAATATAATACAACCAAATCTTTTCCATCTAATAATGATATTTTGGAAGAGCGTTTTAAAAAAAAGAATGATTATAAGATAATGAGAATCTTTTAGTTAAACAAATAATGCAAGACATGAATTAAAAGCTATTTATCTAAAAAGAATATAGAAGCCTCCTTGGATAGCAGGGGCCCTCTGCTACCAATTTGGTGAAGTCCTTCAGCTCCTTAAAGTTGTAATCAAAACATCATCAAAGAACTGAATTTCTCTATTGAAAATCTCACAAATCTACATCCCATTCCATCTTAAACTTTGTTACAAAATACTCCTATTTTCTCCTACTTCTTCATTAACCATGATAGGAGAAAGCTTCTCCTATTTATACAAAATATGAGGAGTCATCTCATTAATGAGAGTCCATGAATCTCTCCCTTCAACTCTAGAGTTACAATCAAAATAGGAAATGATAAGACACATGTCTTTCTAGAATTTCAACACAACTTAAGAAATGAGACACATATCCTCTTAGAGTTTCAATACAACAAGGAAGTGAGACACATATCCTCTTAGAGTTTCAATACAACAAGGAAGTGAGACACATGTTCTCATGATCCCATGATCTTCTCCAACCAAATTCGAATTTGGTCTTAGAGTGCCACATAAGGGTCTTCTAGAAGTCTCCTTTTGACCTACACATGTCACAAAACTCACAACACATATATAGATATATGAAACTATGTTAATTTTCTAGTTTCTAATCATAAATTCACTTTAAATACATAAAATAAATAACTTTGGAAAACAAGGATCCTAACCCATATATTTATGAAAAATGGTTATTTGATGTAAGGCTTTAGGTCAGATGGCTATGAAATAAGAGCTAGATGGTTATGACATAATGGAAATATGTATGAATTATAGAAAACACTTTTGAGACTCAACATACCCCCTAACTGAAGTTGTTGCATGTCCTCATGCAACTATTGCAATGATTCATTTGTCCATGAGTTGATCTTTGACTCATATAGATTCGTTCCAACCTTTGCTTCTCGATATTTTCTTTTTGGAAAAGTATAATACATTTGATTGCAACATTTTTTTTTGAATGGTTGGTTCTTGTGTGACAACCAATTTTTTTCAGCAATGGTTCTTGTGTAACAATGCTTTATTTTCTTTGTTGCATCAAAGTTCATGAAAACAATTAGAATCAATTACTTCATTAATGAATTGATCATTTGCAAGGCATATAATCTTTTGGATCATGTTGCAACAATAGTTGGTTGGGAAGTATATGTGGATGGAAATGAAATGAAAATGTGTGATAGTGTATGACATGTGGATATGAAATGATATCCCTTCCCCCCCCAACTAAAGATATGACAATGTGGAAAAGGGAGTGAAGAATTTTTCCAAAGTTACAATTTTAACATTCTAATGAATTACATGACTAAAAATTAGAAAACAACATACCTTCACTTACCTTAAATGTGGATGAGTTGTGTATGTGTGGTGGCTGCAAAATTTTGATCATATTCTTCTTCAAGTGGCTGAACAAGAGGAGTCATGGATAAAGAAATAATATGACTTTTTATTGCTTCTACTAAAACTTGTTGAATCTGCTCCAAAATGCTGAAAATAATAGTCTTCATGTCTTCAAAACTCATTGACACAATTCCTACTATGTGAAAAGATGTTCTGATGTCGAACATAGTAGGAAATTGTTGACTTAGTGGCCATTAATGGATGCCACTAGTCAACACGAGAACTCTCACCATTGATGACAATGAGAATCAAGATGCCCAAACACATCTTGCTAGGTACAAATGATTTTGCTGATGTCGAGTCACCTAGAAGATCTGACGAACAAGAGACATTAATTTATTCCCATTTTTTGTCAGCATGAGAACTTGCCATTAAGGCATGCAAGCCTCAAGGTGTTTTACAAAGAACTTAGACTCAAAGGACTATAGACTCAATAGTTTGCATTGAAGCAGGGCTTATTTGCAGAATGAAAATGACAAGAAATGGAAGATGAAAATGGAAGATGGTAATGGAGAGTAGAAATGACAATGGGCAATAAGCATGTGAATGAGCCTCCTGCTTTTATTTGTGGGTTATGAATGGACAAAAGGAAATGGAAAGTGGATGTGAATGTAAATGGAAAATATGAAGTGAAATGAGGTGAATGGTTTATTATGAGGTATGGATGTGATGGAGACAATAGTATCTGAAAGTTGTCAATTGTTTGGATCTGATTTTACATCAGCATATTTCCTCTTTGTTGCTGATTATCCTCTTATAAAACAAATTGGTCTCTTAGAGAGACACCATTCTCTTGTAGTCATTTGTCCTTCCTCTTGGAACCTGCAAAAAAAAACTAATACTTCTTCTGTAATTGAATGTAAGATTATCAAAGAAGAGAGGTGATCAATCTCTCTAGTTATGATATTTACACACAAAATTAAGAATTTGTATTAATGAAACAAGTTCTCAAAGGAAAAATCAAAAGAATTTATACATGTTTTGGAATTAGTGCCTCAAGTTGAATGTTGCTTCTTTTCAGCAATTTATTTCATTATTTACCATTTCAAACTCTAATGATGGATTTCTCACTGTGTAGATCTTGTTGAGACCTTTCCAACGATACTTGAATCATCAAAATCTGATTTTGTATGAGAAAGTTACGCTGATTTGAACAATGACGTTTTTCAGCTGCGGAATTGGAGAACAGCTGCGGAATTGGACCTTAGTTGCAGAATGTCGACGGTTCTGTAGCTAAAAATCTTGAATAAAAGTTAGCCATTCATCTTTCATCATCAGTCCAAAATTTAATCAATACCTTCAGAAAAGTGAGCAAATAACTTATTCATTTCATTGATTCAAAATTATTCTTTTTTTTTTTTTTTTAAATCAAAACAAAATTGAAAAAGAGAAGTGCATTTATTTTTATTTTTTTTTATTTATTTTTTTTAACTATTAACACAAAGTCACTATAGTGTTAGCTAGTTTTTTTTTTTTTTTTTAAATGCCAAATGTTTTCCATTACTATAAGACAACATTACATGGCATGCCCCCTCTTCCAGTTACCTGAATACTTTGACACATCTTAAAAGCAACATTTACTACTCTACAAAAGGTCAACGGTTGCTCCTAAGCATAGCATTTAAAAACTAGACCATGTCAATTGCAATAGAAACAGGAGTCGGCCAAAAACATAATATTATGAAAATATACATCCATAGATATCCTGTACCATAGGGGGATCCATATCCACCAACCGTGTGACTGCTCACAGTGGATGAAAGATAAAAAGAATTTGAATTTTGGGCATAGAACCATAACCAGCATCAACATTGTGCGTAACTTCTTATGACCTCCTGCCATGAAATTCTGAATAAGTTGTTGCGCTGTTTGAACTTGGGTATTAGTTCCCTTGATTTCTACTGTGATCATGCCATGATAGACTTCGATTTTGTTTAAAATTCGTCTTCTTGAAATCTATAAAACCGGATTATCAATGCAGAGTGTCGTTTCCAAACTCTCCACTGTACAAAACCGTTTTTTCCTCACGCGGCACGCAAAAATGGGCTTCAAAGAACCGAGAAATTCTCCCAGACTGCCACGAATTTCGTAAAACGATTTTTGGGTTATCTAATTGACCACGTTGGCGAAAAAACCCATGTCGTGGATTTTCAAAATTCATCCTAAATCGTTCAGAAAATGCGTTTCAAATTGACGTGTCAAAAACAGTTGTGTTTCTGGAGATGCTGTAACAAAATCGTTTTTCTCTGAACGTGGTTCAAAATTGCGTTTCGTATTGACCATTGTCAGGACTGATAGGTTTTCCATTATCTCCTAGCAAGTAGGTAGACTGGATTCAGATTCCAAGAGCTGAGATCTGCCTAGATAACACAGTGGTGGCATCAAGATGGGCAAATGTTGTTGCAGGTGCTAGATCTGTCAAATCATCTGCTGGCACATATATAGCTTGCACGGAAGTAATGGAACCCTTCTTGGTTGTTGTAATACGTTCTTGCAAACCGCCAAGATCAGTAGCCAAAGTGGGCTGGTATCCGACAGCTGAAGGAATACGTCCCAGCAAAGCAGACACTTCAGAGTTTGCTTGTGTAAAACGGAAAATGTTGTCAATGAAGAGCAACACATTCTGGCCTTCGGCATCTCGAAAATGCTCTGCAACAGTCAATCTTGTAAGCCCAACACGAGCACGAGCACCAGGTGGTTCATTCATTTGACTATATACAAGAGCACACTTGCTTTCACCCTGTTTTTCGCCAAGCTTGATAACACCACTCTCAATCATTTCCTTGTATACATCATTGCCTTGTTCTCTTACACGTAGCCGTCTTATGATTCTCAAGGAGTGTTTGGTGATGGGGGGCTATGGCTTTGTTTATTGATTTGTTTTGTTTTTGTTTTTCAAAAAAAAAATTTAATTTTTTGTTTGTTAATAAAACTAATATGTTATATTTTTAAAAATTAAAAATACACATATATATTTTACTAAGCAAAATGATTTTTTTTTTATTTGTTTGGTTAATAAAATTACACATGTTATATTTTGAAAAATTAAAAATATACATATGTAATTTACTAAACAAGACAATTTATTGAAATTTTTTTTTTTTTTAAAATGATTTGTTATTAAAATTATATATATATTTTCAAAAATAAAAATATACATATATATCTTAGTAACAAAACAATTTAATTTTTTATTTTTTATTTTTAATTGATTTGTTTAATAAAATTATATATGTTATATTTTCAAAAATTTAAAAATACACATATATATTAATTAAACAAAACAATTTTATTGAAATCAAAGATTTTCATGAAAACATTTTTTTTTTTTTTTAATTGTTGAATCAATTGAAATGATGAAGTTTTATTTTGTCTCCTTTTTTTTTTTTCTTTTTCACATAACAATTCTTTTTCTGATCCTCCAGATCACACAAAGTGCAGGAGGAGAGCATACTCAAGAATTATTAAATTTTTTTTTACATAACAATCCTTTTTCTGATCCTCCAGATCACACAAAGTGCAGGAGGAGAGCATACTCAAGAATTATTAATTTTTTTAGATGTAAGAAATAAGGTCTCCTAATTACACTTCCCCGGCAATGGCGCCAAAATGTGTAGTCAATTTAGCGTCCTAAATTGCTAACATAAATTATCAACCAGGGCTAGTAAACTGATGAAGTGTGGTGCACTATATGTGCTTAAGTGACCTCTTCCTTACTTCGTTGTATGTGTTTTTCTTATTGTTTTTTAGGGTTTTGTCTTTTTAGTAATTAGTATGCTACTCTATGTTCAACAGATGAAATCAAATCTATGTCAAAAAAAAAGAAAAAGAAACCTTAGACTCAAAACAGAGTGTAATTGTAAATTCTATCTCTAATTAGGAAAATGATGAAAAACAGAACATTCTAATCCATGGATATCCTAGCTTGCAAATGAACATGAAATGTAACTCAACATAATACAACCAAATCTCTTTCATCTAATATTGATATGTTGGAAGAGCTTTTTAAGAAAAAGAATGATTGTAAGATAATGATGATCTTTTAATCTAATTGCAAAACAGAAAATGCTAATTAACTCAACATGATACAACCAAATCTCTTTCATCTAATATTGATATGTTGGAAGAGCGTTTTAAGAAAAAGAATGATTGTAAGATAATGAGGATCTTTTAATTAAACAAATAATGCAAGACATGAATTAAAAGCTACTTATCTAGAAAGCATGTAGAAGCCTCCTTGGATAGCAGGGGCCCTCTGCTACCAATTTGGTGAAATCCTTCAGCTCCTTAAAGTTGTAATCAAAACAGCATCAAAGAACTAAATTTCCCTATTGAAAAGAACTCACAAATCTACATCCCATTCCATCTTAAACTTTGTTACAAAAGACTCTCTATTCCTTTCTCTCTTTCTCCTATTTTCTCATTACTTCTTCATTAACCATGATAGGAGAAAGCTTCTCCTATTTATACAAAATATGAGGAGTCATCTCATTAATGAGAGTCCATGAATCTCTCCCTCCAACTCTAGAGTTACAATCAAAATAGGAAATGATAAGACACATGTATTTCTAGAATTTCAACACAACTTAAGAAAGGAGACACATATCCTCTTAGAGTTTCAATACAACAAGGAAGTGAGACACATATCCTCTTAGAGTTTCAATACAACAAGGAAGTGAGACACATGTTCTCATGATCCTATGATCTTCTCCAACCAAATTCGAATTTGGCCTTAGAGTGCCACATAAGGGTCTTCTAGAAGTCTCCTTTTGACCTACACATGTCACAAAACTCACAACACATATATAGATATATGAAACTATGTTAATTTTCTAGTTTCTAAGCATAAATTCACTTTAAATACATAAAATAAATAACTTTGGAAAACAAGGATCCTAACCCATATATTTATGAAAAATGGTTATTTGATGTAGGGCTTTAGGTTAGATGGCTATGAAATAAGAGCTAGATGGTTATGACATAATGGAAATATGTATGAATTATGGAAAACACTTTTGAGACTCAACACCTCCATAAGGAAGAATATTTTCCTTTATGTCCATCCCTTGTAGTAGCAGATCCTCGGATATTAGGAATCTATATAACCTAGAGGCTACTTGATTTTCCCCTCCTTGTTTATTACTCTAGGTGAATATCACATTGCTTGTATCAATGACTATCAATTTTTCCTCTTCAATGAACATCTTGAAGACCTAAGACTCTCTATCTATTCGCCTCAAACCCCCCTTATTTTCTGCCAATGAGGTGAGCATATTGAAATATCCCCCTATAATACAGGGATGGTCTGACTTTATTCTCCTTAAGTCCTTCAAGGCCTAAATTGATCCTAACTTCTCATCAATCCTCTATGGTCCATAGAAATTTGTAAGCAAGATGGACACGGGAGCACCTATTATTTGCATCTCTATGGAGAGGAAGAATGTAGTGGATTTCATAGCTATCATGTGCATTACCTGTGGATTCCACTAGGTGACTAATCCTCCTACACTACCTTAAGTTTCAACATCTAGATAGTGAAATATTCTGCCTAAATTTCTATCAACTTCCTTCATTTTATTCGTTTTACACTTCCTTTCTTGTATGAATATTAGATCTGACCTTTCCATTTTGATCTTATTTTTTTAATAATATTTATTTTATGAATTTATCCATGCCTCTTTCATTCCAAGTGATAATTTTCCTATTTAACTAGGGGGTTATGGGGTGAGCTTAAAGCTCTCATGTTGCCTCAGTTAATTAGCATTATTTCTTTCCCCCTTTCCTGATTGTTGCTTTGGTATTGAGGGGATATGGGATTCAGACACCCTGATACCCATCTCCCCAATTTCCACATGTCATCACTTCAACCCACAAAGTTTTGTATCCTCTCGCATGAGGTAGAGGTATTGGATCTGATCCATTTGTTCTGTTGGAATTATCCAATCCCTTATTTCTCCATTATTCTACCATTATCTACAAATCTATTCCATCCCTTTCCACTATTTCCTAAAGCTTGGGTTCCTTATTAACCACCTCACTTGGTGTCATTTCAGAATCCCCTTTAAAGTATTTCCCCATGTTTTCAATCTCCATGATTTTAACAGGGTCTTCCTGTAGTCCTCCACTATGCCTTTTGTTCTATGATATTCCTAATTTTCCATTTTATATCTTGTGTTTCAACCCTTCTCATGTGTTATCTCTGAGATAATGTCGAAATTATTCTTTGACGTAGCTCTCTGCCCTTGATTTCTAGTGTTGCCTCTTATTGGTGAGTCCTTTCAGATTTGGTTTTACAAATCCTTCAACATCTTTATACTCTTGTTCCTTACTTTGATCTTTTCAAGAGGGGATCCCTAATTAAATTACCATGCTCGTGGAAGCAGCTGCAACTAAAGGGAATATTTTCATATTCAATGAGATGAAACCATACTTCATCTCGGAATTCCAACCAGATCACTTCTAGTAATGCTCCAAATACATCCATATTCACACAAATCTTTGCATAAAGGCGTGTATCTTCCTTGCAAAACCGCGTCTGAAATATTTACAAACTTTCCCGATCATGTATAATATTAAGAGTCAACAGTAACAAATAGTCAAGGGATAGAGAGTAAATCCTAACCCACACAGGAACATTTGGGAATGTATCTTTTTTTGGGGTGAAATTCTTCTTACACAGTTAGATATACAGCCTAGCAGAGGCAAAGAAATAAATTTCCCCATTAAACACTCAATCTTTGTCCTCCAAGTTTGCAAATATCACCATAAAAAATCCTTTCGATCCTAGGTGAAATTTTATCTCACCGTGTGGATTCCAATTATGCTTAAGCTAATCACAAAAACCTTTATCTATGGGCCAAAATCCCATGAACTTGCATATGATAGCATATGTATGCATACGGTCTCTGAACACTTGGGTTTGAAGGTTTGTAATAAAAATCCTTGGGATTATAGTCATCTTAGGCTTGCATGGACCATTCCCATTAGCCCCTTCTGATTTCTATTGTTGACCTGATTGGTCCTATATCGTACCTTTGGCCTCGCCTTTTTCCTAACCATTCAAACCCCTTTTACCAATATCACCTACTCCTTGATTCGTTCCTTTTGATTCTTATGTCAAAATTTTGAATCCTACCCTTATACCTTTTCCTTTGTCTACTACCACATTTTCGTAGGATGGATCCCCGCCCCCTCCCCCTCGGGACATCGTTCTCGCCAGAACCCTTCCTGCATAATTTTCTGAAAACCATAGCTATGGCTCCTCACTATTCTTAAATTGCATAATCATTATGGAATTTAAATTACTAGTGTTGTTTGTAGTGGAGAAAGGGATTTCTAGGCTTTGGGTGTTTAGGGTTTCCCTAAATCATATCAAGTGGATGAAGGGGGAATAGCAATGTAATAAACTTCCATTATCCAATTTTTTATCAGGATCGAGATTAATCTATGACATTTTTACCATATTTTCCTTTCATCATATATATAGGGAATGGAATGTAGGTGTTGATGTTTTATCAAAAGCGGGAAATTTTATTTAGAAAGGAACTTAATTTATCTTAGAGTCTCATGATGGGGAGGTATCAAAGTTCTATCATCCTTCACTTCATGAATTTGTGTTAGTTGTATAGATTTTTATTTTTTTTCTAAATTATATAATTTTGGAAGACCATGGACTATAAGTGGATGGAATTACTTTAGTGTTTTTTTTTGGAAAGGTGTAAATAGATTATAATTTAGTAACTAATTTCAAATGACTCTCTTTGGTTTGAATATCTTTATGTAAGTATATGATTTATCTCTTAAAAAAATTTAATATTTTTGGCCCATTACAGATAGCTCTAAGATATGTTGTAATAAAAAGCACCCAAAAAATGTAAGTTTGTAATTCCTTTTGTATTAATGAAGTTAACATTTTTCTTTACCTTAAAAAATATATAAATAATTTTTTATTAATTTTTTATAAAAAAAATTCATATTATATAAAATATATTCATTAATTTAATAACAAAATCAATTAAGAACTGATTTGCATCGCTGACGGATGAGGGATTGGGCGAGAGAAGTGAGGGTTTTCTACGCAGTAGTAGTTAGGGTTTTACGAAGATTGATTTTAGATGGGGAGGGAGTCGGGCTCCCTCCTATTAGAATGTGGTAATGGACAAATGTGTTGATCAACAGTTGTCATTGATGTCAACCCAAGCAGCACCAGGGACTAACCCAATATTGCATGGGAATTTTGACCTACAAAATTAATATATTCTGGGTCAATATGATTTTTATGGTTTCTACTTGTCAAGATGTTTCCATTGATCTATGCCATGCCATGTAATTCTTCACGGTTTGAGAGATATTCATGTTTGAAGCTTCTACCCCCAGTTAGTGGGCTAAAACCCCATGGGGTTGGGGCATGGGTCATTGAAAAGTCATAATTAATATTTTTTAAGCTCCTAAAATCCCTCCCATGTTCACTTGTTGAAGCCCCTCTCAACTTAAGCATTTATATAAATTGTGATCTTCATTTCCTCCTTAGGTAAGGGATTCAGCCATCTGAAACAGGTCATCGTGGAATTTTATCTCTAACTTTTTTTTTATGAAGGTTCAAAAGCTGAAATTTTTATGAGGTGAATCCAAAATCCTGAGGAAGCTGTTGTAAACATTTCAGATCAAGGTGCGCAATATGTTTGGAGATATGATCTTTGGAAGTCAGGGTTTTTTCAGGCTCCTGAAATTCATCTCAAAGAAGTGACCTTGGAAAATTCGTCATAACTCTCTCTCTGAGTATCAGATCAGAATTCCATAAAAAGTGGAAGATAATGCACAATCTGTACTTTTTTCTCTATAAATTTCAGAGCCAAACGAAGAAACAGTGACATGTGGCATGTCGTACAAGTGTGCTCTGTTGAAACAGTCCATAATTAGGGCATTGTGAGAGATTGGGTATAACTCTCTCTTGAAGAATAAAAATTGGGTCAGACCCATGGCATTGGAAAGACGACTCAGAGGAATACTACAGGACCGAAAATCAGATATTGAGGATCTGAAATAACAGAGATACACCAGATTCAATATCGAGCTCCTAGAAGGAAAGAAAAAGCTAGATCATGTGTTGTCAAGGGTCGCAAAGGACCAGACTTTCTACAGCAGAAAATAAAATCAAGGTGCAGCAGAGGGTAACATGATAAGAGCAGCAACCAAGGTTCATAACATCAGCAAGAAGTTCATCCTATGAAGTCTTCAAGTGGGCAGCACTGCATACAATCATTGTAAAGGTATCATTGTACTAAGTCATTGTAAATACATTATTGTAAAACTTTTACTAGTGTCTATCTGCCAAGGGTTGAAGAGGCAGTTTTGGGAGGTCTAGGATCATCATTAGGTGGTTGTGTCAAAGTTGGGGTTATGGTCTAGCATATCTTCTTCTTCTACATCATTCTATATCATTGTAAAGTGGACCATTTTCCCTGGTGTGGGATTCCATTCTTATTTTATTCTTCTATAGGGTGGTAGGGTGGTGCTAGGGTGAGTTGTAGCTCATTGGGTGTTGGGGCATCCTTTCAGTTGACTACTGAAGAATCTCGGGCGTTGGAGCATCCATCCAGTGGGAGCTAGAGAAGAATGCTTTTCTAGATTCTAGGAAGTTGGAGCTTCATTTTCAATTGGAGTTGAATATTAAAGAGTTATTAGAAAAACATTAGGTGGTTTTTGTCCCAAAGTGGGTTTCCACCTTAAAAATTGTGTGAATTTGTGTTCCTCTTGTTTTCTACTATCATTGTACAAACACTGATAATAATTGAAGATTAACTGATGCTCTAATTGAAAGGAATATTGATTCACCCACCCATCCCGCCCCGCCCCCCCCCCCCCCCTCTCAGTATTTCCAACAAAAGGGAAGGGGCTTAGGATGGGCTTTAGTGCACATGTAGATGGTATGTCAAATAATGTCTAAGGAATGACAGAAGCGGGTGGGAAAGGACAGAGAATAAATGATTACAGAGGCCCAACAAGAAAGAAAACTGACCAACAACAACATCAGAATTCAAAATATTCCACAGGGCCATGTAAGGAAAAAACAACAGTGATCTCAACAGCTTTGATCATCGATCCTGAGACCCAGGCCTTTAGTGAACGTATGAGGTCATACGTTGTCATATGCAATTTTATGGGTATTTTTCCCACAAAAAAAGTTTTGTATGATTGGCTCAAACATCATTGGAAACCGAGAGGAGAAATAGAGCTACATATAGGGTCTAAAGGCATCTTTATGATGGTTTTTTCCAATATCGAAGACAAAGACTCAATATTTGATGGTAGTCCTTATTTTTTTGCGTTAGATGGGTTATACAGAAGGCCATGGATGGATAATTTCACCACGAAGAAAGAAACCTTTACATGCGTTACAGTTTGGGTCAGGTTGTATTCCCTTCCCCTGGACTATTGACTCCCTACAACTTTAAAACTAATAGGAGACTCTCTTTGGAATTTCATTAAAATATTAGAAGCAACCTTATAAGGAAGATACACAGCATATGAATTTTTTTTTGTTGAAATGGATGTTTCCAGGGCTTTTCCTGAAGCAATCAAACTCTATTTTTGTGATGAATTTTGGTTAGAACCAGTGGACTATGAACAGATCCCCTTCATATGTATAATATTCCATGAGCATGGGCACCTGATAAGGGAATTCCCTTTAAGGAAAATAGAGGAACAGAGCAAAGAGATATATCAAAAGGATGCAGATGATTTTTTTAGACCCACTCCAAGGGGCATACATAATAGAAGACAACAACAACGAAACCATGGGGAATGGAAAAATCTGAGAAAAAATTTGGAATTCCTATCCGAGGAAAACACACAGGAACAAGGAGGGGAAGAAGAGGGCAGTGAGGAAAAAATATAAGGCTAAGAGGAAGAAATGATACAGTCAAACAAGGATTCTCAACAGCAAGGGAATATCCCAGATCTATCAAAATATTTTGAGGAAGATGTGGAAATGACCCCAAGTGAAGTAGGAATGGAGGATCCAAAATTGCAGGATATAATCGAGCGGGAGGGAATCAACCTCCAAGATATGGTGGAATAGGTGAGAAAATAGTGGATAGAGGATATCAATGTGGATATAATTCGATATTTATACCTAATGAGATAAGAGACAAGATTACGAGGGCATAAAAGACTGAATCTAGAAAAATTTGAGCTGGGAGTGAAAGAAAAGGGATCTCAAACGGTTTTGGCACCAAGGTAGGTCCATCAAAAATGAGGGAGGAAGTCGAGAAAAGTCACCCTCAAGGAGTTGGGAACTATGCTAATAAATTCAAGTAAGATGAGAGCGTTAGGCTCGTCCTCCTTAAACTGCAGTTAAATCATGAAAGTTTTATAATGGAATACAAGAGGCATTAGTAGCCTTAGGAAACAACGATTTTTAAAGAAAAATATTCAAATGGAACAACATGATATTATCTTCTTGCAAGAGTCCAAGTGATCTGTAGAGAAAATAAAGGAGTCAAGTAGGAGATTAGGGAGAAGGTATGACACAATGGAGGTGGAAGCGTAGGGCTTGGCAGGGGGTTTGGTGATCTGATGGAACCCCCAATCCTTGATTTAACTAGACTCAAAAGCCACTATATCATACTTATCAGTAGAAATGCAGTTAATAGGAACCCGAGACAGAATGGTGTTTACAAATGTTTATGGGTCGTAAAGAACTAAGGAGAAGATCGAGCTCCTTCAAGTTCTAAGTAACATAAATATAAGGAAAGGGCACCTCCCTTGGGTTCTAGCGGGGGAATTCAATATGAAGACCTCTCTATCGGAGAAGAAAGGGGGCCAAAAAATAGTAGACATAGAAGCTAAAGCATTCAAGGAATTCATTAAGACAACCAACCTCAATGACATAGAAACTGTGAACGGGTGCTTCACTTGGAGTAATAAACAGGGAGGGAAACATCAAGTTGCATCCAGACTTGAAAAGTTTTTAATCTCAAAGTATTTACTGATGAGAGGGGTAGATATGGCAGAACATATCCTTCCCTATGGGGGATCTGACCATTGTATATTGATATAAATGCTACAGATGGTTGGTACCCCAAAAAATAGGCCTTTTAGATTTGAAACCTTTTGGTTAGAACATCGAACCTTTAGGGAGAATATCAAAGGATAGTGGGAGGAACATATCCCAGTCAGAGGCTTGAAAATTTACACCTTACGGGAAAGGTTAAAACATATTAAGCTCAAATTAAAGCAGTGGAATAAAAAATAAGATGGGAACATCGTTCAAGCGAAAAAAGGAATTGTAACAGAAGATGGAATCATTGCAACAATAATTTATCTCTTAAGGTTACTCAGAGGACATAAAAGAAGAGGAGATGGAGTTACTAAGGAAGTGGGAGGATAGATGTAAACAAGATGAAATTATATGGAGACATAAATCTCGAGTGTTATGGCTTAAGGAGGGTGATAGAAATACTAAATTCTTTCATCGGTCAACAATAAAACATAGAAATTCCAACATAATCCTTAGAATAAAAGATGAGAGGGGGGGGGGGATTTCGAATTTCATCAAGATATTGTGAAGGTCTTGGTCCAGCACTTCCAGAAAGAAGAACCCAAAGTGGATAGATGGGAATACATTCAAAGGATTGTGAGGCATATCCTAAAGGTGATCACAGAAGAGCACAACAAGAATTTAAACAAGTCGATCTCCATGGAGGAAGTGGCATTGGCAGTGAATGAAATGGATATTGGAAATGCCCTTGGCTCAGATGGATTGGCTCGGATGGATTTACTATAGGAAATCTAGCCTTTTTAAGGAGAAATTGGTCAGTACCCCTAAGAATTTCAGGTTGATATACAAAATCATATCCAAAGTAGCAGCTAATCGAATGCAACAATTCCTCCTTGCTTGATTTCTTAGGAAAAATAGGGTTTTTGTGGAGGGAAGAAGTTAACAGATAAAATGGGGCCAAATTGTAGTGGATATGGCTAAAAGGAGGGTAAAATCCATGGGTGAAACTATGGAAAGCAAAATATGCCCCTAATTGCCAAATAAAATAACTAGTAAGGCTCACAAGTTTAATCCAGGGGTCATCTATATGGAAACTTGGCATGGAATAACAGAGAAATCATTCAACAATATAGCTTTTAGGAAATAATAAATGGAAAGGATGCTCTATTATGGAAATATTCCTGGAAACAACAACTGTAATTCAACAGACTATAATGGAAGGCTCTACAGTTTTCCATGGAGAGACATGGACACAAGGAAGTCCACCAATTATGGGCTCAAGGATTCGAAAATAAAAAATGGAGAAGATGGAACCTTAACATCCTTCACTGGGAAAATCTGAGTGTTTCATATATCCAAGATATCACAAAGGAACTCGGAAAAATACAAATCTTCTCCCATGACCAACTCCGATGGGGACAAAGAGAAGGGGGAGAATTCAATCTGAAGGAAGCCAAGACTTACCTTAGAGCTGAACATCCTGAATTCAATGGCCCACCCTGGATTAAATTCTGGGTGGCCTCTCACTGGATGAAAATCAAAATGTTCTTGTGGTTAATTCTACATAGGAAGGTGTTGACCTAGGAGAATTTAGTAGAGAAAGGGATGATTGGTCCATCGTGGTGTTGCCTATGTGAGAAGGAAGAGAAGGCCTAAATCACCTCCTAAATACATGTAGATACACAGAATCTCTATGGGACTAGTTGACCATTATCTATAGAAAAACTGATAGAAACAAGGAAAATATACAAGAAACCATTAAAAAATGGAGGTTGAAGTATACTAAGAACAAAGTGATGAATACAACCTAGAACTTAATTCCGAGATTTATCCTCTGGTATGTCTGGAAAGAACACAACCGCTGAATATTCTAGGATAAAAATCTCCATGTTGAAAACCTGATGGAAGAAATTCGTCATCATCTTAAGGAAACCATCAGTAGTAGGAAAATTCAAATCTTAGAGGAAAAACCATCCCCTTAGGAAGCGATAATTTTAAAGTTTTTCGACCTGGATTACCTAAGTGGTTTGAGCCACAAATCCAAAGATGGCCATATAAATTTGGGCTCTATAGTGTGGCAGACTCCCCCTGAGGGTTTCTGGAAATTTAACTTCGACAGAGCATCTAAAGGAAATACTGTTAGGGCTGGAGCAGAGGAATTATTCGAGATTAGATTGGTAAAATTCAAAGGCTATACTTCATCAATATGGGATAAGCCACAAATAATTCGACAGAGTTCCAAGCCCTTGAGAAGGGGATGGAAACATTGTGATGAGAGAGAATGGTGAATGTAATAATGGAAGGGGACTCTGCATTAGCCATTCAAGCAGCACATCGACTACAATATGGCTCTCACATGAACAAAGTCACGAAGAATTGACGCCTAGGCCAGATAATCAAAAGGATTATAAGGGCCACTTGGAGGAGTTGAAAAAGATGTTTTTTACCTCGGTGCGATGCTCGACTAATGTGTTAGCGGACATAGTGGAAAACAAAGGGGTTTAAAATTCTAGGTTGATTACCGAATAGGCCTCGGAGGACATGCCAGATGGACAGCTAAAGGAGGGTTGTTGAGTATAGGCGGAGCAAGATCATGCCATGTCAGAAGGGAGGAGCAACAGACAAGGGGTGGGTCTAGATCAAGGCAGAGACCCACCTAGTGAAATGAATGTTTAATAAGTATAATGGTTTGACAAGTAGAAGTTTTTAGGGAAGAGTGAGGAGGTACGTCTCCTCATGGTACGAAGGAATTAACGACAAATGAAGGGGAGGAAAGGAACTTTGTTTCAATCAATCGTTCATCGAGAGGTCACACTAATTGGAAAGGATGGTTTAAGGAGTGGATCAGGACAAAGCCCAATGGGTATTTGTACTGGAACAGGGCTATGGAAACAATGAGCATGCATATATTGTATGCAAAGGCGAATGAGGAGGATGATGCCTCCATCCTCGCACGAATGTATTGTAACACCATCGGTAAGTGGAAGTTGCCGAAAATAGGTGGGGAAGGTGCTCAAAGGATAGGATGGCATGACATGTTCTGAATGTTTCCTTTATATGTGAAGGTTGGAAGACAAATAGGCTGAAAAGTGATAAGGTTGAAGGATAGAAAGTGGAGTTGTAGTGAGAGAGAGCTTGTTTTACTTAGAACCGTGGCTTCCACGTCAGTAATGGCCAAGGGACGAAATGGTGGTGGCAGGCTGAGGGGGAGGCCACAAGCAGAGGCTCGGAGCTCCACGACTCATAAGAGGTCCAAAATGGAGGCGACGACGAGGGAGGTTGCGCTAAACTATCATGCGACTATCCTGGAGAAAGGCAAAGAAATTGTTGAAATTTGGGAAAATGATATAATCCAAAATTAATATTAAAAAAAAAAAAAACAGAATAAAAATGGATATTACCCTATAAAACATCAAATTTATTTTATAATTTATTCTTTCATGAAAATAAATTTATATTTTATTTTCTAATTTATTCTTTCATGAAAGTAAATTTATTTATAATTTATTTTCTAATTTATTCTTTCATGAAAATAAATTTATTTTTTTATATATTTTGTGATTTAATTTTTTTCTAATATATATGATGTATGATGATGTTGTTTAATGTCCATTAAGATTTATATGGTTTATTGAAATGAATTATAATTTTTTAAATATTTTATTTCTATGATTAAAAAAAAAGTTAGAAAAATGTTTAGTAGTTTTTCTAAGTTAAAAGGTTAAAAAGGTTGATAGTGTGATAAATATTTTAAAAATTAAATCGAACATGAGTATAAGTTGGACAATCTAAAAAAACTTGTGTATCCCAATCCAACTAAGGCTATCCATATGAAAGTGGAGACCACAATTTTTCTCTAAGTATGAAGCAGATGAAAGATCTAGAGATAGAGTTTGTGATGTGTGGTAAGAGACTTGTGGCACAATAAGAGCATGTAAAGCACAGAGAACTTGTTGCGTACAGAATTGGCAACTAGAACTTGCAGAGTGTTGAGATCAAGCAACCAATGATCATCGATGTAGTGGTAGTGGCAAGAAGTGGAATTAATCGAGCAGACACGAGAGAAGAAATAAAGGATGCCCTTAAGGTGCAATAAGTAGGAATAGTAGTCTTGGAGGAGACAGAGGTTGAAAATCATGCACAGGTGGTCAATGTGTGACTCTACAGGGTGCTAAAAAAGTGGTGTGACAGTTGAAAGAAGGGAGATCGAGATCGTTGAGGTCAATGAAAGGTTGATGATGGATGAATGGGTCTTATGTGGTGGACGGAATCATAGAATTCCCTTTGAGCAATATATTTTGTTGGGGAGAATCTTGTCGAGGCCATGGAGGTCAGGACTGTGAGATCGTCAAATAGAAATGGAAGCGAACAATGCCGATGTGGATTGAAGTGGAAGTGGGTCTCCAGTAGAGACAGGTAGCAGTGTGATTCTATAACTATCGGGCACGCTAGAAGATGAAGCAACTCGAATGGGACTATGATGATATGAAGTAGTAATATGAGGAAGTTTTCATGGAGAAAAAAAATTAATGCCCTCTAAATTGATAGAAGTTGTGATAATGTGAGATTGTGTGGACCAAGCAGTGTTGAAAATTTAGGATCGGGCAAGATATAGGCTAGATAAATATGTTGAGAGAGTGTTTGTATGGTGAAAAAAAAATAGATGGAGTAAATGGTGCTAAATTTAATGAAGGAGTCACTGTGTAATGAGTGAACACCTAAGGGTTTTGGTCTAAGGAAGTAATTTCCCTAGGAATTTGTAAGACATGACGTTCAGGAAGATATGTTGTGTTGGAGCATGCATAGTTGTAAGGCCTTAAGAGCTTGTTTAGGCATACATGCAGCGAAAGTGGTTCATGGAGTCATCAAGTTGTGGAATGGACCACTTGGAGAGGTATTAGGATGGCAGGTGTACTGGTATGCTAAATTTGGGGGGGGGGGAATGTAAAAAATCATATCAGATGATTGATGTATGGGACCAGGTAAATACCCCTTAGTCAATTTTAAGGGGGGGATTGTTAGGATTTTTCTAGTAAACTTGACTTGGTCATGTTACAGGTGGTTATGAGCTGTAGGTATACGAGCACCCATGGTTTTTCTCATGGTATTTATCTATGATGTAGCCTATTTATAGGCTGAAAAACTCCATGATTATTTGTCTTGCTAGCCAATGCGATCATGCAACGATGTCTTTATACACCACTATTGCTCTCAGTGTTTTGTGATCCTATTATGTTTTTCATCTTCAACCCTCTTAAGATGGCATAGGTGACAAACTCTTTCATTCCATAGCATTTTGAGAACTGACAATGCCTAGTTTCAATATAAAGATTATGAGAAGTAGTTCTTATCATGGCAATGTGCATTTTTGCTTTAGCTATTTATTTCCCCACAATTTCTTCTTAAATTTGGAAGTAATAATGTTTTTAATATTATTTGTATGTTGTATAATTTATTCTTATACATAAGATACCTAATCAAATTCATATTTTATATAGCGAAAAAACTTTCTAAAAAAAATAAAATAAGAAGTATTTCTTTTAATTTGAAATTGTAAATTACAAAACTATTTTAAAATCTATTATTTTTTAAATAACTCTTTAAATACACTGTAATATTAAACCTTACATTCATATTCATATCAATTCACCAAATCTCATATTTATTTGTTGTATTAAAATAATATAATATATATTTTAACACCAGTATTAAGATAATATAATATATATTTTAACACCATCGAAGAACAGTGATCAGATTGAACTTTGAATATTTTTTTCCCAATGTATAAATAAAATTCAAAACAAAGAAAAGAGAAAATAGGGAAAAAAAAAAGGTCGTTGGAAAAATTAAAACACATGGGGATGTCATGGGTGAAACAAATATATATAGATAAAATTCTTAAACTATATACAAAGAACTCTCTTACACTTCAACAGTAGATGAAATTTCCATGGCTTTTATCCAGAACTCTCTGACTGGTTTAGTAATGGCTTTATCCAGAACTCTCTGACTACTTTAGTGATGCCATTTATCCAGAACGTTAGATGAATTAATATAGAGGGTGGTGACTTTACACGATGGTTGCTACATTAAAGATGCAATTCATAATTTACGTTTTGGTTATTGTTTTGTGTAAAGTGGGGACACCAAGGGATTCGTTAAGTGCACATTGATTGTTCCAAACACCCTGCAATGGCATGGCAGCTTTTTTACATGAAGGTGTTCAGTGTAATGTCAGGTTGGTGAGCATTAGAGTGACGATTGCGGTGACAAAAGACAAATGTAAATGTTGTGATAGAGACGTGGTCATGTGCATTGTACCAATCTCCTCAGAGGCACTGTATCTGCAAATGCAAATCTTGTGTACTCTATACTTCGATGTGTACTCTGTACTGTATCAATGTGTTGTTTATGTGAATTGTACAGTTGGGATTATTTCTTGATATTTACTTGGCAGAAAATAGATAACTTTGTTTTTATAACATATCCAAAATATTCTGAAATTCACCATCAACAAAAGAATTCTTTTGCTAATGAAAAAAACACACATATTTAATAGTTTGCGTGAAACTATATAAAATTCAAGGATCGGAGCTCAAAATTCACATTATTTTAAATTGACAAACAAGACAATATATTTATGATATTTGCATGCTTTGCTAAATAGTAAAACCAACCCCAACAACTTTGCTCAATCAAGAAAAATGATTATGAATCGAGGCAATTACTCAAAGAGCATTTCATTGGTCAAATAAGTTTTCTATTTTAAGATCCTGTATCTTTTGCCAGGAATTAACTAGGGGATTTATCTGGGGAATATTTGAATGCCAAATTCGTTCTCTCTGCGAACGGGCCGCTGCTTTTGACGAAAAAGGCAGAGAATCAAATTCTCGTTCTTTTGAAAACGATTTTTGAAAGAGTTCTGGACCTAATTCCTTCCGAACTACACGTATCGTACTTTTATGTTTACAGGCCAAAGTTTTAGCACATGATAATGAAAGTATATACTTTATACGATATAAACCATCTCGACCAAAGGATCCACTGTAGTAATGAAAAAGATTTCTCCAAATTTGATCAAATCGATTGAGGATATCATCATCTGTTAGATTGGTCCAAGACAATTTAGTAATTGGCCGTCCTGATACGTCACAGAATTTTTCTCTAGCCAATAATCCAAGTATTGGTACAATCGGAACTATTGGATCAAATTCATCGGTAATAAGATCGGCGATGAATAACTCATCTAGCATTTTTGTTCTGACAAAAAGAGGGTTCATCCGAACCCTCAGAAAATAACCTGGAGAAGAAGAACAATTCTTGGATAATTGATGAGAACAGACCCTATACGGTTCGGACCAAAGATGGAAATAACATTGCCGAAAAAGTAGAAGATAATATCTACATTTTTTTCACTAGGAGATGAGTACCTTTTATAGCTATAATAGATCTTTCACCATATCTAACATAGTGAATTTTAGGATCCTTCAACAACCAGATACTTTTCAGTGAATTTCGACGAGAAAATATGATAATATTTTTTATCTTTCAATGAAAATGAGTTCACTGAGGGAAAGGTCTATGAGACAACGATCATGAATGAGAGGATCGTTTAAGAAGGGAAAATAAAATGGATTCGCATTCATAGACATAATAATTCCACAGGAACAGGAAGAATCTCGTATTTACTCTTGGGACGACAATAATTGATCTTTGACAAATAACAAATGACTCTGATCCACTTCTTGCTAATAAATTTGTAAGAGTATTATTTCGATTGATAACTCTTCGATAAAGTTCATTTAGATCTGACGAGGTAATAAGTCCACCTTCACCTAATTGAACGATTGGCCTCGGTTCGGGAGGAAGAACTGGTAATAGGCATAAGACCATCCATTTTGGTTCTATATTTGTTCGGAGAAAATGTTTAGCCAATTTAATGCATCCAACCAGAAAATCCTTTCTTCTTCGAATTTTTTCATCCTCCCATCTATCAACAGTGGATTCTTGGTTCTCCTCCAATCTATTCCATTTCAATTCCACTAAGTTCTTCCATTCCATATGTGAACGATCTATAATCATTTGCAGATCCAGACCCGTTAGTTGTTCCCCGATAGCATCTCCCCCAGTAGCTATTTCTCTCTCTTTAAATGTTCCAGAACCCCGAGCAAAGAGGTAATGAGGACGAGCAGAGAGGTAATGAGAAATAATATCTTTCCAGGATTGAATCTCATAATTGAATGTACCCCGTGATCTCAATAAAGTTGGTTTTTTAGCTATGGGCCTAGCAAGAAAAAGATTTGGATAGGTTATTCTAAGATTTCCCCCCCCTCAGGATCGGACGTGAAAGTTTCCTCTCATCCGGCTCAAGTAACTATAAAAAAAAGATGAAAAAAAACTATTTTTCGCTCTGAAGAGAGATCGCTACTCTCTGCTCAAGTTCCAAGTGAAATTGAGTATTCCTTTATGTTATGATTCTACAACATCGATATGGAATTATTGAGCAGTCTCCTCCCTATGTTTTATTTTGTAGTTACACTCATTAGCTACATTACTCTTTTAATTGAAGAATCTTTAATTATGCATCCGAAACTAAGTACTAAGTACTCGATATAGTAAAATATTCAGTGAATAATATATATATATATATATATATATATATATATATATATATATATATATATATATATATATATAATTTTAATTAATTATATATTGTATATAAAAAAAATTCCGTGATAATCATATCAAAGAATATATTGTCGATGCGTTTCGAATCAGCCAGCGTGATTCATCACCGGAATAAGATAAGAAATCTGATCAATGAACTAATTTAAATAGATAAAAGGAACACTCCAGCGAACCATTGTAAATAACAACTAGTTTGACTCAAACAAGGAAATTAAAATGAATTAATTAATAATTGTATTATATTATTATTATTATTTATGTAATTATTATTTTATTTTATTTTTTAGTTTGACTACAATAAAGAAACTAAGAAATTTAATGAATTAATAATAGTTGCATATAATTTCATATATTATTATTGTTATTATTATTATCATTATCATTATCATAGGTTATATGTTATATAATTTACATATTTATTTTCTTCTTTACTAAATAAATTTAATATTTTAAATCTTAATTTAATAGTTATTTGGATACATTGTATATAGCTATAAATATTATAATTAGAAAGATTGGCCTAATTTCAATTTTAATAAAACTTTAATTAAAAGGGGAAAAATAGAGCGCGAGAAAAAAAAAATAAAATAATAATAAACAAAATAATAATAATAATAATAAACAACTCCAGGGTTAAGAGGAAGAGAACAAACAAGAGGGAAAACAAGGTGGGAAGAAAATTGCACTTAAGGAGATTTAATTTGTGGTTTTATCTATACCCATTATATATGTATACACACACCATTTTTAATTTTTCATTATTTAATTGCATCTTTTAAAGTACAAGTGGATACAATGCCTTGAAATTCTTTTTAGGCACTTTGAATTGTGTAGAGTACACAAGTGTAACCTACAATTACAACAAATTTGGAAATGTAACACCCCTTAGTAAAGGGGTAAATATTTTATTTCAGTGTAAATAACTTGGTAAAACAATGGGCCATGTGAAAGGCTTAGTATGGATGGTTTAAAAAAAAAACATAAATGTTTATTTATTTTAATTAAATTAACAAGAGTAGTTATAGTTAGCCAAGGAATTATAGCAAGGTGAAAAATGTTGAATGAGGATTTCACCTACCAAGCAGTTAATGCACAGTTACTCCTCTCCCTAGAAATAAATATCTCAATTAGGGAAAAAAGAGTCAAGGGTGTAGGCAATCAAGCAAGAGGATAAGGCACATTTACTCCTCTCCCTAGAAATAAATATCTCAATTAGGGAAAAGAGAGTCAAGGGGGTAGGTAATCAAGAAAGAGGATAAGAAAACTCATTACCAGATAAGAGAACTCATTACCTTAGAGAGGAGGCTGTTGAGGTAAGGGAGGAAACTGCCATGGGGAAATTATTGAGCTAGTTTTTTTAGCCCTGGAAAATGTATAAAGAGTTCATGAAATCAATTGGAAACACCTCTCCCTAGAAATAAATATCTCAATTAGGAAAAAGAGAGTCAAGGGGGTACGTAATCAAGCAAGATGAGAACTGAACTCATTACCTTATACAGGACGTTGTTGAGGTAAGGCAAGACCCTAACCTATAAGGAAAAAGGCCAATTGTTAATTAGATATATATACATTTTTGGTCAGTGCAAGGATGAAATAGAGTAATGGGAACAAGGAGAATTAATTACCTTTAATATTTCTTTGAATAAACAGTTGGATGTCGCTCTAACAAAACAAAGGACCATGTCATTAGTCAAAATCCATTGCAATATGGTTGACCAGAGAGAAAAATAAAAAAGAGAGAAATTTCACCTTGACAGATGAGCATAAGAATCCAACTCATTTGTTATAGTCAAGGGATACTAGTAAAGGCAAGAGGTATTAATTCAGCAGGTTGAGCGTAGAAATTCCTACTCACCAATTATCCAAACGAAACCAGCATCATTACAACTATTGACCATAGAGGCTGGAAAAGGAAAAGATAAAAAGGTATTTAGAAATGGGGGTTTTAGTTTTTTTTTAAATGGTTTGAGAACTGAATTAGGAAAATATTCTATGCAAACCTGCAGCATTCACCAAGGTGTTGGATTGTACAAAAATTCTATGGTTAGTTAAAAACGATAGAGCCATTGACTCGGGCTAGAAGCAGCGCAAATGAGATTGACAATGAGGAAGCGGGGAAGGAGGTAGTTGGCCCTTAACTAACCAGTGAGCCCAAAACCATCCGATCAAAAACCCCTAGATATTGACGGTGGAGCTCATGACAAATGTGAGAAAAAAAATTACTTTTGATATTTTAGGTGTGTGACAGTTAGCCTTCAATATGTTTCTTAAGGAAGAACTTTATCGAGAACTCTCAAGCTGAAAGTGACAATAATACGTTTCTATATGTTCACCCCTCTACCAAACCCTATATAAATTGATGTGTCTGATTATTAACGAACTTTGTAATAATATTAGTCCCAAATTTATTAACTGTGGAACCTTAATAATATATATAATGTGGTAAGTATGTGTGAAAATGGTAACTACTTTATCTATAATAAAAAATTAGTATGGGGAATGTTACAAGTGGTATGAAAGCTGAAGGGTTCAGCACTGTGGTCTGTTTAAGGGAAAATAATAATAGATTTTGTTGTGTTCCATAGTAAAGGATAATTGGAAGCATGGAAATCCTCTTTACGAGATCAATAATAATAAATTAGTTGTGTTCCATAGTAAAGGAGAATTGGAAGCATGGCAATCCTCTTTACGAGATCAAGTTATACACTCTTGACTGAGTCAAATCCTGAGTTGTGAGCGCATCCAGGTGAGGAACCTTATCCATATCCGTTATGTTGTTTTGAAATAGTGCAGAACTGAGGAAATCACCAATTAAGCTGGTAATAAATAATAAATGAGAAACCACATAAATTTCAATGTTATAAGCAAAGGCAAGAGAAGTGAGGAATCGGGTCACGAGCACGTTGAAATGAATTCCATTACGTAAGTACAATTATAAAAATACTAACTGGAATAATATTGGGGTACCCTTATTTGCAAGAACTAGTATGTCGGGTACCTAGGAAGAGTAAAAGTAACACATCTTACTTAGTGAGTAGAAAGTAAAGTTATGATTTGAACAATAGGAGGTATATGTAGATAAATCAAAGATATATACATAAGTAAATGCAGTAATGTAACAATTCCTATAATTTTAAACAAATTATGAGATATCAGATAAGTGTGGTTAATAGAGGAGGGGTGTTGCACATGGAATTCCCCTGAAGATTTTAGGGTTATCTACATGATGAATACACATTTTAATGGAAACACCCTTTCTCTAATTGCTAAATAAATAAATAAAATGAAATCGATGCATAAATTATAAGATCAGTAATCATAAAAATGTCTTAAATTAATAGCAAGTCAAAAGAAAAGAGATTATAGTAATGTGGTGTAACACTCAGAGTAATAGGTGCAATATATAATTTAAAATATATAATAATATTGAAAACTCGGTTGAGAATATTTTAATGTATAATGACAAATACATGGTGTATTGGTACACCCGAGAAGCCTAAAGATAACTTTCATCAAAGTTGAGTTGGAATATGGAACACTTGTGATACAAATACATACAAATGTGGGTTAATTGGAGTAATCTCGGGTGAATGGTCAAAACTCCTTGAACCAAATTAAGTATTAGCAAATTATATGGTAGACTTCGACAATGATGACCCTATGTGTCAACAATGTAATTCAGGTATAAATAAGTGTAATACAAGTAAGTCTAAATTTCATGGTCGATAGGAATAAGTTGGTGAAGCCATTACTAAACATTCTCATTGAAGAAAAAAAAACCTGCATGAAGAGAACCATAGAAGGATTGATTATAACGATGGAATAAATGGCAAAACCATCAACATGGAAGTCTCCAAGAGTCAAGTAATTGAAAAGTGTTTCTTTCTTAAAACCAAAAAATGATGATAAGATGTAATAAATGATCATAGTATCTGGGGATGGAAAGGAGAATAATCTCGAAATACCAAAGTGAGTAGTATATTTGGGGATTTAAATTGTAAGTAACTTTATAATGGTATCTAAGTTATTTTAAAGATACTAAATGAATATGGAAACACTTGGGGATAGAGTTGTCGATACTGAAAATATATTAAGTATAAAGGGAGAAAGATTAGAGACAACTTCAAGAATATGACAGTCTAATAGGAAGGAAATGCAACGACATCCTGAATGTAGGAAAGGTATCTGAACAGATTTTTAATTTCCGGCACCTAATGGACGCAGCGGGCAGCGGGAGACTCAAGATTTTTGTGAGTTATAATCATCTCGCTATTGGGAAAGTTAAGTTTGATTGAATTCAATATGACAAAAGCGAATGATGGGAAATATGTGGACAACCAAGTAAGTTAACTAAAGTAATGTGGCTTACAATTTTAAGAAAATTCAAGGTTGATATTAAACAGGATGTCAGTAGCCTATTGGCAGAATAAATTTCTCATGCATATTGATATAGGAAGGGAAGCATGCCACTAGTAGATAAGTACCCCAAGGTACTAAAATTTAACTCGCATAGTCCCAAATGACGTTTGGCTAAATGATTGATTAAGATCAAATCAATACGTCTAGACGAATATACTAACAGGTGGTGTTGAAGTGGTTGGCAGTCACAGAAGATGCAAGGAAGAAAGATCCCATAGTTGGGGCACATGTAACCCCGACACTTTAATCAATAAATTGCAGAATAAAAAGGTGTTTCGGAAAAAGTATAATTGGAATATGTGGTGATATAATTTCTTGATTACCTTTTGTCTTTTAATTAGCATATGCCCACGCTACTTTGGGTCAAGCCCTTGAATGGTCGTAACAATTTGTTTTAATATTATCTTGTGTTTTAAGCCTCGATGGTCCATTAAGAAAAGGACAGAAGGAAGGATATATATAATTGAATTATAAAACCCGGATCGAGAATTATGAATATGATAATTAGATGATCATTAATGTGGACAGGGTGTGATCCACTTGTACAAAAAAAAAAAAAATATTATATGTCGTGAAGGGGTAAGTTGAAGTATTGGTAACATTTTTTTTTATTGTGGCTTATTTGACATCATGAAATTATGGTGAAGAACATTGGTTACGAATCATCATGGGGACAAAGTCTTACAAGTCAAGTATAATATATAATTGGTTGTGGAAGGAAGTGAATAATGTTGTGAATCAACATGTAATAAAATAACTATATTACAAGTAGCATAATGAGTGCTAACAATTGATACACACATGAGAGTAGAAGGGAGGAAGCCCATGATTGTACATGGAAGAAAGATTGCATATCACTATCATCAAACAACCACAGAGGGCCAAAATTGAATGAAAGCTAAAAAAAAATAGATTTTTGGTTTTGTGCTTAAATCAAGATGGGAATATTTGAGTTTATTTGGAAAAAGCAAACTGCAATATAACCACCTTGAAATATGACCCAAAAAAAAAAAAAGTTATCCTAAATTTTACTCGTGATTAACTACAAAATCATAATAGTACTACTTAGTGTGAAAATGCATCTAGTTGCAATCTATCATTAAAACAAAAATTGTAGTAAATGGTTTCTAAAATGTTATTATTACTATGTAAGTAGTGAAAATAGAATTGGTACTTCCATGTCTGAAATTTTAGTGCGACCACATTGCGATGTCCTTCTTGAATAATTTATGGTTAATACTGATGAATTTACAATGATGTTACTAACTCTTATTAAGTATAGATTGGTGAACCTTGTTGAGTTGTGATGCATGTTGATGACCCTTGTCGGGTACATAAATAATAAATAAGGGTGTCTGTAATAAAGTTTAAAATGATATATATATATATATATATATATATGCTCTTAAATAAAAATTAATGGAAAACTAATGACTGCCATAATGATGGTGAATGTAGGTCGAATGAGACGGAATACTCTTGGTCACACCTTTGCACAATATTTATGATACAAAAACAAGCAAGCACCGACATTAAAGTGCACCGGAAGCATAGCAGCCCGGACGAGGCTACCTGGGAGAATGAGGATTTCAAGTGTGAGGCATATTCCATCTTGTTTTGAGAGGTCAAGGACACCAAGGACCGTGTTTCACTTGAGGGGGGGGGGATGTAACACCCCTTAGTAAAGGGGTAAATATTTTATTTTACTGCAAACGACTTGCTAAGACTGTGGGCCATGTGAAAGGAATAGTATGGATGGTAAAAACAAAAAAAAACATAAATGTTTATTTATTTTATTTAAATTAACAAGATTAGTTATGGTTAGCCAAGGAAATACGAGAAGGTGAAACATGTTGAGTGAGGATTTCACCTACCAGGTAGTTAATGGACAATTACTCCTCTCCCTAGAGATACATATCTTAATTAGGGAAAACAGATCTAAGGGGGTAGAGAGAGGAATCTGAGTCCAGCAAAAAGAGGATAAAAGAACTCTTTACCTTACGCAAGGTGTTTTTGGTGTAAGTCAATACGTTGCCATAGAGAAATTCTTGAGCTAATTTTTTTTTTTTAGTGGAATTTATGCACATTCCTTAGTTCGTTGGGGCCAGTGGAATTTTTCTAGTTTGGTCTTTGTCCAAGAAATATTGTCCTGGATGGAAATCATTTTGGGGCGGGGGACTCTGGTAGTGTTACCGTTCTCATTGGTTGGGAGAAGAATTCTAACTTCCCTAGTGGTTTCCTGTGACAACCCACTAATCTTCAATAAAGAAGTATCTCTGTGTAAATTGAGTTGATATTTCTCACAGACTGTGTCTTTCTATAAATAGCATATGTGAAATGTTTTGACAAATTGCAGTTGTGGAATGAACTGTAAATAACTCGGTAAATTGATTTTATGACTAGTCAAATTATTGGAAAAGATGAGTATTGTACTATTTATTGACTAGATATTTGATATTTGATGATTCTATTTCAAAAAATAAGAGTTTTGTGCATGGAATGAACTGTAAATAACTCAGTAAATTGATTTTATGACTAGTCAAATAATTAGAAAAGATTAGTATTGTATTATTTATTGACTAGATATTGGATATTTGATGATTCTATTTCAAAAAATAAGAGTTTTGTGGCATGTTTTCAGTTGTATAATCTGTTGAGAATCTCTTCTTATGGAATTGGAATTCTAGGATGGTCTCCTAACCAAGTTAAGTGACCAACAACTTAGAAGGGCAATCCTAAATTCAAAAAGGTATACTCAAATTAATAGGGCGAGTCCTAATGCTAGAATCCACATAGTAATTCTAAACCAAAAGAAAAAGAAAAAGATTTTTAGGAATTAACAAACAACAACTACCAAAACTATAAGCTAAAATGTTGTACTCTCTTAATGAGTAAACTAAAAATAATAAATCTAACTATCGTTGTACTCAAAATAAGTTTAACCAGTTTAACAGACAACATGTATATATTATAAACGATTATAGTAAAATACTTTCAACATTAATTATGCAGTGAAATAAATTTATGTACAAAATATTACAGTAGAAAAAGAAAATAAAATAAATGGTATACATACATCCGAGAAACTGGCTATGGTTGGGTCGTAAAGCTTTTATTTAAGGAACGACACCTTGTATATATAGGGTTGAACCTTAAAATTGTGATAGAAAAACAATTTTAAGATAGAAATTCATTACTTCGAGTGAGGTCACGAGACTAAAACACTAAAAACACACATATTCCACTATATCCGTGAAGGCGCATGAACAATACATTGGAAATTGATTTAAAGAAATGTCTAACTAACTAACTAACTAACTAACTAACTATATATATATATATATATATATATATATATATATATATATTCCCGTCAGCTTAAGTGGTTTTGGTCGTTGGCCATTATCTAACTAATAAACTTTCAA
This sequence comes from Pinus albicaulis, assembly GCA_034641835.2. Classification (NCBI taxonomy): domain Eukaryota; kingdom Viridiplantae; phylum Streptophyta; class Pinopsida; order Pinales; family Pinaceae; genus Pinus; species Pinus albicaulis. Next base: position 1,518,303,354 of record CM076584.1, read on the forward strand.
CAAAATTTTCATTAACATAGGAGCCCAGATAAATAAGTCAATCATGCCTGGCATGTGTCACTGGGGTCTTCTATGCCGTGATTATAAATGGCAAACCAACAAAGTTCTTCAAGGCTAAAAGGGGCCTTCGTCAAGGATGTGCGTTATCATCACTCTCATTCTTATTATGGATGTACTCAGTAAATTATTTTAGAGGGCCATTAGAGCTGGCTTCATTACGGGTTTTACTCTTTCACCTACTATATGTATTTATCATTCCCTTTTTGTTGATGACTTACTAATATTTGGAAAGATTTTGAGGAACCAATGGTTCTACACTCACTTCTCCTCATTCGATTCGTTGCAACAACTATATTGCAATGTAATAGAAGGAAATCATTGTTGATTTATGGTAAAGGGGATCTTGCTAAGATCAATTTTATAACGGAATTCTTGGGTGTCCCAACCAGGCCTATGAGAGAGGGTTTCTCATATATGGGTTTCAGCTTAAAACCATGTGGTTACACCTCAGCCGATTGGAGTTGGCTGGTTGATAAGCTAAAAGTGAGAATCCACAGATGGAGCCATATATGGCTATCACTAGGAGGCTGGTTTGTTTTGATTCAAGCGATGTTGGTTCAATTTATGATATATTAGGGTCACTTGCACTTTTTTCCGGAAGGTGTTGTCGGGTGCATAAACACTGTTATTGCGAATTTTATTTGGACAGGGGTCTCCAACAATAGAAAGACACATTTGTGCAAGCTCATTGTTGTTTCGAAGCCTATTGAATACGGTGGATGGGGATTATTGGACGTCAGATCCTTCTCAAATTCCCTTCTCACGAAATCCTTCTGGTGGGCCATTAATTCACAGAGCACTTGGTCAAACATATTGATGTTCAAATACAATACAACGAATCTATTACTTCTAATCTATAGGGGTGGCACATGCCACCAGCTGGCTGAATCGCTATATGGAAAAGTTTCAAGAAAATCATGCCCATTGTGGGAGCGGGTCTTGCATGGCGCTTTGGGAATAGCCTAGACATTTCCCTAGGGATAGACCATATACTGGGGACTGAAAATCGACTTAAAATGTGTTGAGAATGCAGCAAGATGATGGAGCTTAGTGAAATGAAGTCGCCTTCACTAAGTGGGCCCGCAGGCAAATTCTGGCGCAAAGTCTATTTTTTAGACTATGTCTATTTTTAGACATACGGAGCATAATTTGGGAATTCTACTTGGAGATTCTTGATGGATGCGACATGTCGGTAAAAATAGATGAGACCCTATTTTTTAGGACCCAGGCTATTTTTAGACTGATCTCCTAAAAATAAGGAAGTCAAATATTATTTACCCTTAATAATATTTTGACTATAAACAGCAGTTTACTCTCTTGGCGCACTTCAGTTTGAGTCTGGAGGTGACTCATGCAACTGACACAAGGAATCACGTGGTTCCTAGGGTTTGATGGCATCTTGCATGGTTGGCTTCAGTTAGACTTCAGTGGCAGGAGTTTTGGAGGAGTTAACGGGACAAGTAGTGGAGTTGTGGTCTGTTTGTTTTAGTTGAACTAGTTGGGATTAGTTAACTAACTAATCAACTAGATATGAGTGGAGTAAATTAAATAATATTTAATTTACTAAATATTAACTCATTAGTCAACTCAAGAACACTTCAGTTCACTACAGTGCATGATCAGTTCAGTGGAGACCAGTGGAAGAAGTAGATGAAAGGGTGAGTAAAGCTATCAGTTGGTAGATTTGTTTTGCATGAGATTTGCATTACACTTGGAGGAATTGTCCATGACAATTACGCAATCAAGGCAAAGGGATTCGAACCTTGAACCTATTCATATACAGGCCATGATTGCGCAATAGAGGCAAGGCAATTGGCGGGGAGTTTTGAACCTCAGACTTGTTCAAAACTGAGTCAGATTGTGAGTAACTTCATGAGAGAGTACTGAGTACTTGTGAGGATTATTGTACTTGTTTGGTTACTTGATTTCTCCATTATAATATACACAATAGCTGCGGGGTTTTCAGCTATAGGCTTTCCCCATACATACTGAGTTAATGTGTGATTGATTTGATGTGAGATTGCTTATGTTATTTCCGCATGTGACAATTAATTGTAGAAGAAGGTTATGTGTTATGTATGCAATTCGAAATTGATATATGACCAGGTTAATCTTCAGTGAATAAGTGATTTATTCAGCTAATTTCTACATGGTATCGGAGCAAGATTAATTGTCGAAGTCTATTACAGTGATTGCAAACTTATTTCCTCGGACAGAGTCTGCATGCGGGCCAGGTAGCCTCCGGAATATTCATCCTTCTTTGTAAGGTGAAATATCTGGTGAATGCCCTTTGCAGTCAATCTCTGATTTGGAAATAATTTGTTTTCAAGTATAGATCGGAAGCGATAGAGCTTGGAGTTTGGAATTCGAAATTTGCAGAAGGTTGTTCTTCTTGGTGCCGGTGTTGAAAGATGTCTTCTTTCAATGGTTTGCGACTCGAATATGCTCTTGAAGGCAGTTCGAACTATGTTGCATGGAAAGATCGAATGGAAGCAGTGTTAGAAGATAATGGTCTGAAGGAGTTCGTGGATACGGATGTCCCAAAGCCCACTGATGCAGCTTTGGTCGATGCATGGCAAAAGAAGATCGCGAAATGTCGAAGGATCCTGTTGGAGGGCGTCAAGGATCATATTGTATCCAGCCTGCATGGAAAGGCTACTGCATATTTAATGTGGAAAGCTTTGACGGATCTATTCCAGAGTAAGAGTGACCAAAGGAAGCTGGCGCTCAAAGATAAGCTCAGGAACATCAAGATGGAGAAGGGCGACAGTATCGCTAAATACCTCACGAAGTTCACTCAATGCAGAGATGAACTGGGAAGTGTGGGAGTTACCGTCGATGAAGAGGATATGGTCGACCTGGCTCTCCTTGGTCTTCCGAAGGCTTGGCACTCATATCAAGATAGTGTCAATGGTCGGGAGAAGCTGCCGGGATGGGAGCGCCTTTGGGCGGATCTCATGCGGGAGGAGATAAGGAGGACTACTCGAGATGGATCTTCATCAAAGGGAGCTGATGAAGAAAACTGCGCTTTGGTGTCCAAAGCTAAGAAAGGAAAGGGTAAGAAAACCTCTCATTCTGGAGCTAAGGGCAAGAAGCAGGATATGGCGAAAGTGAAATGTTTTCACTGCCATGATCACGGACATTATGCTACCAATTGTCCGAAGAAGAAGAAGAACAAGCAAGCGGGAAGATCTGCAGATGGAGAAGCTTTGGCTTCACAGTTCGAGCTTGACTTTTCACTGATTGCATGCTTGGTTTCAAGTGTGATGGGGTCGGTGTGGTTCTTGGACAGCGGTGCGTCATTTCATATGACGGGAGATTGGGAGTTGTTCTCAGATCTGGAGGACAAGGATTTGGGTATGCACATCGAGATGGGCGATGACGGTAGATACAGTGCGACTGGTATCGGTACCGTATCCTTTGAGAGGGAGTCTGGTAAACCCTTTGTCTTAAAGGATGTCATGCATGTACCTGGATTGAAGAAGAACCTGATTTCAGTAGCGATGTTGGAGGATAAGGGTTATGATGTGGTCTTCAGCGAAGGGAAAGCTTTCCTGCGCAGTAAGACTACTGGAGAGACCGGGAAGATAGGGGTTCGAACTCAGAACCTTTATCAGTTGCAGGTAGATGACTGCGCAGCTATGGCATGCAAGGCTGGAGATGTGGTGAGCCGGGATGATGAGGGCGAACTATAGCACAGGAGATTGGGCCATCTTCACCATGGAGCTTTGAAGATTCTGCAGCAGATTTCTACTGGACTTCCTAAGGGCACCCTTGCGCAGTCAGATCAGTGCAAGGGGTGTACTTTAGGGAAGTATGTGAAAGCCACCTTTCACGAGAAGGATAATCGCGCCACGACGATCCTTGAGAGAGTTCACACAGACGTGTGTGGTCCTTTCTCAGTTGCTTCGACAGCAAAGCACAGGTATTATGTGATCTTTGTTGATGATTTCTCTCGAAATTGCTGGATCTTCTTCATGCAGAAGAAGAGCGATACATTCGCGAAGTTCTGTGAGTTTAAAGCACTGGTCGAGAAGGAGTCGGGGAAGAAGGTGATTGCTCTAAGGAGTGATAACGGTGGTGAATTCATCTCGGCTGAATTCAAGAAGTTCTGCAGCGCAGAAGGGATTCGGAGAGAGCTCATCGCACCCCATAACCCACAGCAGAACGGGGTGGCTGAGCGGAAGAACAGAACGATCGTGGGTGCTGCACGGGCGATGTTGCATGATCAGTGCCTACCCCTTCACTTGTGGGCTGAGGCATGCAATACAGCGGTGTATGTGCAGAACCGTTGTCCTCACAAGGTTCTTGGCATGAGTACACCGGAGGAGGCTTATTCTGGCAAGAGGCCTGATATTTCCCATTTGCGGATTTTTGGTTCTCCTGTCTACATGCATGTGACGAAGGATGCGAGAAGAAAGCTGGATCCAACTGCTGAGGTTGGAATATTTGTGGGGTACACTGATACACCTCATAACTATCGAGTGTATGTGCCAGACAGTCGCAAGACTGTTGTGCGACGGGATATAAAATTTCAGGAGGAGAAAGCCATGCAGTGTTCGCTTGAGAGGGAGCTACACTTGCAGGCAGATGAGGAGCTGTTAGTTCCTAAGGAGGAGCTTCCGGATGTGGATCAGCCACAAGAGGAGGTTCAGGAGGTGGAAGAAACCACCCAGGCAGCGCCAACCATCAGAGGGCGCATGCGCACTACAGAAGCTGAGCGACTGGCTCGGGATGCAGAGAAGGTTGTAGGACCACCTACAGCACAGCGCAGACAGAGACAGTCACCGGATCGGTACACTGGATACATGGCTCTTTTGAGTCAATGTGTTGTGACAGAGCCATCCTCTTTTGAGGAAGCTGTGGAGGAACCCGCATGGGTTGATGCCATGATCGAAGAATATGATTCGATCATCAGGAACGGTGCATGGGAGATTGTCCCAAGACCGGTTGGGAAATCAGTTGTAGGTTCGCGATGGATCTACAAGGTGAAGCAGGCGGCTGACGGGAGTGTGGAGAAGTATAAGGCGAGATTTGTCGCCCGTGGCTTCTCACAGATCGAGGGGATTGACTATGAGGAGACTTTTGCACCTGTCGCAAGGTACTCTTCCATACGGACGATCCTTGCTCTCTCAGCGCAGATGGGGTGGCACATTCATCAGATGGATGTGAAGACTGCGTTCCTCAATGGAGTTATTGAGGAAGAGGTGTATATAGAGCAGCCTGAAGGTTTTGAGATCTTCAGCAGTGAGTCGCATGTGTGCCGACTCAAGAGAGCACTGTATGGGCTGAAGCAAGCACCTCGTGCTTGGTACACTCGGATAGACAGCTACTTCACCGGGCTTGGATTCTCCAAAAGTGAGGCGGATCCAAACCTGTACCAGATTGTGGTGGAGGGGAAGCTGTTGATCATCGTACTGTATGTAGATGATCTGATTTTGACTGGCGATGAGCAGTTGATACTTTCATGCAAGGAGGATCTTGCACGAGAGTTTGAGATGAAGGACTTAGGCATCCTTCATTATTTCCTGGGATTGGAGATTTGGCAGCGCAGTGGAGGACTGTTTGTTTCTCAGGGCAAGTATGCCCGGGAGATTCTGGAGAGGTTCAACATGCAAGGCTGCAAGACTGTTGATACCCCTCTTCCTGGAGGTTGGAGGAAGGGAGATGCTACTTCGGAGGAGGTAGTGGATGCCACTGTCTATCGACAGTTGGTGGGGTCGTTGATGTATTTGGTCAATACTCGACCCGATATATGCTATGCAGTTAACCAGCTTTCGCAAGCTATGGTTAAGCCTACCAAGCTCTTTTGGAAGGAAGGCAAGCATGTATTGCGCTATATTAGAGGCACATCGGGATATGGTTCATGGTACAGACAGGAGGATCAGTTGAGGCAGCATGGCTTCACAGATTGGTATCATCATATCAGAGATTGTGTTCAGCGGAGAATCATGATGCTTTCATATGTTCCCACGAAGGATCAGGATGCCGACATCCTGACGAAGGCGCTCACCAGGAGCAAGTTCGAATTCCACAGAGGCAGGATAGGGGTTGCAGATAATCCATATCTTGCCGAGAGGGAGTGTTGAGAATGCAGCAAGATGATGGAGCTTAGTGAAATGAAGTCGCCTTCACTAAGTGGGCCCGCAGGCAAATTCTGGCGCAAAGTCTATTTTTAGACTATGTCTATTTTTAGACATACGGAGCATAATTTGGGAATTCTACTGGGAGATTCTTAAAGTATGTGACATGTCGGTAAAAATAGATGAGACCCTTATTTTTAGGACCCAGGCTATTTTTAGACTGATCTCCTAAAAATATGGAAGTCAAATATTATTTACCCTTAATAATATTTTGACTATAAACAGCAGTTTACTCTCTTGGCGCACTTCAGTTTGAGTCATGGAGGTGGCTCATGCAACCGACACAAGGAATCACGTGGTTCCTAGGGTTTGATGGCATCTTGCATGGTTGGCTTCAGTTAGACTTCAGTGGCAGGAGTTTTGGAGGAGTTAACGGGACAAGTAGTGGAGTTGTGTTCTGTTTGTTTTAGTTGAACTAGTTGGGAATAGTTAACTAACTAATCAACTAGATATGAGTGGAGTAAATTAAATAATATTTAATTTACTAAATATTAACTCATTAGTCAACTCAAGAACACTTCAGTTCACTACAGTGCATGATCAGTTCAGTGGAGACCAGTGGAAGAAGTAGATGAAAGGGTGAGTAAAGCTATCAGTTGGTAGATTTGTTTTGCATGAGATTTGCATTACACTTGGAGGAATTGTCCATGACAATTACGCAATCAAGGGAAGGGGATTCTAACCTTGAACCTCTTCATATACAGGCCATGATTGCGCAATAGAGGCAAGGCAATTGGCGGGGAGTTTTGAACCTCAGACTTGTTCAAAACTGAGTCAGATTGTGAGTAACTTCATGAGAGAGTACCGAGTACTTGTGAGGAGTATTGTACTTGTTTGGTTACTTGATTTCTCCATTATAATATACACAATAGCTGCGGGGTTTTCAGCTATAGGCTTTCCCCATACATACTGAGTTAATGTGTGATTGATTTGATGTGAGATTGCTTCTGTTATTTCCGCATATGACAATTAATTGTAGAAGAAGGTTATGTGTTATGTATGCAATTCGAAATTGATATATGACCAGGTTAATCTTCAGTGAATAAGTGATTTATTCAGCTAATTTCTACAAAATGGATGTCATAATCATCCATTACCTGATGCACAGGGGAATCACTTGCCTTCATCAGCTTATATCCCATTGGCGAAGGGGTTATTCAATTTGGAAGATACATGATCAAGTTGTTCTTTCTTATGGGGATGCACCTGCATGGGATTTTTATATTGATTGTCTCTGTTTGAGTGGTTTGTGTCTACACCCGGATGGTGATAGACTGGTGTGGGAAGGGCATTCTAATGAAGGGAGTCTTGTGGTAAAAGACTTATATTGTGTTAACATGAAAATACAATATGCACTAGGGGAATTTTGAGGTCTAAAATGGGCCTCCTAAGGAAATTATAAAATAATAGTGGAAATATTAAAATAAGATTTGATTACATCATCACATTTTAGAGGGAAAAAAGAAAAAACTACTTTTTCAACTCATATTTTCAACTTATCTCCCAAATTTTTTACTCAAATTTCGAGCGGGAGTACTCTTTGGATGCAAAATTTAATTCCTCATCCAAGGAGTACACATGTTGCATACTTTTGATGGACCCTGCGACAAGAAAAATGAGAAATACATGAAAAACGTGATTGTAATCACGTTTTTCATGTATTTCTCATTTTTGTGTAGCAGGGTCTATCGAAAGTATGCAACATGGGTACTCCTTGATTGAGGAATTAAATTTTGTATCCAACGAGTACTCCCTCTTGAAAATTGAGTAAAAACTTTGGGAGATAAGTTGAAAATACGAGTTGAAAAAGTAGTTTTATTATTTTATTATTTTTAATATTTGTACCCTTTTACTTGAAAAATGGTGAATCATCCCCCATGGTTGACATCATCATCTTGAATCTTATTGGTTCTTAAAAAAATTATTTTGGTTGTACATTTTTCTTAGGAGGCCCATTTTAGACCTCAAAATTCCCCTAATGGTGGAATGGTGATATCTACCTTCACCAAATATTGGAGCTGGAAGATACCAAAGAACATTATTCTGTTTACATGGTCAGTATGGAAAGGAAGGGTTCTCACATGGGATCGGCTCATCTGCCATGGCTTCATGGGGCCGAGACGTTGTCCATTATGTGAGCAGCATGAAGAATATGTTGCTCACATGTTCTTATATTTCCCATTGACGAAGAAGGTATGGGAGTTGTTTTATGCCCATTTCATTGGGCATGGATGGATTCCAACGGACATTAATGAGGCCCTCCAGCAATGGGAGGCTTCCAATGGGGCATATAAAACTATCCCATTTTACTTATTCTGGGATATTTGGCTTGTTCTCAATAGACTCATTTTCGAGAATGTGCCATTCAACCTATCCTTTATACATGGGGTGATCATGCGATGGATTAATGGTCATGTGTTGGTTACTCCTACCACCAAGGATTTCTCCCATCGCATCCACCCGCATCTTATTTCCCTGCCTACTGTCTACTTTGATGGGGTTGCTTTGGGGGGGTTTTTGGTTGCGGCACTTGGATCAAGCTGCCTAATGGAGATTATGTGCAGATGTAATGGAATGGGGGTCAAGGCACCAACAACAAGGGAGGAATTCTGGCTACGTGGTATGGTTTACGGATGGCCAAAGAATTGGGTCTGCAGTCAATATATATTTATGGTGATTCCAAAATTGTTATCAATGGTATTTCTGGGCGTGCATCCTTTCAGCCAAATGGTTTACATGGGTGCATGGATCAGGTTCATGGGCTCCTTGCTTGTTTCAATATGCATACTCTGACTCACATATACATAGAAAACAACTCTACAGCGGGCCGTCTATCTAAAAAAGGTTTGGAGGCTCCTCCTGGATGCATTTTTTTGAATATCTACAGGGACAAGCAGACTATCCTTCAACAAGATTTCTCAATTCCATGAGCTCTCATAGGCTTACCCGTTGTTTTATGCTTTGGTCGTTTCACGGGCAACTTCTTTATGCACGGGACTGCTTCCTTTTTGGAATATGATTTTGCTGTGACACTGCTTGCATGGTTCCAGGGGAATGGAACATTGGAACCTCATAACATGTTGGTTATTTTCTGTTTATTATGTCTTTCATAGGATCCTGTTTGTATATAATTTTGATGCTATATTTAGCACAGGTGGTGGCATGCTACAAACAATGTTTTTGGTATGTGGTTGATGTTTTGTTTTCAGTTGTGGCCTTTTATGTTTTATGGTTATGACGAGTGATGCACTCCAGTATTCATCTACTGAGTACATATATTATCGATCATGTAACTGTTATTATTTAATAATATCAGTAGTTTTTTCTTTCTGGAAAAAGTAAATCATGCCTGGAAAAACCAAACATGCACCAATACTATCATTAAGCCCTAATGGGAACAGGACTACGGGCCTTTTTAACCAAATATCAAAACTTGAACTGAATGACAAAATAAGTCTAGTACACGATGAAGTATAATTATTTTGGAAAGACTACTTTGTCATGGAAGAAAGTTGGTCTGTAAATTTCTTAAACAATAAGAACAAGTTACATCATGGACAAAATATAGAAACTAATCCAACAAAAAAAATTGTGAATTATTACCATCATAAACCCTAGGTATTAGGGTTAATACCAATTAGATTCACCAAGTTTTCGTGCACATAAATTTAACCCTTAATTTAACAAAAGAATTTGTAAGCAATATTGATCCAAGTTGGAAACCCTTGGTGAGGGCAATCAATTCGCTGTAAGTTGATCTATGTTTTTATAAGAATAAAAACTACTGAGTTCCATGGGTGAAATCTACACTTTTTCCACAACTTGGAAAATGACAGTCGATTGTGAAAAGTGACGAGAGAAACTTGAAAGAAAAGAATTAGAATGATAACTTGTTTCTAGTAGAAATTCCTACTCTCCAATTATCCAAACTACCCCAACATCTTTACAACTACTGACCATAGAGGTTGGTAAAGAAAAAGAGAAAAAGGGAATTATAAATGGGGTTTTAGTTTTTAAAAATGGGTTGAGAACTGAATTAGGCAAAAATTATATACAAACCTGCAACATTCACAAAGGTGTTGGATTGTCCAGAAGGTTTATGGTTAGTTGCAAATGATAGATAAATCGAATTGGGCTGGAAGCAAGGCGAATGAGATTGACGGTGAGGTCAGGAAGGGAGTAGTTACCCCTTAACCAACCCGAAAAGCCCTAGACCATCCGATAAAAAACCCCTAGATCTTAACGGTGGAGCTCATGACAAATTTTAGAAACAAAAGTACTTTCGATATTTTAGGTGTGTGACAAATACTCTTTAATAATTTTGTTAAAGAACTCTCATCTCCCAAACTTTATATAAAGTGATGTGTCTGATTATTAATGAACTGTAGAATAACATTAGTCCCAAATATATTAACTGTGGAACCCCTATAATATATATAATGTGGTAAGTATTTGTGAAAATGGTAAATACTCTATTTATTTTTTAAATAGTATAGGGAATGTTACAGGAATAGAGTCAAAAATGTAAAATAGTGAAACTATTTGAAATGTTTCAAAATATTTTAAGAGTAACAATATCTTTTTTTCAATTGTTTTATATAATATATACATATATGCATACTTACATTGAAATATTTTATTTATGGACCACACCACTCATAATAAAAAGTTTACTTAACTTTGCATAGTGAAATATTGTATTCATGATTCATGATTCACATTGGCTTTTTTTGTATTAATTTCCCCAACCCAATATATGCTGGATAGGCAGAGGATATAAACACACAATAACACAAGTATTTCACACACAAAACACACGAGTTGTGGCTCTTCTATTAATAAACGAACTTCAATCTCACTCAACTCACAATGAATACAATGAACCCGGTGAAGGGTATTTAACCTAAATTGACATGCACACACTCACATAATTCAACTTGACCATCACTCACTTAACTGACTCTCTAACTCACTTACCAAATTCATCTATCACATAACTCGTCTATCTCAATTCTTACTTAACTGATTGTCTAACTCTGCATGCGGGAGGTAATTACATATTTTAACACTCCCCCTTAATTACGACCGCTAAACTAAAACATCAACTCATGACAACTTAAACATGCTTGTTGGTCTTTGTCTCAGCTAGGCTTACAACACCCAAGTTTCTTTTGTGAAACTCAAACACATCTATTTCTAATGCCTTTGTAAATATATCAATCAATTGATCACTAGATTTACAAGACTTCAAGTGAACTTCTCCACTGCTCACAAGTTCTCTAATAAAGTGATATCTAGTATCAATATGATTTCTCTTTTGATGAAACACACTATTCTTGGATAGTGCAATCGCCCATTTGTTGTCACAGTATATCATTCTTGATCCATGTTGTTTCTACATGAGTGATCCGGATTTATGCAGGAACGCAACAGAATAAACACATAACCATAAATACAGAGATGCAACGGAAATAACACTTCATTTCATTAATATCAAAGAACTGAAATTTGCTTACAGACAGAATGGAAATAAAACTAGCTAGGGCACTGGTAGCTATCTCTGAGAAGAGATGTGGCGGCTACAGGCCTCTGAACTGTTACAATGAGGCTCGAGGGCCTATTTATTATTGAGAAAAAATGGAGAACCCTCAACATCCCAAAAACCTAACCCTAGGAGATGAAGCGCCAAAACTATGGGCCCCGTTTGGGTAAATTGGTGTTTCAACTTCCCAGGGACGTAACTTTGGCATACTATCTCCGTTTGACGCACATGATACATCATTAGAAAGCTCTATCCGAGGACTAAAACTTTTGTGACAATTTGATGATCAAATCGGAACAAATTTCATACCCAAAAAACGTCGTTTAGGGCCTCAAAACGGCTCCGGAAGTTCAGGACCCGAAAAACTGCTAAAAATAGTAAGTTATGCCAAAACTGAAAAACTGAAAGAGACAATGGTGGGGGCCCAAGTGGAATAGGCGGGTGGCCACCAATATCCACCTGGATCAATGAGTCCATCCAATACTCTTCTTAACCATACTGCTTGACATGCTGTTGAAGTCGCTGCTACATATTATGCTTCTGCCGATGATAGTGTCACAATGAGCTGCTTCTTAGATGTCCATGCTATCAAAATTGAACCAAGATGAAACACATAACCGGATGTGCTCTTCAAATCATCCAAACTATTTTCAAAATCACTATTTGTGTATCCAATCAATTCTTTATTTTTTGTACTTGCATACATCATGCCATAATCTCTAGTTCCTGCTATGTATCTCAGAATTATTTTTCCAACACTCCAATGTGTGTCTTTTGGAGTCTCTATAAATATGGAAATCAAACTAACTCCTTGAATAATATATGGTCTTGTAGCTGTGAGATACATGAGGCTGCCAACCAATCTTTTGAATAGAGTTGGATTGACATCTGCTCCTTCATCATCCTTACTTAACTTTCTACCTATTGCAACTAGTGTAGGTACATGTTTGCAATTGTCCATCCTGAATATTTCAACAAATCTCTTGCATATTTATTTTGACAAATAAAAAATCCTTTTTAAGATTTTTCAACTTATATGCCAAGAAAATATTTCATGAGACCAAGATCTATCATCTCAAATTCTTTCATCATGGTTGCTTTATATTCATCTAACTCAAGATCACCTATAAAAATCATGTCATCAACATATAAGCAAACAATCAAAAATTTTCCATGCTCATTTACCTTTGTGTATAAGGTAGGCTCAATGTTGCTTCTACAAAATCCATTCTTGATCATGTAGATGTCAATTCTGTTATACCATGCTCTAGGTGCTTGCTTCAGTCCATAGAACGATTTCTTCAATCTGTAAAATTTATCTTCTTTACCTTCAACTTCATATCCTGGAGGCCGCTGCACATAATTTTCTTCTTCTAGAATTCCATTCAAGAAGGTTGATTTGACATCCATCTGATATAGTTTTCACTTGTTCTAAGCCGATGTCGCTATAATTTCTCTTATAGTATCCAATCTAGCTACTAGAGAAAATGTTTCCCCAAAGTCTATTCCCGTTTGTTGCGAGAATCCTTTTGCTACAAGTCTTGATTTAAATCTGTCAGTCTCACCTTTCTCATTCACCTTTGTCTTGTACACCCACTTCACACCAATGAGGTTTTTATCATTGGGTAAATTAACCAAATCCCATGTATCATTCTTTTCAATAGAATCCATCTCTTCATCCATGGCTTGCACCCAATTTTCATCTCTGATTGCTTCTTCAAACGAAGAAGGTTGGAATGCCAAAAATGCAAAATTTGAACTAACATCCAAATCATCATAAATATATTTTAAACTTCTCATATTTTTCTTACCATTTCTTGATTCATTACCTGATTGGCTTCTTGGAGAATTCTAGTCTGTTGATATGCTTGAAGATCCATGTTGCTCTGAAAATCTTGGAGTCCTTGCTGATGTGACTCTATTTGGTGTCTTCTCTCTTGATTCTTGCTGCTCCTTTCCTGCTACATCATGCTCTTCCATCAATGGTGCTTATGCATCGGCTGGTGTGTCTATAGTCCCATTCCATGAATCTTGTTCTTTGAACACAACATCTCTGTTAATGATTGTCTTCTTGGTGACAGGGTTATACAATTTGTAAGCTTTTGACTGCTCACTATAACCAGTAAATATGCCTTTTTCACTTTGATCATCTAATTTGCCTCTTATTTGCTTAGGCACATGTGCATAAGCTACACATCCAAAAACTCTGAAATGAGATACACTGCATGACATACCTGACCATGCTTCTTCTGGTACTCTGTTCATCACACTCTTTGTAGGAGATCTGTTTATCACATAAATAACACATGCAACTGCTTCTGCCCAATACTCATTAGACAAGTGTCTTTCTTTTAACGTGCTCCTTGTCATGTTCATGATTGTTCTATTTTTTCTCTCTGCTACACCATTCTACTGCGGTGTGTATCTGGTTGTAAATTGTCTTCTAATTCCATGTTGTTTGCAGTACTCATGGAATTCTTTCGAATCATATTCTCCACCACGATCAGATCTCAATACCTTGATATGTCCATCACTTTGGTTCTCCACTAAGGCTTTGAACTCTTTGAAATTTGCAGAAGTTTCAGACTTCTTCTTCAAGAAGTAAACCCAAGTCTTCCTTCTATAGTCATTAATAAAAGTGAGGAAGTAACAACTTCAACCAATCGACTGTGTCCTCATAGGTGCACACAAGTCTGTATGCACCAACTCAAGTGTTTTCTTTGCTCTATATGAAACTCCTTTCAGAAAACTTTCACGGTGTTGCTTTCCCAAGATGCAACACTCACAAGTGCTAACAGGTTCTTTTATGGGAGGTAAGCCTCTAACCATCTGTTTCTGCTGCAACAATCTTAAACCGGAAAAATGCAGGTGTCCAAACCGAAAGTGCCATAACCAGTAAACATTGGAACATGCAATTGTAAAAGAACTAACCTGATCGTTGTAGTTCATAATTAGAGGAAAGAGTCTATTCCTCGTCATCTTTACCTTTTCTATCAGTTGCTTGCTTGGGGATTTGTCATAAATAACACATTGTTGCCCCTGAAAGATAACTTTGTATCCTTTTTGCGTCAATTGACCAACACTTATCAAATTGTGTTTGAGTCTAGGGACATAATATACCTCTAATATGGTCTTTGGCTCCCCCTGCTTGGTCACAATGTTGACACTCCTTTTCCATCTACATCCATAGTCTTGTCAGTCCCCAACTTTACCTCTATCTTCACAAATTCATCCAAATTTGCAACCAAATTCTTGTTTCCTGTCATGTGGTTACTGCAACCACTATCTAATAGCCAGACCTTATTAGATGGTTCATGCATGGTGTTGCATGCTAGGAACATGGAGTTAGTATTCTCTGTACTAACATTAGCTCTCTCATTTATTTGATCAACTATCTTCTTCCTACAATCACGAGCATAATGACCAAAATTATTGCAATAATAACATTTCACCTTTGATTTTTCAAACCTTTGATTGTTGTGAAAGCTTCTGCTGATGTTTCTTCCACTTTGATGTTGATGCTCTTCTCGGCCATCTCTCTGCCCACCATATATTCTGCCTCATCCTTTGCCTCTCGATCGACCTCTACCTCAACCTCTTGACTATAAACTTGACTTTTGAAGGCAGTTTCTAAAGTGGAATCCTTATTTATGTCTATCCTTGCCTCATGTGATAGAAGTGATCCCATCAACTCATCAACTGTCAGTTTTTACAAATCCTTATCTTCTTCTATGGCTGTTACCACAACATCGAACTTGGTAGACAAAGATCTAAGAACCTTCTCAATCACTGTTCGATCTTTAATATCTTCACCATATATTTTTAACTGATTGACAATATACATGACACTATTCACGAAGGAATCAATGTCCTCTATCTCCTTCATCTGCAGACTTTCAAAATCTCTCCTAGTATTATGCAATTTAACAATATTGACTTTGGCCATACCTTGATAGCTTTTCGCCAAGGTTTCCCATGCTTCCTTTGTTGAAGACGTTATCATTATCTTCTGGAACACTGCTCGGTCCACTCCCTGCTGCATAAGAAGCAATGATTGTGCATTATTCCTCGTCTTTCTTCCATTGTTCCATGTCTGCATTATTGAGGGCTCGTTCTTCTGCATCATTCTGAGGTTCTACAAACCCAAACTTGACATGATCCCATATGTCATGCGCTTTTAGCATGGTTTCCATTTTAACAGCCCACACATCATAATCTTTCCTAGTGAAAGAAGGAAGTTGTGGTTGAAGACTTGATGTGGCCATCTTGCTTCAAAAAAAATCTTCCTTGATAAACCCATAATTTCTCTTTTTTATGAAGGGTTTGCAAAGCTCCTTAAAAAAAATCTCTTTCAATAAAGCTCTAAAATTTATTTTTATATAATAAATTATTTAAAAAATAATAATTATATATATATATATATATATATATATATATATATATATATATACATAATCTCTTATAATAAAATCTTATAATAAAGACTTATTATAATAGCATACCCTTTTGAAAAAATCCTCAAAAAAAAATCTTCGCTCAACTCAAAAGATCTCACCACGTGACTTTTCAAAAAATCTTCACTTAAGTTAAAGATCGTACCATGTGAATTTGTAATTTAAAACCAAAATATCAAGCCTCTTCGAAAATCTTGATACGAATATGGTGGGTCATGTATCAATATCAAACCGTTTCAATTTTTTAAACATGGTGTCAAGTGTGTTAAAATGCTTACCCCAATTGCGCAACCCCGTGAAATAAAAACTGCGGAATAAACTTGATTTTGCAAAAAACGCAAGTTTCATGATACTTGCGCAGTTTTTGAACTAAAGAGTTGCGGACCTGCACGTATGTTGTATTAAAAACGTGCGAACCTCCGCGCTTTCTTATTCGTTCAACATTTTTGCAAAAATCTAAAAAAAAAAAATCCGGCCTTTTTCTCTTGGCATTTTTTTTTCTTTGGCTCTGCTCGCCCACAGATCTTCTAATCCTTCCTCAGCTTTTATACCAATTTTTTGGATAGGCAGGGGATATAAACACACAATAACACAAGTATTTCACACACAAAACACACGAGTTGTGGCTCTTCTATTAATAAACGAACTTCAATCTCACTCAACTCACAATGAATACAATAAACCCGGTGAAGGGTATTTAACCTAAATTGACATGCACACACTCACATAACTCAACTTGACCATCACTCACTTAACTGACTCTCTAACTCACTTATCAAATTCATCTACCACATAACTCGTCTATCTCAATGCTTACTTAACTGATTTTCTAACTCTGCATTCGAGAGGTAATTACATATTTTAACAGTATATAATCGATGTGTACTCGTTAGATGTAAATATTTTTTTAAATCAATTTTTTTATATTGTAATTTTGTTTTTATTAATAAAATTACAAGTATTTATTTCAATAAAATAAAATCATAAAATACATATTACATTAAAATATATAGCATATAAATAGTAGCTATAAATTAATATTTATTTTACGCTGTAAAGTATCTTCTTTGAAAACAACTCTCTCAAACTGCTACGTGTATCATTATGAATCATTGATTTTGATGTTATAAAATTGAAATAGTGTGTACTTTAGAATTAACCAGTTACAAAAAAAATTGTTTTAGAAATAATCAACTTCATCCTCAATGCAAAGACCCCCTTCGTGAATGTACAAAATGACTACAGTTCTTACTTTTCCATCTGTGACGTTGAGGCGAGGGAGGTAGAGACGAACGAAAAGGCATGTTTGAGGATCCAACACCACGTCCTTGGATACCACTTGTTCCTGTTTGAAGCCATGGCAGCCGAAGGCCGCATGTACTTGAAAATCTCTCTGGAAACTTTTTAATGAAAATAATTTTTCTTTTTGGTTTTTAACGGTTTCATTAGGTTATATTACCACAAAATTATTTTAATTGGGTTACAATGGGTTATATTGGTATGAATTTATTCTAAGCTATATTATATGATTTTATTCTACTTAATCTGGATTTATTAAGTTCTTAGATAAATACAAAATATGGATTTATTTTATGTAATTACGTCGTAAGGCATTCTTATTTGAAAACAACTTCCCTAGCTGCCAATGTGTCCATGTGTGAGCCATTGGATCAGTTAGACGATTCAAATGTTTTAGGCCATTAGATCCACAAGTAAATAGTTATATATATATATATATATATATATATATATATATATATATATTTTTATTTTTATTTTTTTTTTTTATAATGTTAATTTTTTTTCTTTTTAATAAGTTAGATTGATTTTAGATGTATAATAGAAATATTGTAATGTCATGTTTAACATTTTGACTATGTCAAATTACACAAAAATAAAAATAAAAGTAAATTAAATAAAAAGATTGACATAATATAATGAACATTTTAACTAGGTCAAAATACAATAAAAAACAAAAATAATAATAAACTATAAAAACAGCCCATGGTATTGACCTTATTTGAAAAAAATTCCCTAGCTGCCAATGTGTCCATGTCTAAGCTATTGGATAAATGTTAGACAATTGAAATGTTTTAGGCCATTAGATCCACAAGTATATATATATATATATATTTATTTATTTTATAATGTTAGTTTTTTTTTCTTTTTAATAAGTTAGATTGATTTTAGGTATATAATAGAAATGGTGTAATGTCGTGTTTAACATTTTGACTATGTCAAATTACACAAAAATAAAAATAAAAGTAAATTAAATAAAAATATTGACATAATGTAATGAACATTTTAACTAGGTCAAAATACAATAAAAAACAAAAATAATAATAAACTATAAAAACAACCCATGGTATTCATGTGGAATATGGTTTATTAAATTATTTCACACGACATGATTTATCTTGAGCAATAATGATGAATGTTCATAATTCTCATTTCTTAAATAACACTAAATTTACCTTTAATTACTTAATTGTAATAGTTTGTAACTACATACACTCTATCCGATTCTTTTTTATTAATGAATATCAAATTTCTTCTATTAAAAAAAACTATATACATATCTTTAATTACCTAATTGTAGCTAAAAAATATTACATGTTTTTTACTTTATAATCATAAACAAATTTCATATTATAGGATGTCAAACTTACTCAACTTTTTATTCTAAATTTTAAACAAAGCTTTTCACTACATAATTTTAGCTTTTATAATTTTTTTATTTTTCAATTCAAACAAAACTTACAAAAGAAAAAACCCACTGAGTCCTTACTGTAGATTATAGTTTTACAAAATTGCACTATGTGATTAAAAATAAAGTAAGTTGACATAACCCTAAGGGTTTCTTTTACAAGTTTTATCATAACCTTTCCCTTCATCCAATATATATAGTAGAGTCTTCTGAAGAGAGAGTGAATTCTAGTTTATGACTTGGTCCACAATCAAAGAAACTGGCTAGGGATTTCACAAAGTATTAGTTTGTAACCTGATCCACAATCAAAGAAAATGGCCAGGGATGTCACAAGTTATCATTCACACAGTGATCTATTGACGTTCTCAGCGGAAATGGATCCTATTAGATGCATGGTGGCCAGAGACACTAAAAATTCAAAATAGATAACTATTATGACATCCATATTCTCTACAAACCATCCAAATTTCCCATCTTATACAAAAAATTCTAACAATAACCACTCAATTTACTCTCTAATTTTTGAAACCCCCACCCATGTTGGGGAGATCAGAGTGTAAAATCAAATGTTCTTGTGGTTTTTTTAAAGGGTTCATAAACAAAACAGACAATGAGAAAGTCAATAGTGTGGTATAATAACTGGTTTTTGAATCATTGTGACAAACAAAACATCACATTAGCTCACAAATATATATAATGCTATAAGGATCTGAGATGATAACAATGTTTTGAATCATGCTAACTAGGTGACAACCAAAAATAAGTTTTAGCCACAAGAAAAAAAATCGCAACAACTCACAGAATATATCCAAGGTTGCAATGAACCCCATACATAGTGATGGACATCATGGGACTTTTAGTGAACATAGAACACCACCCTAAAAATTCTATACTCTTGATCAATTTAGAATAACCTAAGATGTCTAGATTGGATGTCGAGGTGGGTGGTACAATAATTGAGGATGCTTCTTAAAGGGTAAGGGAATTTAGATACTCTACCCTTCCACCAAAGCTATAAAAAGTGAGACTTGTAGATTATAGTTTTACAAAATTGACACTATGTGATTAAGAATAAGTTACAAACATTAGGTATTTTAAAAGTAATAAGAGGAGGTACACGAGGGCCATGGTAATTAATGTGATTCTTTGTACTATTTTTATTTAAAATAAATATTATTTAAGGAGCTTTCCGGATTATCCACAGTGCTAGAGAACGAGTGTCGACGTTTCAAATCCCAACGGGGATCCATCATCAGGACATTATTTGAATGAAGAAATGAGAGAAAAGACTTAGATCATTAATAGAGGTAGAAGAAGATGATTTTTGGAAAAGGGCCGACCAAAAAAAAAATTTATAATTTCATATTTTTAGTAATTTTATTTTTAATAATAATTAAATTAAATTAAAAACTATTAATTTAATTTTAATAAGGTGTAAAAGAATACTAACTTAATAAGGGACTCCTACTAGGTTAAAAAGGCTTTATTATTAGCTAATTTTATTTTAGGTTATATAAATAAGAAATATTATTTAAGGAATAATAAGAACTAAATATATAATTGAATTAAAAAGATATATTTAATTAATTAAATATATCATTATAATTTATTATATATCTATTTTCATTAAATGATTAATTCAAAAGATTTATTTAAATTTCAAAAAAAAGCTATCTACAAAATTAAAAAATGAGGAGATATATTATAACATAATCTAAATAAAAGATTTATTATAAGTTAATCTAAATAAAAGCTTTAATAAAATATAAGTATATAATTGAATTAAAATGATACATTAAATTAAATATATCATTTAATTTATTAAATAATTAATTTTAATGATATATTTTTTATTATAATTAGAGTATTTAAGCTCATTTTTAATTAACTAAAAAACTATAAAGCTAGGAAAAAGGAAACCTAGGAAAGCGAAAAAATATATTTTTATAAGGGAATATAGAATAAAATCTAATAATTATTGATTAATTAATTAACCTTTATTATAGCCAAATAAAAATTAATTAATTAATAGAGATAATTATTAGAATTCTAGTTCAATAAAACTAAAAACTAAATAAGAATTCAAAAGAGGAGGGACATACCTGGGGTTGAAAATTATACCGCACTGGCGGGTGTTTCTAGAGGAACAAATTTGTCGAAGAAGGGGTCTCCAAGTGTCACTAATTTCAACTCCACCATCCCTATTAATATTATCTGGATGCTTTATGATCTCAAGGGCCTCTCTTATTTTTCTTCTGTGATAGTGATCTTCTTTTGCGATGATTGTTGCATCTTCCAAACGAATTTGATGTTTGGTCTTTAAGGAGTGTTCTGCAAGGGCTGAGGTACGTGATCGTTCATATCTAATATCGGCTCCATGCTCCTTAAGTCTTTTCTGAAGGGAACGCCCAGTCTCACCGATATAACTCTTTCCGCATGAACAGTTAATCTTGTACACTCCTTTAAATTGTTCAGGGTTTATGCCATCCTTGACTGATCGCATCTTTTGTCTAATAGTCCCTAATGCTGAAAATTGAGCGAAAATGTTGTTCTTTCTTAGGATCTTGGATATTTTGTCAGTAACCCCCTTAATGTATGGTAGAACAACTCTCCTAGTATTTTCTTATTGTTCGCGGTGATTCTGAGGTAAGATCGAACCCTTAGCTCTTTCGAGGGATTTTTTGATATCCCTCTCCTTATAGCCCAAATCTCTGAAAACGGCTAAAAGGTGGCTGATTTCCTCGCTCAGGTGTTTGGTATCAGAAGTCCTCATGGCTCTGACGACTAGAGTATTAAGGACACCAAACTTTGTGCCGGATGATGGTAGGATTCAGCATGTAGATAGCTGTCGGTATGGGTTTTCTTTCTAAACACCTGGTGCCCAATCGTTCCATCATCATTCCTAGTGACAAGAACGTCCAAAAAAGAAATGCTCCTATTTTCTTCGACCTCCATTGTGAACTTAATCTCTATAGAAATGGAATTGAGGTGTTTGAAAAATCCTTCAAGCTCTTCTTTACCATGGGCCCATTTTATGTTGGTGTCGTCCACAAACCTTTTCCACCAGTCTGGTTTTAAGGGATAAGAGGCAAGGGCCTTTTTCTCAAAATGTTCCATGTATAGGTTGGCGAAAATGGGTGATAGTGGAGATCCCATTGCGACACCTGATACTTGTTCATAGAATTCCCCTTGAAAACTAAAGAACGTGGAGCGAAGGAAAATCTCTGTAAGTTTGGCAGTTTCAGGATCAGTGACATCTTTAATGACCTGGATTGCCTCATCTAGAGGAATTTTCGTGGAAAGTGATACGACATCGAAACGAACCAAGATGTCACTTTCTTCAATTTTTTTATTCTTAATGAGCTTGACAAAATCGCTTGAGTCTTTAATGAAGGAGTCAGTATTTCCAACGAGAGGTTTTAGTAATTTAGCAACATACTTTTCCAGCTCATAAGTAGGGGATCCTATGGTATTAACAATCGGTCTTAGGGGTATTCCTTCTTTATGAATTTTGGGCAAACCATAAATTCTTGGCATGATTTCACTGGACAGGGTTAATTTCTTTTTTAGTCTGTCATCCAACCCATAATTTTTTATTGCTTTCTTGACTTCTCTTAATACCTTGGGCATGGGGTTGTAGTTAAGCTTCTTGTAGCTGCTACAATCTAGATGCTCATTGATTTTCCTAATGTAATCATCCTTATCAAGAATGACAGCAGCACCTCCCTTGTATGAATATTGTTAAATGTGTTTTAATATTTTTATTTAAAATAGTATTTGTATTTGTATTTTTTTAAATGAATATTGCTAAATGTGTAATTGAGTAAAATGTATTAAATTGATATTCTAATTTTTAAGATATTTATTTACAAAATTCAAAGTATGGTGAGTTTTGTTTTATTAAGGTTTGAGTCTAGATGTGTAGAGAATGAATCTATCTCAAGTCCAAAATAAGATTCTCATGTCCCAAACAATATTCTTCTTTCTCTTCTTATTCTAGCTTGCACCTTGACACTCCTCTCCTCCTCCCTGCACAAATTTAAACTATGAGGCACAAGGTAGTTGTTGCATATATGAACATTTAGATATGATAAGAAAAATGTGATACTCTATTGTAATTTTCTCTACAAATGTGATGCCAAGTGTGCTCTAAATGTTGACAATTTCATGGTTAATGTAGTATAGGCTACAAGTAAATTACAATCTTGTATACAAGCTCAAGAAAGTTATGCCCAATATCCAACACCATAGAGCAAGACATGTTCACCAATTCAACAGTTGCTTCCAAATCTCTCTTAGTGCTAGAGTTGTTTTCTCAGTAAACTTGTTTTTACTGCTCTTGAACTGATGAAAGTCATCATTGTTTCATATAGGAGCATTTAGTTCTGATAAGAAAATTGTGATACTGTCTATTATCCCTTTTTAGTTTCTTAATAATTCAATTAAGATTAACATTTGTATGTTGTCATGAGGAGATTTTTTATTTTTCATATCAATTACCTTTTATAACTCTAGGAGGTTCTTAATATTGTCTTTGTTTTTAATAAATGGAACTCAATTATATATTTAAAAATATGATTAGGTAAGAGAATTTTAGGATTATAATTTTTTTTCCAAGTTGACAATGTAAATGTTTATTTACCTAAAGTTGGCTCCCATGTTCAATACCTCCCCATGGTGTTTGAAGATAATAGGTCATGGAAATTCAACTACATATAAAACAAATAGTTTATACATCAAAAAATAAGTTCTTTGGCATTCAATTCTTTATTAATAAAGTTGTTTTAATTAGTAGGGAGTACAATAATTTTGTAATCAAATAATAGGATAAAACATATTGACAATATAATTTATTTGAATAAATAGATGTGTGTAAAATAGTTTAATAAGAAACTAGATTTGTGATTATAAAATATTAAACTATAACTTAAAATTGTAAAATTACTTTCTATTTTTTGTTTCTTGTGTATATAAAGAAAGAATAAACCAAGTTTGGAGCTAAGAAAATAAACCATAACATAAAGAACAATATCTCCTTCCAAAAATGTCTCCATATTAAAATGACATTCACTTTCTTGTATACCAAGACTATTGTTATTCATATGCAATATAAAATTTCTGACAAGCATGAAATTAGCGCTCAAATATGTAGATGAAATTGGAGTAAACTCTATTTATGTTAATAAAAATTCTCTTTATTTACATATATGCTAGATAGATTGTACTTGATTGTATTTAAAATATCTTATTTGTATTACATGCTCATTTCATGCTCACAGGATTATTAATCACCAAAGGATTTTCAACCCCAATTTCCTATTTCAATATCTATAACAAAATGTGTATATATGTGAACATATTATGTTGGTTTATATATAACTTTTCACCCACAATTTCCTATTTCAATATCTATAACAAAATTTCCTGGTTGATAACTCTTATCATCAATATCTTTGAAACCTCCACACGATCTACTTCCATGGAAGCAAAAAATACCTTTCATTCCTTCACAATGGCTCCTTCTCTGCAACAACTTATTTCTTCTAGGCTACTCTTTCCTATGCTATTTCCTTAAGGCGTTTCTTTTGCAATATGTGATGCAATTGCTAGTTAAGATTTATGGAGAATGTAGATAAATTAAACCGAAAAGAGATAAAAAAAACCAAATTAAAAATTAAATAGATTGTTTATTGAATAATTACAATTTTTTATTTCTTTACCCACAAACAATCTTTACCATGGGCAAGTTCTCGCATCTCCCAAATTCTAAATTTCATTTGTTTTTTAAGGAAATTATAATATTATTCTCAGTATTCAATCTATTTTTGACAATCAATTTTTTGGGCAATTTGGGTGATCTGTTTTCGAGGTTAATGCGAGGCTTTCTTGCAGAGCAAGTTTCCGAATGCAAAGATAATTAACAGTACCCAAATATTAATTTCCATATGATTTATTTAGTAACTAACTTAATATTAATTTCAGTATGATTTATTTAGTGTTCAATCCATGTTCAATGTTGAGTCTCACAAGAAGCTATTTGAGGACCAGGACTATCCTTAAAAGTAAAATGTGAAGATTCACTGCAGGCAAAGTTATCGCAAAGTTATCTTATATTTTTGCATGTAGACTTTGCCTGTCATGTAGATTTTGCCTCTCATCTGTTTCCATTTCACCTCCCAGCATTGTCCAACTCTATTTAATTGAATAATTTGGGAATATACAAATCGAAAGGTCGTATATACTGTATAACGTATATGTTTCAGGTAGTTAAGGTATATGGTATTAAGAGCATACATTTTTTTTCATTTTAGAATATAGTTGTATTAGTTTAAAAATTGTATGTTTTGGTTTTTATTTTAATTATATTTTTTTCAGTTTTATTTAATATTTAATTAAAACTAATTATAGTTATAAATTTAGATTATTTTGTTTTAATAAAATTATAATATCAATTTTATTTATACATTAAAAAAAAATATTTAAATAATTAAAAAGTTTATATTATATTTTAAATATGTTTATTTTAAAAGTTTATATTCTAGGGAGAAAGTCGAGGGTTTTTCTGAGGCGGAAGCTAGGGTTTCGAAGGCCGCCCTCTGATCCGAAGCCAGAACGCTGGCTAAAAGCCGAGATCGCATCCAAGATCTGCGGCAACAAGGGTTGAAAATGGCGCAGAAGATGGGACGCCCGGGGGCCCCTGGAGCCCCAACCTTCAAACAGGTCATAATAGACAAAGGGAAGAAGCCGGATGAGGGTTTAAGAATCGTGGGCTCCTCTGCAAACCCAGATCACGCCAGCCACACGGAGACAATCTCAGATCGCTTCACAACCGGAACAGGGAAGGGATCTACAAGCAGAGAAGGAGCCAATCTAAATCAACTTTCGCAGAAGGCAGATCTACAAAGCAAGGATGCAGATCTGAACAACATTGACGAACAAACAGCCCAGCATGATCGATCTGAAAATGCTGAAGGGAACAAAGCGCAACCAAAATTGCAGGGACGATGCAAACCAAAAGCTATGGACAGCCTGAGGGTAAGTATCACGGATCCAGAACTTCAGGAATACCGAGATCACATGTCAATATATGCGATAATTTGCAAATTCATGGGGTTCTGGCCCAGTGAAAAAGCGCTTTGTCATTGGATCAAGCAAGTTTGGAAACCGCGAGGAAATGTCCAGCTGCACCTAGGAGCCAAAGGATTTTTCACGGTGGTATTCACCAATCTGGATGACAAGGACCGGATCTTTGAGGGAGGTCCTTACTTCTATGCCTCGGCAGGCCTCTACATGCGGCCATGGAAACCTAACTTTGCACCTGAGCAAGAAACCTTCACCCAGGTACCAGTATGGATCAGACTTTTCTCCTTGCCAATTGACTATTGGAGACCAGCAGCGTTGGAACAAATCGGCAACACGTTGGGCACCTTTGTCCGAGCATCTGAAGCCACTCTTCAAAAAAGGTACACAACTTATGCCCGCATTTGTGTTGAAATGGATGTATCAGGACCTTTGCATGAAGGACTTTGGTTAGACTACAGAG
This sequence comes from Pinus albicaulis, assembly GCA_034641835.2. Classification (NCBI taxonomy): domain Eukaryota; kingdom Viridiplantae; phylum Streptophyta; class Pinopsida; order Pinales; family Pinaceae; genus Pinus; species Pinus albicaulis. The sequence continues at coordinate 1,518,329,803 of CM076584.1, forward strand.
ATGAAACCTACTTTCAAACTATAGACTATGAGCAAATACCCTTTAGATGCCGAAAATGCCACGAGCATGGGCATCTAATCAGAGAATGCCCTCAAAATAAGACGGAGGAGCCCCCCAAAGGGAAACCCTCTGCTGCCACGGATGGATTCACAAGGCCTACTGGAAGGCACAGAGCCAATCGTAGAAATCATCCTAAGACAGCAGATCCAAACAAAGACACCACAAATCCGTTCGAAATACTGGGAGAGGACTCTCAAGGGAACAAGGCAGATCCTGATCTAGAGAATCAGATAAATGACAGACTCAAGATACCCTAGATCCCGAAAATATCAAGGCAGCAAACTCTGAAAACAAGCACCAAGAAGAAGATGAGGATATGATCCTCAGTGAACAGGGCACAGAAGACCTAGAACTGGATGAAATCTTGGAGAAAGAAGGGCTGGATCTTAACTCAATAGTAGAACAATGGAAACAAAAAGGGATAGACAAAGTACCAGAAGAAGAAATTAGCAAGATCAACCATCTACTACTAGCTAGACAAGATGCAATAACAAGAAATTTGAAAAAGGGTCGTAGTGCTCCCAGAAGCCTGGGAATCAAATCACAAACCCTACACCAGACGCAAGCCAGTAGTCAGTACAAAAAGAAAAGAGGAAGAAGATCAAACAAAGATGCTCTCTACGAGTTAGGCCAACTGTTGATCAACTCGGGAAAGATGAAAGCCCTTGAGGCTTTCTCCTTCTCTTCCTAATCTCAGTTAACTATGAAAGTCCTCTCATGGAATGCAAGAGGACTAGGAAGCCTCAGGAAACAGAGGCTCCTGAAAAAGAAAATTACTCAAGAAAGACCGGATATGGTTTTCCTCCAGGAAACCAAATGCACAATTCAAAAGCAAAATGAGATAACTAAAAGACTAAGCAAGCATCTAGAGCATCTAGCGGTGGAAGGAACTGGCATGAGTGGAGGCTTAGCCATCCTGTGGAATCCAAATGTCTACCATCTAATCAATGCTGAAGCAGCGAAACATTTCCTAGCTATTCAAATGCAAATCATCGGAGAAGAAGGATCCTTTCTGTTCGTCAATGTCTACAGCCCCCAAAGGGTGGATGACAAACTATTGCTACTACGGCAACTAACCAGCCTGCATCACAGACACAACAACTCTCGGGCTATCTATGGAGGGGACTTCAACATGATAACATCACTCGAGGAAAAGAAAGGAGGCATCAGAATCCTCAGCAATGAGGCCCATGCTTTTAATGACTTCATTCGAGATATAAGCCTAGTAGACATAAAGCCAAGCAATGGCTTGTACACCTGGACCAACAGGCAAGGAGGAGAGAGGCTAATAGCCTCAAGACTGGATCGTTACCTGGTTTCCGAAAGCCTAATCCTGGAAGGGAACACTATAGGATCGGAAATCCTGCCTTCTGGGGGCTCAGACCACTGGCCCATTGCTCTGGAATTATCAATTTCAGGCACCCCCAAGAACAGGCCCTTCCGTTTCGAAAGGTTTTGGCTCAACCATAAAGACTTCATCAGCAGTATTAAAACTTGGTGGAAAACTCCACTGCAGACAAAAGGTACAAAAATGTTCAACCTTCAAGCAAGGCTCAAGCACATTAAAACACAACTGAAAACTTGGAATCGAGAGGTATTTGGGAATATATTTGCAGATAAATGCCAGCTGGAGCAGAAGCTGGAGGAAATCCACAACGAATGGATTCAGGGCAAAACAACACAGGAATCCATTGACAAGGAAAAACAGCTCATGCAAGAATGGGAAGAACGAAGCAAGCAAGAAGAAATTCTGTGGAAGCAAAAATCTCGCAACCAATGGCTAAAGGAGGGAGAAAGAAATACCAAGTTCTTCCACAGATCTGCCATTGACTACAGATGTAGCAACAGAATTACCAGATTACAAGGAGAGAATGGAGAAAGTTTCAGCTCACACCAGGATATTACCAATCAGCTTCGCAGACACTTTCAAGACATTGCCACTGAACCTGATTACAATCGAAGAGAAGCCATCGACAAAGTCACCTCTGCCATACCTAGACTCATCACCGATGAGCAAAACAGTGCCCTGGAAAGACCGGTTTCTCTCCAGGAGGTGGAGGTAGCGGTCAGAGAAATGGCCAACGGGAAGGCCCCAGGACCAGATGGATTCACAGTAGACTTTTTTAAAGCTTGCTGGGATATTGTAAAAGAAGACATATGGGAGGTGGTGGAAGACTCAAGATTATCATCCTCAATCTTAAAGTCTCTAAATTCTACTTTCATTGCCTTAATCCCAAAAGAAAAAGATGCCTGCACTCCGTCCAAGTATAGACCAATTGCTCTCTGCAATGTGGTTTATAAGATCATTTCCAAAGTCATAGCGAACAGACTAAAACCTATCCTACCGGGAATCATCTCAGAAGAACAATCAGGATACGTGGAGGGGAGACAAATCATGGATAATGTCTTATTAGCTCATGAAATGATCCATACTCTAAAAACTCAAAGAAAAGCAGGCATGATAATACAACTGTACCTATCGAAAGCTTATGACAAAGTAAGCTGGGCCTATCTAGAAGCTGTCTTACAAGCCTTTGGATTCAGCAACAGGTGGATAACTTGGATCTTAGCTCTAATCAAAACGCCCAATCATTCGATCCTGGTAAATGGAGCCCCGTCTCAACCTTTCTACCCAACCAGGGGTATAAGGCAAGGAGACCCAATCTCCCCGTTTCTTTTTGTTATTCTAATGGAAGGGTTCAGTCGTCTCATAAAGCATGCTCAGGAGAACAATACAATAAAAGGTCTGAAACCTCTGAACAATTTTCCGGCCACAACTCACCAGCAGTTTGTGGATGACACCATGCTGCATGGCACGCCTACTGTCAAAGAAGCAAAAGGATTCAAAAAAATACTCACCCTGTTCAGTAAGGCTTCTGGAATGGATTTCAATTTTGACAAATCCATGATATTCTTCTTTAATACTCATCTGGCGGTCCAAAGACACCTGACTGCGATCCTGGGTTTCAAACGAAGTTGCCTTCCCTCAAAATACTTAGGAATTCCCCTAACGGACAAGCCCTGGCAGAAAGCTCACTGGGAAAGGCTGATAAACAAGCTGGAGGACAAATGCAACCACTGGACCAACAGAGTTCTGAACTTAGCAGGACGTTTGGTAATGACCAAAGCGGTTCTTCAAGCAATTCCCAGCTACATGCTCTCAATCCTACCTGCTCCACAAGGAGCTCTGCAGAAAATAAGAAACGTCCAAAGGAAATTCCTTTGGTCGGGCAACTCTGGCAAGCCAAAATGGGCGTTGGTGGCATGGGATAAGCTCTGCAAGCCCGAGATTTTTGGTGGTCTTGGATTACAGGATCCTGGCACCATCAATAAAGCCAACGGTGCCAAGCTATGGTGGAGATGGCTAACCGAGCCCCAAACTCCCTGGGTAAAACTTTGGAAAGCCAAATACGCAGCACATTGGCAGCATGAAGAGCTCATCAGAATCACCGAGGTCCCGATAGGCTCCTCCATTTGGAACCTAGCCAGAGAAAATCGACACATAATTCAGAATCACTGCTTCTGGGAGATCAGAAATGGACGTTCGGCTCTTCTCTGGGAAGATGCCTGGCAACAACTCCCAAAACTGGAAAGCCCCACTCTCCATCCTCTGCAACAGTGGTATCGGGAAAATGGAAAAACAAAAGTACATCACTTCTGGGAGCAAGGCAATGATCAGCAGCAATGGCGAAAATGGCAGCTCACTCCCCTTCCCCAGGAGGAGCATTTGCAAAATCTAAACAGAACACTCAATGTAGCGCTTAGCAAAAGAATCCTTAGAGAAGTGCACGGACCAGACAAACTGCGCTGGGGCATGATGGATGGAGGGTATTTTAACCTAAAAGAAGCTAGATATCACCTGGATAACAGGGAGGAGCAGGATAAGGTTGCTTGGCATGAGAATGTCTGGAAGGGAATCCTTTGGCCCAAAATCAAACTATTCCTGTGGCTTGTGCAGAACAAAAAAGTCCTAACTTGGGAAAACCTAATCAAAAGGGGCTTCATTGGTCCGTCCCGGTGCCCATTATGCGAGCAGCAGGAGGAAACTACCAACCACCTCTTCAATAGCTGCAAATGGACCAACGAACTATGGGAATGGCTGCAAGAAATCTTCCGGCAATCAGATAGACAACGTAACTCAATTCAAGAAACCATAACAAACTGGCGAGCTCAATTCTCCAATAATATTATGGTTAACGCACTATGGGCAAGCAGTCCAGGCTTCATCATATGGAACGTGTGGAAGGAAAGGAACAACCGAATCTTCCAAAAGTGCAGGAAACGTCAAACCGACGATCTAAAAACAGTCATCATAAAGGGGCTCACGGAGACAATACGCACCTGGTGTACAGAGGAAGAGATGGATACCATCAGCCCCAATGATAGAAGAATTCTGAGCATTTTCGGCCTCACTAACTCAGCAGAACACCTTGTGACAAAAACAAGTCTGCGACCAATGCATTCTCTGATCACCTGGCAGTGTCCGCCCAATGGATTCTGCAAATTAAACTTCGATGGGGCCGCAAAGGGAAACCCAGGCCCAGCAGGAGCGGGGGGAGTTCTACGGGATGAAAACGGAGGAATCATTCACATCCTCAGCAAAAACTTGGGGGAAACCACTAATAACTATGCAGAATTCACAGCGCTGGAACAGGGTCTCCGACTCTTGATACAGTTGGGTAAAAGAAAAGAAATCATGGAAGGTGACTCTAAGCTGGCCATAACCACTGCAAAAAAGATCCAACAGGGAACACAACCAGCCAAAGCAATTAAGCATTGGAGGCTAGCTGTGATAACAGAAATAATAGCGCAACATTTGCCCTCTCTCAGTGGTGTAGTCTTACAATATGTGCGGAGGCAAGCGAATTCCCTCGCGGACCACATTTCAAACTATGCGGTCGACAACCCAACTCACGCCTGGGACACGTGTTGGAAGGAGCTCAGAGATGACAAGCTCCGGGATCAGTGCAGTATCATATCAAAAAAGGACCTGAATGCTGACGACTCCAGGGGACGGACGGAAGGACAGTCATCATCAGAAAATCAGACGTAACGGTTTGGTGATTGCGCTGGGCGATCGGCACACGCAGGAGAATTTAACGAAAAGCCATCGGAACCAGCAAGCCTTAATGAGTGAAAGTAATGATAGAAGAAACAGCTCCACCGAGCGCCTTAAGCGCTGGATGACAGCGTGTGAAGGATCACACAGCAAATCGAATTACTTCGACCACTCACCCAGTCTTAATGACAATTCATTATGGCAACTTGCCCGCAATAATGGATTGGATCGGCCACCTCGCGGCGAGCTTCAACCCCCCCCCCCCTCCATCTCCCTTTAATTACTCCTCCCCGCAATCCTCCTCTTTCATTCTTACGTTGTTCTATCTATGTGCAGGTTCCGGTTCTATCCCAATCTTCAGGTTTCGCAACAGAACAGGTGCAGAAACAGGCTCGAAAGCTATGGCAGAAATCAATCCGAGGAGCATCAAAGCCTCCCAAGCCCTCAAAAGAGCAGTGGAATGCTACGAAGAATCAGTTTCCAAGCGAGGGAAACAGACGATAGAGGTTCTGGAGGAAGAAGTAGAATTGGCCCGAGCACACACAGACGATACCAACATCAGCGAAGAGGTAGACTGGCTTGTGGATCCAGGAACCCCTTCCACTCGGCACACCCAATTCCTGCAAACGCAAGTGGTAGCTTGGCAAGTCAAGACAATGCTAGCCAAAGCCATAGCCATGCAAGGAGCTGAAGTGAAAGAAACATTCGCAGCCACGACCATTGCTTCAGCTCAGAACACTGCACGTCTCGACAAGCTGGAAATCGCACTGAATTCGCTCACCGCAGAGCTAAAACAGCAAGGCACGACCATGGAGAAGTTCGTCCGCAGATTCGAACTCTATCTCCGCCATGTTCAAAATGTCTCCATCGAGCTAGCCACAGATGCAGAGCAAGCTACTGTAATCAGAAGGTTCAAGCCACGAGCCCCAACCCCAGGAGGTGAAGGCATACCTTCAGGCGAGGGAGGGCACTCGGGGGCATCTACTCCTAACATCTAAGTGGCGCAGCCATCTCTTCTTTTTGCTGCCATCAGGTCGACCCTGATTTTAGTAATCAGGCATCTCTTTAGTCGTTTTTATTTCTTGCTGGTATGTAATAGGCCTTTATGGCCATCGGAATTATGATAACCTCGTTTTGTCGTCGAAGGGGGTCCTGCGTGACAGCCCGGTAAATTTTGGTTTTGGTTAAGAGCTTAGGTGATCAATTGTCAAAGCTGAATAGCTGTGTATCGATAAGCTCTCTGAAAATTGCAGCAAAGCAGGCTCTGGAATCCAAGCCGTAAGTCTTCGCCTTCCTCTGTTGTAACCTCTGTTTATATCGTAATATAATGTTACTACTTACTTACAAAAAAAAAAAAAAGTTTATATTCTAATTTATATTTAATGGTAATGAAACAGTTTCACTTTAAGTTTAATATCATTATAATTTTTGGCCGATCATTACAAAGTTCAGTTTCATTAGGAGTGGTTATATTATGATGTGGGTATTTCTTCCTTAGTCTGTTTCATCTTAGGACCATTCTTGGAGTAGAGAGTACTTCAACCAAGTACCTTACCTTATGGGTCACCTTTATCATAGTGCCTAGGAATACATAAACCGAAAAAACATTGTGCAAAAGAACTAATACTTGTCTAAAAATGATATTAACACATATATTTGTAACCAAATTCCAAATTATGTAACTATGTATTTGTAACCAAATTATGTAAATTAATAGCCACATTCCTTTGATAAATGTGATAATATATTTTTTCAATTGAAAGAGTTATTGAGTGCTTTAAGGTGTTTATATATTCTCATAGTAACCCATTAATGTTCATGTATTTTTTACACATTCCTTTGATAAATGTGATAATATCTCTAACACATATTCCTTTGATAAATGTAATAATATATTTTTAAGTTGAAAGGGTTAATTGAGTGCTTTAAGGTGTTTATATATTCTCATAGTAACCGATTAATGTTAATGTATTTTTGTTGTTGTCATATAAATTAATGTTCATTTCTTTTGAGTAGTCATTGAAGATGTTCTTGTCTTTTTAATGTTATGATGTAAATTAATGTTCATTTATTTTCAATGATATGAGGTAAAGATTATAATTACACATTGAAGTTTATGTTGGATTATTTAAATGATGTAATTAGTTTTTTTTTGTTTGAAAAATGAAAAATGTATGATTACTCAAGAGGGAAAATGATGAAATTATTTATGTGCTTATCAAGAGATTTTGTAAGTTATATCATTAAATACCTAAGTTACACCATAGATGAGTTTTTATTCTTTGTGGTTTCCATGTAATTTATTTTTTCCCGTTGAAAATCTAAGAGCATTTCCTCTATACTACTCTTTCCTATGTTATTGTTTTATAGCGTTTTTTTGTGCAATTGCTAGTACCATATAAATTAAAAATGATTATGTAAACATATTTAAATTTAATTAATAAGCACACAAAATTTAAATATTTACAATATAAGAAGATTCTTAACCATGAATATTCACTACATTTTATCATGGATAATTTTAAATTCTAAATAGGTTTTCTTACAATACCATAAGACAACACCATGGCTTATCAATACCACATGCCCAAAAATCATAACTCATTTCAAAATTAAATAAAATATAAACATTTTAATTTAACTTAATTTAATTTTATAGCGTTTTTTAAATTAAAACTTAATATTTTTTTTCCAAAGGGATCACTTTTCATCGGCTTATTAGCATAGCCTAACCCCTAGGGAGTCCCCTTCTAGGTCTCCCATGAGGGAGGTGCTTTTAGCAACAGGAAATTGAGCTAACCCTCGGGTCTAGTTAAAACTTAATACTTATAATAAACATACAATATAACAAGATACTTAACCATGGATATTCACTCTTATTTTACCATGAATATTTTTAACTTGTAAATAGGCTTTGTTACAATACCCTCAGCTAATACCATGACTTATCAAATACTACTTGTCCAAAAACCATAACTCATTCAAAATCAAAATATTTTAATTTTAATTAATTTTATAACATTTTTAAATTAAATCTAAAATCCAAAAGCTATGGGGAAATGTTGTAGTGGTGTAAATAAAAATAAAGATAAAAATAATTAATAAATAATAATGATAATTATCAGTAAAACATATTGACATGGTTAAATTATATAAAACAAAAAATAAAATAAAAAATAATATAAAATTTATAATTATAATTATAATTATTATTAGAATAATAAAATTAGTTTCAAATCTCTTGAGATGCAAACCTCTTTTAGAGTGAAAGGAGATTTGATCTCTCTTGGGACTTGGTAGATTTGGAGTTAAAGATGGATCTAGACTGGTAATATTTTTTTCGAGAGGCGCTCTACAACCCAGTATATAGAGATGTGTAAATGTAATGTGTGTAGATGTCATGTGAGTAATGTAAACTTTTGATATGTCGAAGTATATATAGATGTGTAGATGTAATGTGAGAAATGTAATGTAAACTTTACGAGGATAATGAAATATATTTTTATTTATTTACAGGGCATAATGAAATATATTTTTATTTATTTACAGGGTATGTAATGTAAGTAAACATTTGAAATGTACACGGGCTGTATTTTTATTTATTTACTGTGGGTATTTATTTACTTCATAAACCTCTTTATATTTAAAGAAAATTTAAAAAATGTTTTAATTAGGTGAAGTCTATGGGGAAAATATCATTCTAATACCATGGGTGAAATATCAAATAAATAAATGTAATGTAAGTAAATATTTGAAATGTACAATGACATATTTTTATTTATTTACTGGCGTATAGTAAATAAAAAATAAAACCTTTTTTTTATATTTACTCCATAAACCTCTTTATATTTAAAGAAAACTTTAAAAAAAGTTTCATTTAGGTGAAGCCTATGGGAAAAATACCACTTTAATACCATTGGCTAAATATAGTGGGTCAAATACCATATTTATAAAAGAGGTGTGGTAAATAAATAAAATATAAATAAACCATAGGTATGGTAAATAAATAAAACGTCTTTTTATATATACTCCATAATCCTATTTATATTTAGGAACACTCAAAAAGTGGTTTTATTTTTTAGGTGGTGTAGAGCAGTCAGTAATGGGGTGCACTGTTAAGGCACTCTATCTGCAAGGTCAATAGCTCGAAACTCGTGGGTGATTGGGATTTAGTCTAAACTACCCAAAAAAAAATTACCATGTCAAAAAAACATTATTAACCCTAGTATTAATATTAATATTAATAATATTATATTAATATTAATTGCGCCGAGAGGCGCTCTATAGCCTAGTATATAGAGATGTGTAGATGTCATGTGAGTAATGTAAACTTTTGATATGTTGGAGTATATATATATGTGTAAATGTAATGTGAGAAATGTAATGTAAACTTTACGGGGATAATGAAATATATTTTTATTTATTTACAGGGCATAATGAAATATATTTTTATTTATTTATAGGGTATGTAATGTAAGTAAACATTTGAAATGTACACGGGGTATATTTTTATTTATTTACATGGGGTATTTATTTACTTCATAAACCTCTTTATATTTAAATAAAACTTTAAAAAATGTTGTATTTAGGTGAAGTCTGTGGAAAAATACCATTCTAATACTATGGGCTAGATACCATGGGCGAAATACCAAATAAATAAACGTAATATAAGTAAATATTTGAAATTTACAAGGGGATATTTTTATTTATTTACTGGCGTATGGTAAATAAAAAATAAAACCTCTTTTTATATTTACTCCATACACCTCTTTATATTTAAAGAAAACTTAAACAAAAGTTTCATTTAGGTGAAGCCTATGGGGAAAATACCACTTTAATACCATGGGCTAATTACAGTGGGCAAAATACCATATTTATAAAAGAGGTATGGTAAATAAATAAAATATAAATAAACCATAGGTATGGTAAATAAATAAAATGTCTTTTTATATTTACTCCATAATCCTATTTATATTTAGGAACACTCAAAAAGTGGTTTTATTTTTTAGGTGGTGTAGAGCAGTCGGTGATGGGGTGCACTGTTAAGGCACCCTGTCTGCAAGGTCACCGGTTTGAAACCCGTGGGTGATTAGGATTTAGTCTAAACTACCCAAAAAATTTACCATGCCAAAAAATCATTATTAACCCTAATATTAATATTAATATTATTATATTAATATTAATAACATTGCCTATCTCAGGTAACAATAAACATGTAAACGTAAACATAAAAATAATGTTTAATATTTAACATTTAAAATTTAATCTAATTAATCTAATGTCGGCCCTAATGAAAAATCACTTCTCTCCCTACATATATAAATTTAACATAAACAAAGTCTCGAATTTTATTTGTGAGGAAGAATCTCTATGATTTTGCGAACAATGAAATAATATTTCTGGAGTTGTTCGAAAGTGGTAGCAATAATATTTGTGGGAAAGGATTTCAGTTTCAACAAACTTATTTGGATTGATTTGGAAAATAATATTTGTAGGAATGATTTCATGTTAACGAGCTGCAATTGATTTTCAGGTTTGATTTCTATTGCTCCTGCATTTTATTTTGTTTCTACCTTTTTTTTTATGTAATGTAAATGTTTAATATGTCGGAGTATAAGGCACATGTCTAGATGTAATGTGAGAAATGTAATGTAAGTAAATATTTGAAATGTACTGGGGGTATATTTTTATTTATTACCGGGAGTATGGTAAATAAATAAAATCTCTTTTTATACTTACCCTAGAGGTATGGTAAATTATTTACAGGTTATTTATTTATGGGGTATGGTAAGTAAATAAAACCTATTTTTATATTTAATCCATAAACAAAAAGTTTTATTTAGGTGAAGCCTATGGGAAAAATACCATTTTAATACCATGGGCTAAATACCATGGGCCAAATACCATATTTTTCTATTGCTCCTGCATTTTCTATTGGTGCGAAAAGAGAGAGAGGGAGAGATAGAGAGATGGGTGAAGAGAGAGGGAGGTAGGAGAGGAAGGGAGAGAGAGGAAGGAAGAGAGAGAGGAGGAGAGAGGGAGGGAGATAGGAGGATAGAGGGAAGGATAGAGACATAGAGTTGGAGGGTGAGAGAGGGAGGGAAGAAGAAATACATAGAGAGTGAGAAGTGGAGAGAGAGAGGGAGTGACAAGGGAGAAATACAGAGAGTATGTGTATGTTTGGGGGTGAGATAAAGAGAAAAATAAGGAGAGATGGAGGGAATGGGGGGAGAAGGAGAGAGGGAGGGATATAGTAACATAGTTGGAGGGTGAAGAGAGGGAGAAAGAGGGACATAGAGAGAGAGATAGATGTGGGAGAGAAAGGGATAGAGGGGAATGAAGAGAGAGATGATGTGAGAGAGTGGAGAGAGAGAGGGAAAGAGACATGGAGTTGGAGGGGGGTGAGAGGGAAGATTATTTTTTTCACTTGATGCATTCATTTCAGTGTGGATGGTGATTTCTAATCCTATTTGATTTCTTGCACTATATGCATTTATTTTAGTGTATATTTTGAGAGAGAGTGGTGGGGGAAGAAAGAGAGAGAGAGAGAGAGAGAGGAAAAGATAGAGGAAGGTAGGGGAGAAAGGGAGAGAGAGGACGATAGTGATGGGGGAATAGAGAAAATTGGATGACAAATAAAAATAGAGAGAGAGAGAGAGGGAAAGAGAGGGAGGACGAGAGCGAGGAGGAAAGAGGGAGGGAGATAGAATGAGATATGGAAGGATAGAGAGATGGAGTTGGAGGGGGAGTGAGGGAGGGAAGACGGAATACATAGAGAGTGAGAAGTGGAGAGAGAGATGAAGTGACAAGGGAGATATGGAGAGAGGGAGGGATATAGTAACATAGTTGGAGGGTGAAGAGAGGGAGAGACTGGGACATAGAGAGAGAGATAGACGTGGGAGAGAAAGGGATAGAGGGGAAGGAAGAGAGAGAGGACGCGAGAGAGTGGAGAGAGGGAGGGAAAGAGAGATGGATTTGGAGGGGGGAAGAGAGGGAAGATGATTTGTTTCACTCAATGCATTGATTTCAGGGTGGATGGTGATTTCTAATCCTATTTGATTTATTGCACTATATGCATTGATTTTAGTGTAGATTTTCAGAGAGAGAGAGAGAGAAAGAGAGTAGTGGGGGAAGAGATAGAGAGAGAGGAGGAGAGAGGGAGGGGGATAGAAGGAGAGATGGAAGGATAGAGAGATGGAGTTGGAGGGGGGAGAGGGAGGGAAGAAGGAATACATAGAGAGTGAGAAGTGGAGAGAGAAATGAAGTGACAAGGGAGATATGTAGCGAGTGTGTGTATGTTTTGGGGTGAGATAAAGAGATAAAGGAGATATCAAGAGAAGGGAGGAAAGAATGAGGGATATAGTAACATAGTTGGAAGGTGAAGAGAGAGAGAGATATATAGATGTGTAGAAATTTGCTGAATAATGAAGATTTATCCACTGAGATTATCCTGATCATACACTAATTCGAATTCATGTATAACACATAACCTCTTCTACAATCGATCATCAATATGCGGAAATAGAAACAGTCGCATGCGCACATAAACACAATATGTAATGGGGAAATCTTATAGCTGAAAACCCCCAGCTATTTTGTATATTATAATAGAAGAGAAAATTTAACAATCTCAGTACAATACTCCTCACAAGTACTCAGTACTGTCTCCAAAAGTTACACACAAACTAGCTCAGTTTTGAACAAGTCACAGGTTCAAAACTCATCCACTAATTGCCTGCCTCTATTGCGCAATCCAATTTGGTTCAATGAGAGATCCAAGTTCGAATCTCCTTGGCTTCAACTGCACAATCATCATTGGCAATCTCCTCCAATTCTTGTGCAAATCTCATGCACAACTCATGTCGCAACTAATAGCAAACTCACCCTTTCATCTACCTCTTCCACTGGTCTTCACTGAACTGTTCATGCACTGCAGTGAACTGATGTGTTCTTGAGTTGAATAATGAGTTAATAATTAGTGAATTAAATAATATTTAATTCACTCCACTCATCATTAGTGTATTAGCCAGTTAAACTAAATACAACTAGTTCAACTAAGTTAAACCGAACACAACTCCACCAACTGTCTCATCAACTCCACCAAACTCCGCCACTTGAGTTATAACTAAATTTAACCATGCATGACCTCACCAAACCCCTAGGAATAGCGTAATTCCTTCTGTCAGGTGCATGGGCCACATCTGTAGCTCCAACTGAAGTGTTGCAAGAGGATAAACTGAAGTTTATAGTCCAAATATTATTAAGGGTTAATAATATTTGACTGACCTATTTTTAGACAGGCAGTCTAAAAATAGACTTCGACTTGTATGTCTAAAAATAGAGGTCCATCTATTTTTACCAACTCGACCAATCATCCAAGAATAGCATACTGCAACTCCTAGACCATGCTCCATATGTCTAAAAATAGACTTTGCGCCAAAAATAGCCTGCGGGCCCACTTAGTGAAGGCGACTTCATTTCACTAAGCTCCATCATCTTGTTGCATTTTCAACACCCCCTCTCAACAAGATATGGATTATCTGCAACCCCTATCCTGCCTCTGTGGAATTCGAACTTGCTCCTGGTGAGCGCCTTCGTCAAGATGTCAGCATCCTGATCCTCCGTGGAACATATGAAAGCATCATGATTCTCCGCTGAACACAATCGCTGATATGATGGTACCTGATGTCGATGTGTTTGGATCTATCATGAAATACTGGATTAGCCGAGAGTTTAATGCAACTCTGGTTATCACAATAAATCACAGTAGGCTCCAAGTGTGACCCGAACAATCCGACGAGGATCTTCCTCATCCAAATAGCCTCGCATGCATCCAAGCTTGCTGCCATGTACTCGGCCTCTGCTGAACTGAGTGCCACGGATCTCTGCTTCCTGTTGTACCAGGAAACTGCTGTCGACCCAATGCTGAAAACTCCTCCAGATGTGCTCTTTCGGTCCGTTGGGCTCCCTGCCCAATCTGCATCAGTGAAGCCGGAAAGCTTCGCTCCATCCTCCTGTCTGTACCATAGACCATATCCCAATGTGCCACTAAGATAACGCAATACATGCTTGCCTGCCTTCCAGAAGAGCTTGGTAGGCTTAACCATAGCTTGTGAAAGCTGGTTAACAGCATAGCATATATCGGGTCGTGTATTGACCAGATACATAAGCGACCCCACCAACTGTCGATAGACAGTAGCATCCACTACCTCCGCTGAAGTAGCATCCTCCTTCCTCCAACCACCAGGAAGAGGAGTGTCAACAGGCTTGCAGCCTTGCATGTTGAACCTCTCCAGAATCTCCCGGGCATACTTGCCCTGAGAAACAAACAGTCCTCCGCTGCGCTGCCAAATCTCCAATCCCAGAAAATAATGAAGGATGCCCAAGTCCTTCATCTCAAACTCTCGTGCAAGATCCTCCTTGCATGAAAGTATCAGCTGCTCATCGCCAGTCAAAATCAGATCATCTACATACAGTACGATGATCAACAGCTTCCCCTCCACCACAATCTGGTACAGGTTTGGATCCGCCTCACTCTTGGAGAATCCAAGCCCGGTGAAGTAGCTGTCTATCCGAGTGTACCAAGCACGAGGTTCTTGCTTCAGCCCGTACAGTGCTCTCTTGAGTCGGCACACATGCGACTCACTGCTGAAGATCTCGAAACCTTCAGGCTGCTCTATGTACACCTCCTCCTCAATGACTTCGTTGAGGAACGCAGTCTTCACATCCATCTGATGGATGTGCCATCCCATCTGCGCTGAGAGAGCTAGGATCGTCCGTATGGAAGAGTACCTTGCGACAAGTGCAAAGGTCTCCTCATAATCGATCCCCTTGATCTGTGAGAAGCCACGGGCGACAAATCTCGCCTTGTACTTCTCCACACTCCCGTCAGCCGCCTGCTTCACTTTGTAGATCCATCGCGAACCCACCACTGATTTCCCCTCCGGTCGCGGGACAATCTCCCATGCACTGTTTCTGACAATAGAATCATACTCTTCCACCATGGCATCTACCCATGCGGGGTCCTCCACAGCTTCCTCGAAATAGGATAGCTCTGTCACGACACATTTTCTCACAAGAGCCATGTATCCAGTGTACCGGTCCGGTGACTGTCTCTGTCTGCGCTGTGCTGTAGGTGGTCCTACAACCTTCTCTGCATCTTGAGCCAGTCGCTCAGCTTCTGTAGTGCGCTTGCGCCCTCTGATGGTTGGCGCTGCATGAGTGGTCTCTTCCACTCCATGAACTTCCTCTCGTGGCTGATCCACATCCGGAAGCTCATCCTTAGGAACTAATAGCTCCTCATCTGCATGCAAGTGTGGCTCCCTCTCAAGCGAACACTTCATGGCTTTCTCCTCCTGAAATTTGATATCCCGTCGCACAATAGTCTTGCGACTGTCTGGAAAATACACACGATAGTTGTGGGGTGTATCAGTGTACCCCACAAATATCCCAACCTCTGCGGTCGGCTCCAGCTTCTTCCTGGCATCCTTCATCACATGCATGTAGACAAAAAGGAGCTGCAAAAATTCCCGATGAGAAATATCAAAGTTTCTCGCAGAAAACGCCTCCTCCGTGTACTCATGCCAAGTATCTGCGGAGGACAATCTGCTCTCGTACATACACCTGAAAATGCACAAGATGATGGAGCTTAGTGAAATGGCAACGTGAAAGGAAGTCGCCTCACTAAGTGGGCCCGCAGGCTATTTTTGGCGCAAAGTCTATTTTTAGACTATGTGTATTTTTAGACATATGGAGCATGGTCTGGGAGTTGCAGTATGCTATTCTTGGATGATTGGTCGAGTTGGTAAAAATAGATGGACCTCTATTTTTAGACATATAGGTTGAAGTCTATTTTTAGACTGCCTATCCTAAAAATAGAAAAGTCAAATATTATTTACCCTTAATAATATTTGGACTCTAAACTTCAGTTTACTCTCTTGGAGCACTTCAGTTCGAGCTACAGAAGTGGCTCATGCATCTGACAGAGGAATTATGCTATTCCTCGGGGTTTGGTGAGCTCATGCATGGTTGACTTCAGTTAGGACTTCAGTGGCAGAAGTTTGGTGGAGTTGATGAGACAGTTGGTGGAGTTGTGTTCGGTTTAACTTAGTTGAACTAGTTTTGATTAGTTTAACTAGCTAATCAACTAGTAATGAGTGGAGTGAATTAAATATTATTTAATTCACTAATTATTAACTCATTATTCAACTCAAGAACACATCAGTTCACTACAGTGCATGGACAGTTCAGTGGAGACCAGTGAAAGAGGTAGATGAAAGGGTTGAGATAGCTATCAGTTGTGATTTTAGTTGTGCATGAGATTTGCACCACACTTGGAGGAAATTGCCCATGAGGATTGCGCTGTCAAGCCAAGGAGATTCGAATCTTGGATCTCTTAGTAGACCAGCCTTGATTGCGCAATAGAGGCAGGCAATTAGTGGATGAGTTTTGAACCTGTGACTTGTTCAAAACCAAGCTAGTTTGTGTGTAACTTGAGGAGATAGTACTGAGTACTTGTGAGGAGTATTGTGCTATGTACTGTTACATGTTCTCTCCATATAATATACAAAATAGCTGAGGGGTTTTCAGCTATAAGCTTTCCCCATTACATATTTTGTTTATGTGCGCATGCGACTGTTTCTATTTCCGCAAATTGATGATTGATTGTAGAAGAGATTATGTGTTGCATATGAATTCGAATTAGTATGTGACCAGGATAATCTCGGTGGATAAATATTCATTATTCAGCAAATTTCTACATGGTATCAGAGCGAATCAATCACCAGGATCTATTGCAGTGATTACAATATTATTTCGGTAGACAGAGTCTGTAACGAGCCAGGTAGCCTTTGGATCCATCCTTTCTCTGAAAGGTGATATATCCAGTAAATGCCCTTACAGTCGATCTCTGTGCTAGAAATAATTTGTTCTCACAGATCCAGAAGCAGTTGAGTTTTTGAGTTTGGAATTCGAATTTTTGCAGCAGTTTGTTTTCTTGGTGCCGAAGTTGAAAATGTCTTTCAACGGTTTGCGACTCGAATATGTTCTTGAAGGCAGTTTGAATTATGTTGCATGGAAGGATCACATGGAGGTAGTATTAGAAGATAATGGACTGAAGGAGTTCGTAGATGTGGATGTCCAAAAGCCCACTGATCCTGCTGAAGTCGAGGCTTGGCAAAAGAGGATGGCGAAATGTCGAAGGATTCTGTTGGAGGGCGTAAAGGATCACATTGTATCCAGCCTGCATGGAAAAGCTTCTCCATATTTGATGTGGAAAGCGTTGACAGATCTATTCTAGAGTAAGAGCGACTAAAGGAAGCTGGCGCTCAAGGATAAGCTCAGAAACATTAAGATGGAGAAAGGCGACAGTATCGCCAAATACCTCACGAAGTTCACTCAATGCAGAGATGAGCTGGGAAGTGTGGGGGTGACTGTCGAAGAAGAGGATATGGTGGAACTGGCTCTCCTTGGTCTTCCGAAGGCTTGGCATTAATATCAAGATAGTGTCAATGGTCGGGAGAAGTTGTCGGGATGGGAGCGCCTGTGGGCGGATCTCATGCAGGAGGAGATAAGGAGGACTACCAGGGACGGATCTTCATCAAAGGTATCTGATGAAGAAAATTGCGCTTTGGCTGCCAAAGCAAAGAAGGGGAAGAGCAAGAAAACTTCTCAGTCTGGTGCGAAAGGCAAGAAGCAAGACATGTCCAAGGTGAAGTGTTTTCACTGTCACCAGCACAGACACTATGCCACAAATTGTCCGCAGAAGAAGAAAAATAAGAAGGCTGTCGGATCTGCAGCAGGAGAGGCATTGGCTTCTCAATTCGAACTGGATTTTTCTACCGATCGCATGCTTGGTTTCAAGTGTGTATGATCGCCTTGGTTCTGGACAAAGGTGCGTCATTTCACATGGAACGAGATCGAGATCTGTTTTCAGATCTGGAGGAAAAAGATCTTGGAGTGCACATCGAGATGGGCGATGATGGTAGATACAGTGCGACTGGTATCGGTACCATTTCCTTTGAGAGGGAGTCTGGTAAACCTTTCATATTGAAGGAAGTTTTGCATGTTCCAGGATTGATGAAGAACCTGATCTCTGTGGCGATGTTGGAAGAAAAGGGGTATGACGTGGTCTTCAGCGAAGGAAAAGCCTTCCTGCGCAGTAAGACTACTGGTGAGACCTGGAAGATAGGGGTTCGAGTCAAGAACCTTTATCAGTTGCAAGTAGATGGTTGCGCAGCAATGGCATGCAAGGCGGGAGAAGTGGTGAGCCGGGATGATGATGGCGAGCTGTGGCACAGGAGATTGGGCCACCTTCACCATGGAGCTTTGAAGATCCTGCAGCAGATTTCTACCGGGCTTCCTAAGGGCACTCTTGCGCAGTCAGATCAGTGCAAGGGGTGTACCTTGGGGAAGTATGTGAAAGCCACCTTTCACGAGAAGGATAGTCGCGCCACGACGATCCTTGAGAGAGTTCACACAGACGTGTGTGGTCCTTTCTCAGTAGCTTCGATAGCAAAGCACAAGTACTATGTGATCTTTGTTGATGATTTCTCTCGGAAGTGCTGGATCTTCTTCATGCAGAAGAAGAGCGAGACATTTTCAAAGTTCTATGAATTCAAGGCGCTGGTTGAGAAGGAATCGGGGAAGCATGTGAAGGCTCTTAGGAGCGACAATGGTGGTGAATTCATCTCTACTGAATTCAAATATTTTTGCAGCGCAGAAGGGATTCGGAGAGAGCTCATCACACCCCATAACCCACAGCAGAACGGGGTGGCTGAGCGGAAGAACAGAACGATCGTGGGTGCTGCATGGGCGATGTTGCATGATCAGGGCCTACCCCTTCACTTGTGGGCCGAGGCATGCAATACAACAGTGTATGTGCAGAACCGTTGTCCTCACAAGGTTCTTGGCATGAGTACACCGGAGGAGGCTTATTCTGGCAAGAGGCCTGATATTTCCCATTTGCGGATTTTTGGTTCTCCCGTCTACATGCATGTGACGAAGGATGCGAGAAGGAAGCTGGATCCAACTGCTGAGGTTGGAATATTTGTGGGGTACACTGATACACCTCACAACTATTGGGTGTATTTGTCAGACAGTCGCAAGACTGTTGTGCGACGGGATATAAAATTTCAGGAGGAGAAAGCCATGCAGTGTTCGCTTGAGAGGGAGCTACACTTGTATGCAGATGAGGAGCTGTTAGTTCCTAAGGAGGAGCTTCCGGATGTGGATCAGCCACAAGAGGAGGTTCAGGAGGTGGAAGAAACCACCCAGGCAGCGCCAACCATCAGAGGGCGCATGCGCACTACAGAAGCTGAGCGACTGGCTCGGGATGCAGAGAAGGTTGTAGGACTACCTACAGCACAGCACAGACAGAGACAGTCACCGGATCGGTACACTGGATACATGGCTCTTGTGAGTCAATGTGTTGTGACGGAGCCATCCTCTTTTGAGGAAGCTGTGGAGGAACCCGCATGGGTTGATGCCATGATCGAAGAATATGATTCGATCGTCGGGAACAGTGCATGGGAGATTGTCCCAAGACCGGTGGGGAAATCAGTGGTGGGTTCGCGATGGATCTACAAGGTGAAGCAGGCGGCTGACGGGAGTGTGGAGAAGTACAAGGCGAGATTTGTCGCCCGTGGCTTCTCACAGATCGAGGGGATTGACTATGAGGAGACTTTTGCACCTGTCGCAAGGTACTCTTTCATACGGACGATCCTTGCTCTCTCAGCGCAGATGGGGTGGCACATTCATCAGATGGATGTGAAGACTGCGTTCCTCAATGGAGTTATTGAGGAGGAGGTGTACATAGAGCAGCCTGAAGGTTTCGAGATCTTCAGCAATGAGTCGCATGTGTGCCGACTCAAGAGAGCACTGTACGGGCTGAAGCAAGCACCTCGTGCTTGGTACACATGGATAGACAGTTACTTCACCGGACTTGGATTCTCCAAGAGTGAGGCGGATCCTAACATGTACCAGATTGTGGTGGAGGGGAAGTTGTTGATCATTGTACTGTATGTAGATGATCTGATTTTGACGGGTGATGAGCTGTTGATACTTTCATGCAAGGAGGATCTTGCTAGAGATTTTGAGATGAAGGACTTGGGCCTCCTTCATTATTTCCTGGGATTGGAAATTTGGCAGCGCAGTGGTGGACTGTTTGTTTCTCAGGGTAAGTATGCCCGTGAGATACTGGAGAAGTTCAACATGCATGGCTGCAAGCCTGTTGATACTCCTCTTCCTGGTGGTTGGAGGAAGGAGGATGCTACTTCAGCGGAGGTAGTGGATGCCACTGTCTATCGATAGTTGGTGGGGTCGCTTATGTATCAGGTCAATACACGACCCGATATATGCTATGCTGTTAACCAGCTTTCGCAAGCTATGGTTAAGCCTACCAAGCTCTTTTGGAAGGCAGGCAAGCATGTATTGCGTTATCTTAGTGGCACATCGGGATATGGTCTATGGTACAGAGAGGAGGATGAGGCGAAGCTTTCTGGCTTCACTGATGCAGATTGGGCAGGGAGCCCAACGGACCGGAAGAGCACATCTCGAGGAGTTTTCAGAATTGGGTCGATAGCAGTTTCCTGGTACAGCAGGAAGCAGAGATCCATGGCACTCAGTTCAGCAGAGTCTGAGTACATGCCAGCAAGCTTGGCTGCATGCGAGGCTATTTGGATGAGGAAGATCCTCGTTGGATTGTTCGGGTTGCATTTGGAGCCTACAATGATTTATTGTGATAACCAGAGTTGCATTAAACTCTCGGCTAATCTAGTATTTCATGATAGATCCAAACACATCGACATCAGGTACCATCATATCAGAGATTGTGTTCAGCGGAGAATCATGTTACTTTCATATGTTGCCACGGAGGATCGGGATGCTAACATCTTGACGAAGGCGCTCACCAGGAGCAAGTTCGAATTCCACAGAGGCAGGATAGGGGTTGCAGATAATCCATATCTTGTTGAGAGGGAGTGTTGAAAATGCAACAAGATGATGGAGCTTAGTGAAATGAAGTCGCCTTCACTAAGTGGGCCCGCAGGCTATTTTTAGCGCAAAGTCTATTTTTAGACTATGTGTATTTTTAGACATATGGAGCATGGTCTGGGAGTTGCAATATGCTATTCTTGGATGATTGGTCGAGTTGGTAAAAATAGATGGACCTCTATTTTTAGACATATAGGTCGAAGTCTATTTTTAGACTGCCTATCCTAAAAATTGAAAAGTCAAATATTATTTACCCTTAATAATATTTGGACTCTAAACTTCAGTTTACTCTCTTGGAGCACTTCAGTTGGAGCTACGGATGTGGCCCATGCATCTGACAGAAGGAATTACGCTATTCCTTGGGGTTTGGTGAGCTCATGCATGGTTGACTTCAGTTAGGACTTCAGTGGCAGAAGTTTGGTGGAGTTGATGGGACAGTTGGTGGAGTTGTGTTCGGTTTAACTTAGTTGAATTGGTTGAGATTAGTTTAACTAGCTAATCAACTAGTAATGAGTGGAGTGAATTAAATATTATTTAATTCACTAATTATTAACTCATTATTCAACTCAAGAACACATCAGTTCACTACAGTGCATGGACAGTTCAGTGGAGACCAGTGAAAGAGGTAGATTTGAGATAGCTATCAGTTGTGATTTTAGTTGTGCATGAGATTTGCACCACACTTGGAGGAAATTTCCCATGAGGATTGTGCTGTCAAGCCAAGGATATTCGAACCTTGGATCTCTTAGTAGACTAGCCTTGATTGCGCAATAGAGGCAGGCAATTAGTGGATGAGTTTTGAACCTGTGACTTGTTCAAAACCAAGCTAAGTTGTGTGTAACTTGAGGAGATAGTACTGAGTACTTGTGAGGAGTATTGTGCTATGTACTGTTACATGTTCTCTCCATATAATATACAAAATAGCTGAGGGGTTTTCAGCTATAAGCTTTCCCCATTACATATTGTGTTTATGTGCGCATGCGACTGTTTCTATTTCCGCAAATTGATGATTGATTGTAGAAGAGATTATGTGTTGCATATGAATTCGAATTAGTATGTGATCAGGATAATCTCGGTGGATAAATATTCATTATTCAGCAAATTTCTACATACACTACAGTATTGCATGCCTCAGCCCACAAGTGAAGGGGTAGGCCCTGATCATGCAACATCGCTGTGACACCCACAAATAGTTACCGTTCTTCCGCTCAGCCACCCTGTTCTGCTGTGGGTTATGGGGTGCGATGAGCTCTCTCTGAATCCCTTCTGCGCTGCAAAAATATTTGAATTCGGTAGAGATGAATTCACCACCATTGTCGCTCCTAAGAGCCTTCACATGCTTCCCCGATTCCTTCTCAACCAGCGCCTTGAATTCACAGAACTTTGAAAATGTCTCGCTCTTCTTCTGCATGAAGAAGATCTAGCACTTTCGAGAGAAATCATCAACAAAGATCACATAGTGCTGCTTTGTTGTCGAAGTGCGAGAAAGGACCACAAACGTACGTGAACTCTCTCAAGAGTCGTCGTGGCGCGACTACCGCTCGTGAAAAAGGTGGCTTTCACATATTTTCCCCAGTACACCCCTTGCCTTGATCTGCCCCCGCGCAAGTGCCCTTGGGAAGCCCGAGTAGAAATCTGCCCAGGGATCTTCAAGCTCCATGGTGAGTGGCCCAAACTCTCTGTGCCACAACTAGCTCATCATCTGGCTCACCACTTCTCCCGCCTTGCTGCCATTCTTTGCGACCATCTACTTATGTTGATAAGGTTCTTAACTCGAACCCCTATCTTAAGGTTTCTCCGAGTAGTCTTCTTTGCGTAGAAATCCTTTCCTTCGCTAAAGACCACATCATACCCCTTGTCTTCCAACATTGCCACAGAGATCAGATTCTTCATCAATCCTGGAACATGCAATACTTCCTTCAATACGAAGGGTTTACCAGACTCCCTCTCAAAGGAAATGGTACCGATACCGGTCGCACTGTATCTACCATCATCGCCCATCTCGATGTGCACTCCAAGATATTTCTCCTCCAGATCTGAAAACAGATATCGATCTCCAGTCATGTGAAATGACGCACCACTATCCAAGAACCATACTGATCCCATCACACTTGAAACCAAGCATGCAATCAGTGAAAATTCTGGTTCGAATTGAGAATCCAATGCCTCTCCCGCTGCAGATCCAACAACCTTCTTATTTTTCTTCTTCTGCGGACAATTTGTGGCATAGTGTCCATGCTGGTGACAGTGAAAACACTTCACCTTGGACATATCTTGCTTCTTGCCTTTCGCACCAGACTGAGAAGCCTTCTTGCTCTTCCCCTTCTTTGCTTTGGCAGCCAAAGCGCAATTTTCTTCATCAGATACCTTTGATGAAGATCCGTCCCTGGTAGTCCTCCTTATTTCCTCTTGCATGAGATCCGCCCAAAGTCGCTCCCATCTCGGCAACTTCTCCCGACCATTGACAGAGTCTTGATAGGAATGCCAAGCCTTCGGAAGACCAAGGAGAGCCAGGTCCACCAAGTCCTCTTCATCGACAGTCACCCCCACACTTCCCAACTCATCTCTGCATTGAGTGAACTTCGTGAGGTACTTGGCGATACTGTCGCCTTTCTCCATCTTAATGTTTCTGAGTTTATCCTTGAGCGCCAGCTTCCTTTGGTCGCTCTTGCTCTGGAATAGATCTGTCAACGCTTTCCACATTAAATATGGAGAATCTTTTCCATGCAGGCTGGATACAATGTGATCCTTCACGCCCTCCAACAGAATCCTTCGACATTTCGCCATCTTCTTTTGCCAAGCCTCAACTTCAGCAGGATCAGTAGGCTTTTGGACATCCATATCTACGAACTCCTTCAGCCCATTATCATCTAATACGGCCTCCATCCGATCTTTCCATGCAACATAATTCGAATTGCCTTCAAGGGCATATTCGAGTCGCAAACCGTTGAAAGACATTTCAACTCCGGCACCAAGAAAACAATCTGCTGCAAAATTTGAATTCCAAGCTCAAAAACTCAACTGCTTCTGGATCTGTGAGAACAAATTATTTCTAGCATAGAGATCGACTGTAAGGGCATTTACTGGATATATCACCTTTCAAAGAAAGGATGGATCCGGAGGCTACCTGGCCCGATATAGACTCTGTCTACCGAAATAAAATTGTAATCACTGTAATAGATCCCGATGATCAATTCGCTCCGATACCATGTAGAAATTTGCTGAATAATGAAGATTTATCCACTGAGATTATCCTGATCATACACTAATTCGAATTCATGTATAACACATAACCTCTTCTACAATCGATCATCAATATGCGAAAATAGAAACAGTCGCATGCGCACATAAACACAATATGTAATGGGGAAAGCTTATAGCTGAAAACCCCCAGCTATTTTGTATATTATAATAGAAGAGAACATGTAACAATCTCGGTACAATACTCCTCACAAGTACTCAGTACTGTCTCCAAAAGTTACACACAAACTAGCTCAGTTTTGAACAAGTCACAGGTTCAAAACTCATCCACTATTTGCCTGCCTCTACTGCGCAATCCAAGTTGGTTGAATGAGAGATCCAAGTTTGAATCTCCTTGGCTTCAACTGCGCAATCATCATTGGAAATCTCCTCCAATGCTTGTGCAAATCTCATGCACAACTCATGTCGCAACTAATAGCAAACTCACCCTTTCATCTACCTCTTCCACTGGTCTCCACTGAACTGTCCATGCACTGTAGTGAACTGATGTGTTCTTGAGTTGAATAATGAGTTAATAATTAGTGAATTAAATAATATTTAATTCACTCCCCTCATTACTAGTTGATTAGCTAGTTAAACTAATCACAACTAGTTCAACTAAGTTAAACCGAACACAACTCCACCAACTGTCTCATCAACTCCACCAAACTTCTGCCACTGAAGTCCTAATTGAAGTCAACCATGCATGAGCTCACCAAACCCTTAGGAATAGCGTAATTCCTCTGTCAGATGCATGAGCCACTTCTGTAGCTCGAACTGAAGTGCTCCAAGAGAGTAAACTGAAGTTTAGAGTCCAAATATTATTAAGGGTAAATAATATTTGACTTTTCTATTTTTAGGATAGGCAGTCTAAAAATAGACTTCAACCTATATGTCTAAAAATAGAGGTCCATCTATTTTTACCAACTCGACCAATCATCCAAGAATAGCATACTGCAACTCCTAGACCATGCTCCATATGTCTAAAAATAGACATAGTCTAAAAATAGACTTTGCGCCAAAAATAGCCTGCGGGCCCACTTAGTGAAGGCGACTTCATTTCACTAAGCTCCATCATCTTGTTGCATTTTCAACAAGATGTGGAAAATAAATGGAGAGAGAGGAAGGAAGAGGGAGGATGTGAGAGAGTGGAGAGATGTAGTTGAGGGGGGAGATAGGGAATAAGATTTCTTGCACTAGATGAATTGATTTCAGTGTAAATGGTGATTTATAATCCATTTTGATGGTTTGCACTAGATGCATTGATTTTAGTGTAGATGTTGATTTCTAATTATATTTAATTTCTTGCACTAAATGCATTGATTTCAATGCATATTATTTCTAATCCTATATGATTGCTCGCACTAAATGCATTGATTTCAATGTAGACGGTGATTACATATGCTATTTGATTGCTTGCACTAGATGCATTAATTTTAGTGTATATGTTGATTTCTAATTATATTTGACTGCTTGCACTAGATGCATTGATTTCAATGTAGATGATTTCTAATCCTATTTGATTGCTTTCACTAAATGCGTTGATTTCAGTGTAGATGGTGATTTCTAATCCTATTTGATTTCTTGCACTAGATGCATTGATATCAATGTAGATGTTGGTTTATAATCTTATTTCCTTACTTGCACTAGATGCATTGATTTCAGTGTAGATGTTGATTTCTAATCCTAATTAATTACCTGCATTAGATGCATTGATTTCAATGTAGATGTTTTTTTCTAATCTTATTTGATTGTTTGCATTAGGTACATTGATTTCAGTGTAAACGTTGATTTCTGATTTGATGTAATTGGATGTACATTGATGGTACATTAATTTTAAAGTGATTGGATTAACATTGTGCATTGATTTTAGTGTAATCACACAAAATTTTTGACAATTTACATTAATATTTGTGTTATAGTAAATCAACCTATTAATATTGAAGAGAAAGAGAGACAATGTATGATGTTTCGTACAATAGTTCAGGCTAAACATTTAAATTATTTATGATTTCAACTGTCCTTTTCATATAATCGATATGAAAAGATGACAAAACTAACAAGGGTGACAATAAAAATAGTAAAAGAAAATAATTTGAGATTGATCACAATGAAGACTATTTGTAATTGACTGCATTCTTATTATTTTCATTTTCTATCATTCAACATTATTACATTGTCACTTTGCATTCAAAAAAATTATTTCATAATTAAAGTTATTAACAATATTTATCATCTCAAAAAACTGAGGTAACTAACCAAATTTAAAAATTAAAATGACCAGATAAATATCAAACATATTTAGCATATATAAAATTATTATATTTATATTATATGTATTTACATATTATTGATAAAATTAATCATATGTTCAATATATTTTCCTTTGCCGCACACGACTGAAACTAGCCTAGATCAATCTTAACTCTGAATCTATCAAGGGCCAAGAGGGATCAAATCTCTCGAGGTGAAAACCTTTCCTCAAGTTTTGCACTCAAAAAAGAGGTTTGCATCTCGAGAGATTTGATCCCTCTCTGTGCTTGATAGATCTGGATTTAAGATGGATCTAGGCTTTTTTAAATGGCATATAACAATTTTATATTAAGAATTGAATGGATTACATGTATTTTTCTAATTAGGAAGTAATTAATTTTTTTTTGTAATTTTCAATTACTTTTTTTAACATTGAAATATTTTACTATTATCAACACACATGAAATTTTATTTCTATATATTAATGGTGAAGAGCATGTGTTTCCCACTAAGAGGTCACAGATTAAAACCAGAGGGGGATAGAGTATGTATGTCTTAGTAGACATAGCATTCAAATCTTTGCGCAGAGTTGGGTCCATTCTCCCACAAACAAGGGGGTATCAATGTATGTCTTAGTAGACATAGCATTCAAATCTTTGCGCGGAGGTGGGTCCATTCTGCCACAAACAAGGGGGTATCATACACCAATTTGGTGTCTGACCCTAAAATTGGATAATAATATTGAAGTTAATATGGAAATATGGATATTCAAAAAAATTAAAATTGGATAATAATATTGAAGTTAATACGGAACCATAGATATTCAAAAATTTTGTTATGTGGATAGACATGTCTATTTTAGAATAGGGTTTCCAAAAAAATTATTTAAATATTAATAATTATTAAGTGGACGGTAGAGATTTAACTCCATCAAATATTCTATAATATTTTTAGTAATATACACAAATGAAAGTTTGAAATTTATTTCCAAAGTAGTTATGTTTTTTTTTCATTTAATTAAATTCATTAATTAAAAAAAATCATATTTATAGTAATATTTTATTATTTTTATTTTAAAAATATACTTGTCAACTTGAGATCAAGTAGAATTACACATCTATCTAATAGTTGGTTGTAAAAATCACCGCTACTCAATAATATATGAAATGAAATGAAATGATATTTTAACGTCCACAAGACTAAAAATAGTCTAAGGGACCATCAGTTCATGTTTCCACCTTTTGCAATTTAGTCTTTTTCTTATTCAAATTGATGATGAGTTAGCCCAACCTTCCAACAATCCCCTCGCTGAAAAGACAATGCCAAGAAACCAATGCTCACATATTCCCATAACTTTCTCTATGTCTTTGAATGCATCAAATTCCAAAATGAAAATTTTTTCCGACTCCATTGCCCCAAACGTGAAAAATATACACACTCATTCTTCCCAAGATTTTTTAGTCCTTTTCCACCGTCCTGTTTCACACCAAAGTTGATGCGAGTTGGAGCTTAATTGACCAATAAGAAACTTTTCCCTCCAAGGAATGTTAGCTCCAATGTACTCTTTTTGTTGGAGATCATAAGTAGGGTTGAATTCTTCAATGTAGTACTTATTCTTTCTACCCAACTCTTTACCCCATACCAGTTTACAAAACTTCTCCATAAAAAAATTCTTTAGCTTATTGCTATTTGTGGGACAAGCATTGAGGTAGATATTCCATTTTTGCATCCATGTGTAGTTTTGTCTCATCCATGTTTTCTTTCTTTCACTCATGTCTTCCTTCGAGATAACATTAGGTCATCTACCAACTCCCATTTTCTCAATTATTTATAGATATCTCTTCGATGGGAGTTGCCCTGTTTTACTCAACATTATCACATAAAGTACCGAACTTTTTATTTTGAACTTGCTCATGATCAAAGGTTTTTGGATTTTCTTAATTTGCTTCCATTTTGAGACAGGGGTGCTGCTAGCCCACAATTCACACCCATAGAGCATCACTGGACAAACTAGGAGTCCAAAAAGAACTTTAATCGTTTTCCAATCCATAACTCTACCTCTTTACATATGTTTTGAAGAGCATATAATGCTTTCCACCCTCTTAAAATTCTCTTCTTTCTGCATTCCTCCCAATTAAGTTTGTTGTTGAAATCAATCCTAAGGTACTTGTACTCATTTACTTATTCTGGAATGTTGCCTTCAAAGAAAAACGTAATATCCTTTATAACTATTAATTATATTATTTATTTTTTTAACAAAAATGAGTACGAGTTTTTTTATTTTTTTTAAATAAAAATGAGTATGGGTTTGTATTAAATCAGCTAAAGATGTTAACTTTAAGAGGGGTATTAGATTGGAAGCATCGAAGAGTTAGGAAAGAGTCTCTAAGAATGATAATGTCTCTAGATTATTTGATTTTTGGTTAAGACCCTACAAAAAATTATCCACTATCCCTACAAAAATTTATCCACTATATTTCCTTCTGGATTTATTAATATTCCTCCCCAATATCTGTCCCCTCCTACCACCCATTACTATTAATTATATTATTAACTAAATATATCTCATAAAAAAAACATTAATTATATTATTAATTAATAAATATCTCATAAAAAAAAATTTATATAATTAATTAATAAATATATTATAAAAAATACACTAGTTATATTATTAATTAATAAATATAAAAAAAAACACTAACTATATTATTAATTAATAAATATCTCATGTAAAAAACAGTAATTATATTATTAATTAATAAATATATCCCATAAAAAAAAACATTAAGTCACTAAACCATCATGACAAACGAAACTCACTTCCCTATAAGTATGAACAACTTTCATGGTAAGTTGCAATCAACTTCCTTTGGCTTGTAATTATTAGTATATTATGTTTGTATCATTTTTTCGTAATTGTGTTGTTAAATGTTTTGTTACCTATTTCTTTGCAAGTTCTCATAGTTGTTTCTTACAGTTTGGTCAAAGAATACACTCATGACTTGTATATGAGTAATTTTCAATAATATAAATGAAATTAATTTTTTTTTTTTAAGGAAAAAGAATTGTAAATAATTTTTTTTAAGAGTGAGACAATCTATCATAAAATCAATATCAAAAATTTTCGGTAAAAATTACATATAAGAAATTTGTGTCGACGCGTTTCGAACCAGCCAGTGTGGTTCATCATCAGGACAAGATGAGAAATCTGATGAAGAAACCTATTTAAATATAAAGAGAAATTGGACCTTTTCTTCCAGCATCTTAATAACCAATCTGACTTTATTAAGTTTACCATGGAATTCGAGGTGGATGGTAGCCTACCCTTTCTTGATGTCCTTCTTTCGAGAAATGATGATGGTTCCTTCTCTCATCAAGTCTTTAGAAAGAAGACGCATACTGAGCAGTATTTACATGCTGGTTCTCATCATTTCCCTGCTCAGAAACTTGGGGTTCTCAGTACCCTAGTCACTAGAGCCTTTAGAATCTTTGATGTTCGCCATTTTGAAGATGAAAAATCACATCTCTTGGATGTCTTCTGTAAGAACGGTTATAGCAGGGCTCAATGTCTTAGAGCTTTTCAAAAAGCTGTAAAAGGTCCTAGGGCTAAGAGAGATCCCTGTGAGCAGTTATCTAGAGTTCACCTTCCATTTATCCAAGGTACCACTGATAGAATTGCTAAGATCTTGAGGAAACATAATGTGCCTTCAATTTTCAGGCCCCTCCGCACTATTCGAAGTTCTCTTAGGTCAGTTAAAGACCCGATTAGCCCTTTGGATAGTAAGGGTGTTTATTTGATTCCTTGTTCTTGTGGGACACCTTACATAGGTGAAATTGGTCGGTCCATTAATCAAAGAATTAATGAGCATGTTGTTGACCTCAGACATGGTAGATCTAGATCCTCTGCCTTAGCAGAGTATGCGGAAAAAACAAAGCATCATATTTGTATTGAAGATACTGAGGTTATTGCAAGGATAGACCATTTCCACCACCGAAAGTTGAGGGAAGCCTTGGAAATTGAAAAGAGACCAGTTAACCTTAATAGAGATGATGGGTGGAGTGTTACTAGATGCTGGATTCCTGCTCTTCACTCTTAGTTTAATAATTTTTATTTTTTTATTTTTTTATTTTTATTTTTATTTTTTATTTATTATTATTATTATTATTTTTCACTTTATTTATTTGTTTATTTTTAACTACTATTATCGTTATTTTTATTAATTGTATTTTATTTTCCATTTTATTTTATTTTATTGTATTTATTGTATTTATTTTTTATTATTTTATTTTTGTTAATTTTCATTTTCGATTGTGATTTTTATTTTTCTTTTTCTTTTTATTGTTTATTTTTATTTATTTATTTATTCATTTTTA
The DNA here is from genome assembly GCA_034641835.2 of Pinus albicaulis. Classification (NCBI taxonomy): domain Eukaryota; kingdom Viridiplantae; phylum Streptophyta; class Pinopsida; order Pinales; family Pinaceae; genus Pinus; species Pinus albicaulis. The sequence goes on from CM076584.1 coordinate 1,518,360,779, forward strand.
TTTTTTATTTTATTTATTTTTTTTATTTTTTTATTTTTATTTTTTATATTTAGGGTTCTATGTTAAAAATAATTTTAAATTATTTCAATAAATTATTGATGTTTTATAGTAAATTAAATATAAAAATGATTTTAAATTATTTTTAAGAACTACTGATTATTAATATTAAATTATATTCATATATAATTAAATAAAAATCATTTTAAATTATTTTTAAATTTTATTAATTATTAATATTAAATTATTTTCAAATAGAATATTTGAGAACTATAAATAAATTTTAATAAAATTTGAAAAAATCTTTTATTCAAGTCAAACTAGCCGTTTTTCCAACGGTTAGATGGAGCTGTCCCTTTCTATTTAAATAGGTTTCTTCATCAGATTTCTCATCTTGTCCTGATGATGAACCACACTGGCTGGTTTCGAAAGGTGTCGACACAAATTTCTTATATGTGATTTTTACCGAAAATTTCTGATAATTATTTTATGGATCACATAAGCCAAATTCTTAATCTATCATAACTTAATTGTCAAACTAGTAATTGTAACACTCTTCACTAATTTGTAAATATTCTAGAAGATTCTTTGACAAATAATAAACATGAATGTTTATTTTTGTTATTTTATTAAGCTAAATTTAGTTATGGCTTGCCAAAAATTACTGAAGGGAAAAGATTGCTAGGAGAGAGGAAAAAATTGCTAAGAGAGAGTTCACTTACCAGATAACTAAGACAATTAATCCTCTCCATAGAGATAAAATGTCTTAGTTAAGAAAAAAGGAACCAAAAGGGAAGAAATATCCTGAAGCAACCTGGACACTTGGACCTAGTTGGAAGAGGTCCAAGAGAGTAAATGAAATTGATTCCTCAGACAAGACACTGTTGACGAAGGGAGGAAGCTGCTAGGAAAATGGATTCCTTAACTGGTTAGCGAGTGGAATACTCTGTCAAGCGAAGGTCTGTGGTGAACTTAGACAAAACTTCATGTGGTCATAAGGTTCTAGATGGACTTGTTTTGATTCCTATCTAAAGAATTGTTCTTGCTCAAAAAAAGTGTTGGTAAAAGTTACCTCAACTCGTTGGTCAAATGGAGCAGTATTTTCCCTTAGTAATTTTGTGGTAGCCTAACAATTTTGAACAAATAAGTAATCTCATTAATTTACCAATATTCTATTGTGTTATTATGTTACTGTTTTATTTTATTTTAGTACTCCAACTATTTTGTTACTAAGTTATTTGTTTGATGAATGCACGAAGTTCTGTAATTAATGTTATAAGTAGTTATGTACTTGGTTAACCCTAAGCCAGATAAGACCTGAATCTGTCAACCTGGGCAGTCTGAAACCAAAAATAGAGAAGCTGGAGCAAGGTGGCAGGTTCCAGGGTAAGAACTTCACCAAAATTTCCATATTTAGTAGGTTGCAGTAATTACCAGTAAAGATACCTATGAAATAAACTTCATGAAAACGGGGTTGTCTTCCAAATAATTCAAGGACAATATTTAAAAATCGTCAACATACTAACACATATAACTGAAATAGAATCCATAAAAATGTTAAACTGTCTACATTGACCTCGAATTCCAAATCGGAAACAACCTTCGTAAGAGGTCGGAGCCCTGTGTTCATAAAAGGTTTAATAAGGGTCGATATTCGAGCCTTAGCAGCAAATAATTGCTATAAAAAGCACTGTTAAAATTTCTGGAACCCCGAGAGAGTTGCAACTGAAAGCATTCAAGTTGCAGAACTAAACTCTCCAGCACGCAAACCTGCGAATGTCTGAGCCGACATCAAGGGAAGGGTGGGGTAGTTACCATGGTAATTCCCTAACGGTCCTAAGTTAATATTCCTTTACTGGTTATAATAGGAATGGTACTTGTAAATTAGTTGTGAATAAGTAAAGGATAAAAGTTTTAGAAAAAAAAGGATATTGGCAAGTTAAGAAAAATATAGGATGTTATATTAGTGGCGATAGTCATCATTTTTTGCTATTTACAAATATAGGTTGACTCGTCACTGCTATTAGCAAATGCAAGTTGACTCATCCTTGTTATTCAAGGAAAATCACACCACCTAGAATTAATGGTAGGTGATCCTTAAGGGGACAAACATTCACTCCACTCCTTTCCATATGCCTCTATGCTTAAACAAGCTCTTAACTAGACAAAAATAGTTTTAAGGCATATGTCAAAGGCCATTTAGAAAGACATTTATCTAAATTTCGTACTTTTTATTTTTCAATATCAATGTCAAAGGCCATGCAAACAAATCTATATTGATTACTTAGGTTTGTTTTCCTTCCAATTATTTTATTTGATTGATAAAAATATTAATCATGTAAAATTTATTATATTATTTATATAAAATAAAATCTAAGTAGAAATATTTTAATTATTTAAAATAAAATAAATTATCCATGAGGTTTTAGATAGAGGGTGATCAGGGGAGTTGTTTAGGCACTCCTAAATGTTAAGTTACCCATTCAATTTTGTGCCCTATTTGAATGTTATTCTTGGACATGTCGATGATGTAACTCAACCATTACAGAACTTTAAAAAAAAAAAAAACACTAAATTAATTTAAATTTATATACACTAAAGAGAGACTTATAACATGCAATTATTATCACTATAATACTATAAATCAATTAAAAAATAATTAAAAATAATGGCAACCATAACTATTTAAAATTTTGTGTTTATAATTTATATATGTATATATAAAAACCACGTAGTCTAACTTATAAAATAAATGTGTAGGAATTTACAGGGTAAGTTCTTTAGATCAAACACCAAAGGTCACCACTCACAAACATATCACAAATCAGTACACCAGTATATCACGTGGTTAAAACCCTCGAAGAGGGAAACAGTCCATGGTGTGAGCCAACGTGGCCACTTCAGGAAATGTATTAATATAAAAAGAAAGTTTACATATGTTTCTCTCATAAACGGTTACCGGACAAATCACCCTCCATGCTCTTTAAATAGAGATCATGGACCAATAAGGTGTTAAGCCACGGATCAAGTGTCGTTAATACCGAGGAGAGAGTGAAAAGTCGAATCATTACAAATCGTGACCATCAGATTATAAGTTACAAATGTACATAGTAAAGAAACACACTTTACCAAACTCTACACTAGACCAAGTTATACTTAACCTATGTGTCGAAATATCCTAACATCCCCCCTTAAGAGCAACTTGGGATAGGATTGAAGGATTTACAAAGGTGACACAAAAGGAGCCTATTTCCTATGTGTCGAAATATCCTAACATCCCCCCTTAAGAACAACTTGGGATAGGATTGAAGGATTTACAAAGGTGACACAATAGGAGAAGGAAGGAGGCATTAGAGCCTATCCCCCCTTAATGATAACTTTCCTGAACTCCAAGCCTGGATCAAAGTTTGGTAAACTTCGCTTCTGTGAAAGCCTTTGTAAATATATTGGCAACTTGATCATTGGTTGAACAATACTATACTTCAAGAATATGATCATGAATGAGATTTTTGATGAAGTGTATATGAAGCTCAATGTGTTTCATACGTTGATGTTGAACTGGATCTTTGTATAGCTGAATAGCACTCTGATTAACACACCAAAGTGTAGTTAGATGTTGCTGATGAAGACCAAATTCAGACAGGATCTGACGAAGCCACATGGCTTCCTTGTTGGCTTCAATGGCACCATGATACTCTACTTCTGCCGAATAAAGAGAGCTGACACTTTGTTTCTTACAAGACCAAGTAATAGGTTCTGAACCAAGAGTGAATGCATATCCTGCAGTAGACTTTCGATCATTAGGGTCACCAGCCCAATCAAAATCAATGAAACCAATCAACAATGGAGATGCTCTTGCACTGTAATGAATCCCGAACTGAACTATACCTTGAAGATATCAAAGTATTATTTTAGTTGCTTTACAATGACTTTCATGAGGTTGGTGCATAAACCGAGCAACAAGACCAACGACAGAGGAAAGGTCAGGACGAGTATGGGTTAGATACAGAAGTTTATCAACAAGTTGACAGTATAAGATAGCATCAACTTCAGGGGTAGTACAAGTTACTGAAATCTTGACTCCAGACCAAAAGGGAAAATGGGTTGGCTTACAGTCTTCCATATGAAAGTGGCATAGAATATCACAAGCATACTTGGACTAAGAAAGGGTAATACCTTCTTTGGATTGTAGGACTTGAAGACCAAGGAAATAATGTAAGTGTCCTAAATCTGTCATTTCAAACTTATTTTTGGGACTATACTTCACATGGTTTATATGGTTGGGATCACTACGAGTAAGGATAATATCATCAACATAAAGAACAAGGATGGTGAAGGACTTACCCACTTTCTTAGTGTAGACATTATTGTCAAAATGACACCTAGAAAAGCCATTCTCTATTAGAAATCTATTCATTTTGGCATACCAAGCCCGGGGAGCTTGTTTGAGACCATAGAGAGACTTCCTAAGGTGACAAACAAGGCTAGAGTCGTTTTGGATAAAGCCAAAGGGTTGTTCCATGTAGATTTCTTCATGAAAATCTCCATGTAAGAAGGCAGATTTAACATCCATATAATGGACTTCCCATTTAAAGGAGGCAGCAAGGGAAAGAACAAGGAAGATAGAATTCATTTTGGAAACAGGGGAGAAGGTTTCAGTATATTCAATGCCTACAACTTGTGAAAATCCTTTAGCAACAAGACGAGCTTTATGTCTATCCATTTTTCCATTTGGTCCAAACTTTGTTTTGTAAACCCATTTTCATCTGACAAGTTTCCTTCCTTTTGGAAGAGGAACAAGATCCCAAGTATCGTTTTCCAATAAGGAACAATATTCTTCATTCATAGCTTCATCCCAATTTGGATGACTAGAAGCTTCTTCAAAGGTGTTTGGATCAAGATTTTCTGGAACTTGAGCCAATAAGGAAGAGGCTCTTTCGAACTGAGAACGTGTACATCGTCGATCTATAGGGTCGCCTGCAAGAGAACCTGTTGCATCCCGAGTAGAGTGGACCCATCTTGGAAGCTATGGAGTTGAAGGTATATCTTCAAGAGGTGGAGGAGGATTGTCATCCTCTCTGTCATCATCTGAACTAGAAGCAATGCTATCAAAAATAGAAGAGATAAAGAGAGGTGGCACATATTCCAAATCAGGCTCACAAGCCAAACGTGGCACACCCGCTGAACTAGGCTCGCAGGCCGATATATTTTCATCAAATTTCACATCTCTTCTAATGATCATATTTTTTTATTTTGGTTGAATAAGTCTATATCCATTGACATCTTCAGAATATCTAACAAAAATGATTTTTTCACTCTTAGGTTCTACGACTTTATGTTTCGCACCTGGAATATGGGCCCAGGAATCACTTCCAAAAAAACGAAAGTGACTTACATCTGGTTTGATTGAGCTTCGGGCTTCTTCTAGAGTTATATTCCTTAAAACATTAGTAGGAGTGTGATTTACTATGTAATTTTCACAGTTAATTGCTTCTGCCCAAAAATTGAGACTTAGTCCTTTAGATTGAAGCATACAATTAGTCATTTATTTTAAGGTGTGATTATTCCTTTCAGCTACACCAATTTTTTGTGGAGTATATGGAATAATATATTGCAATTAAATGCCATGCTCAGTGAAAAAGTTAACAAATGTGTTGCAAACATATTCTCCTCCATTGTCTGATCTTAACTTAAGAATTTGATGTCCAGATTGTTTCTCAACAAAGGCCTTAAAGGCCAAGAACATGTTAAGAACTTCACTCTTGAGTTTTAAGAAGTATACCCAAGTGCATCTGGAAAAATCATCAATGAAAGTTAAGAAGTACTTGCAACCAGAGAAAGAAACAACAGGAAGTGGACCACATAAATCACTGTGCCCAAGCTGCAAAGGGGCTAAAGCGTGCCAAGAGGCACGTTTGTCAAAACTATCCCGATGATGTTTTCTGAGTACACATCCAGAGCAAACACCATCTCGGAAATATACCATAAGAAGACTTGTCACCATTTTTTCTTTACATAGAGTTTGAAGAGAGCGATAGTTTAAGGACCAAATCGCTCAAGCCAAAGTTTGCTCACTTCATCATTATGAGCAACAAAAACGAAGGGTAGACATGATGACCCAAAGTTGTCAAAATTATACAACCTTGTGGAATAATCAAAAATTCCAATAGCTAAAATATGTCTAGGATATTTGAGGTCCTTGATTACACATCATGAGGTGAGAATTATATTGTTTTCCCTTCACCTGAATGAGTTATCTAATAAATAGATAAAAGGTTGCATGACAAGGTAGGAACACATTGTACATCATTAAATTGACCATTATCTAGATGAATGGTTCCATATCATACAAGACTAATAGATCTATCATTGATCCGGATTTATGCAGGAACGCAACAGAATAAACATATAACCATAAATACAGAGATGCAGCGGAAATAACACTTCATTTCATTAATATCAAAGAACTGAAATTTGCTTACAGACAGAATGGAAATAAAACTAGCTAGGCCACTGGTAGCTATCTCTGAGAAGAGATGTGGTGGCTACAGGCCTCTGAACTGAGTTACAATGAGGCTCGAGGGCCTATTTATTATTGAGAAACAATGGAGAACCCTCAACATCCCAAAAACCTAACCCTAGGAGATGAAGCGCCAAAACTATGGGCCCGGTTTGGGTAAATTGGTGTTTCAACTTCCCAGGGACGTAACTTTGGCATACTATCTCCGTTTGACGCACATGATACATCATTAGAAAGCTCTATCCGAGGACTACAACTGTCGGGATGAATTTGATAATCAAATTCGCTTTGATACCCAAAAAACATCGTTTAGGGCCTCAAAACGGCTCCGGAAGTTCAGGACCCGAAAAACTGCTAAAAATAGTAAGTTGTGCTGAATGTGAAAATCTGCAAGAATTGATGGTGCTGGTCCAAATGGAATAGGTGGGTGGCCACCGATATCCACCTGGATCATTCCTCCCTCCTTGGGAAGCAATGGTCCCCATTGCGTTGAGATCCTCCATGAGATAGAGAATTTACGGTAGACGGTCACACAGTGAACCACTTTCCTTGGTGCAGGAGTTGGCCAGCTTTGACAACCCGATACAGTTGGATCTTCTGTTGGCGAGTGTTCTTGATTTGCATGTCCATGATACAATCTGTGGTGGGCTATTCCATGCAGTCTAGGTTTAACTCTATTGGTGTGAGTTGTTCTGCAATGTCCGAGGTGTCCAGTAGAGGTGGGAAGTAAGGACGAAGGCGATCGACATTGAAGACTGGGTGCAGACCAAGGAATGGTGGAATATTGAGCTCGAAGGCATTGTTCCCTACAGCCTTGGTACGGTGTATGGCCCGTATCGGAGCGGGCGAAGCTTGCGGTGGGGTCCAGTGAAGCGCTCCTTCTGCAAATGTAGCCATACTTTGTCGCCCACCTGGAAGCTGTGTGGCACCCGGTGTTGATCATGGCGTTGCTTGTACTTCGCATTGGATTTGTCCAATATATAATGAACCTGTTGGCGGATGTGTTGAAAGCGCTCCATGAAGCTACTTGCTTTGTCAACTTCACTTGGACATCCGATTCTTATCCTCACGGCAGTGGAAAATGGCAGGGCTACATCGATGGGACATGGTGGTTGGAATCCCAAACCCACGAAGGGGCTATGGCCAATTGAGCTGTGGAGAGCCCGGTTATAACTATGTTGTACATAGGGGAGGCTCTCGTCCCATGTGCGTGGATGCTTTGAATTGTACATGCGCAGAATGTGTACAATCATTCTGTTGACGACCTCTGTCTGGCCATCTTTTTGGGGATGGAAAGTTGTGGACTTGGTGAGCTTTGTGTCCAACATTGACCAGAGGCTGGACCAAAATGTGCTGAGGAACCTGCTATCTCGATCTGATATGATAGACTGTGGGATCCCAAAGTGCACCCACACTCGTTCAAAGAAGAGTTTAGCAGTGGCTTCTGCTGTGATATTCTTCTTACAGGCCGCCATGATGGCCATCTTCGAAAATCTGTCAACGACCACGAAAACACAGTCATTTCCATTCTTAGTAGAAGGCAGGCCCGACATGTAATCCATGGAGATGGATTCCCACGGTCGACTAGGGGTAGGTAGTGGAGTATATAGGCCTTGCTTCTTGATGGTCGGTTTGACAATGGCACAAGCAGTGCAGGATCTGATGTGCTTCTCGACATCCTTTCGAAGGTTCGGCCAATAGAAATACTTCTGTAGTATTGCTACTGTTTTCTCGACCCCGAAATGCCCAGCGACTCGACTGTAGTGTGCTTCCCATACCATCTTGGCACGCTCGCTTGAAGGAACACAAAGGTGTCCCAGGTGACATAAAAGTGCATCTTGGAGGTGAAAATTTGGAACTTGCGTGCCCCCCAAGAGTGCCTTGTAAGTGTGGCCGAATTCTGGGTCACTCTCCTAGAGAAGCGGCCAATCAGAAGTCTCGTGCCCACAAGAGTTGAGCACGGTGGTGAGCGCCACGATCGGTGGTCGGCTGAGGCAGTCTGCAACATTATTGGTGCTACCCTTCTTGTCCTTGATGTTCAAATGAAACTGTTGCAGATATGTGGACCACTTCTGATGGCGATCATTCTGCAACTTCCCTTGTGTCTGTATGAACTGCAGGGGCCGGTGGTCTGTGTGGATGATTGTTTCCTTCCCCAAAATGCAATGCTTCCATTGTCGACAGGCTTGCACAATGGAATACATTTCTTTGTCATAGGTGGGATACTTGCGAACTGTCTCAGACAATGTCTCACTGTGATATGCCACTGGATGTCCCTGTTGAGTAAGAACTGCCCCAATAGCATATTCAGAGGCATCTGTCTCGATCTCAAATGGCTGTTGCAAGTCTGGTAATGTGAGCACTGGGGCAGAACAGAGGCGATTTTTCAATTCTGTGAACGCCTTCTGTTGAGGTTCCGACCAAAATAATTTTGCTCTCGCTCCTCCCTTGGTGACTTGACTCAAGGGCCATGTGATATGAGAGAATCCCAACACGAATCTATGGTAGAAATTAGCAAGACCCAGAAAGTTGCGAAGCTCTGTTATAGTGGTTGGGGCTGGCCAATCCCGAATGACTTGGATCTTGGCTGGATCCACATGCACCCCCTTTCATCAATAATGTATCCCAGATATTGAACCTGGGTCATGCCAAAAGTGCACTTCTCCAAATTGGCACACAACTTGTGTTACCGCAGTGTTTGGAGGACTTGTCGGATGTGGTGAAGGTGCTCTTCCCAAGTCTGGCTGAAGATCAGAATATCATCCAAGTACACCACTACAAATGAGTTGCTGAATGGCCGCAAGATGTCATCCATCATCCTCATGAAGGTGGCGGGAGCATTCGTCAACCCAAAAGGCATGACCAGCCATTCGAAAAAGGCCTTCCTTGGCTTTGAAGGCAATCATCCACACATCGGAGGGTTCAATTGGTACCTGGTGATACCCAGACTTCAGGTCAATCTTGCTGAAATATTTTGCACCCTTGAGTTGGTCCAGAAGATCATCAATCCGTGCGATTGGGTACCTATTTTGGACAGTGATCTTGTGTTGAAAATGGCAACAAGAAACAGTGAAGGAGGCCTCCTGAAACATCTTTCCTGATCCTAGTTGGAAAGTGATCACCTAAACTAGGTGGGGACCACATATGTGATTTTTGTCGAAAAAATCTATTTTTAGACTATGTCTATTTTTAGACATACGGAGCATGATTCGGGGATTCTAGTTGGAGATTCTTGAAGTATGCGACATGTTGTTAAAAATAGATGAGATTCATATTTTTAGGTCACAGGCTATTTTTAGACTGCCTCTCCTAAAAATATGGAAGTCAAATATTATTTACCCTTAATAATATTTAGACTATAAACATCAGTTTACTCTCTTGGAGCACTTCGGTTTGACCCCCAGAGGTGGGGCATGCAGCTGACATAAGGAAATTAGAATTTCCTATGAGTTAAGTGAGCTATTGCATGTTAGACTTCGGTTAGACTCATGTGGCAGAGTTTTGTTTGTGACAGTTGAGGAGTTAATGGGATTTGTGTTCCGGTTAACTAGTTTAACTAGTTATGATCGATTTAACTTGTAGTTATGTGAATGAGTTGGGTGAATTAATTATTAATTAATTCACTGATATTAACTCATTATTAAACTAAAATAACACATCAGTTAACTCAGTGCATGGACAGTTCAGTGAAAGACCAGTGGAAGAGGTAGATGAAAGGGTGAGACTGACAGCAGTTGTACATCAGTTGTGCATGATATTTGCACAATTAGTGGGATGATGATGCCAATGATGATTGTGCTGTACCAACTAAGTGAATTCGAATTCCATTCAGCTATATTCACTTTTTGGATTGCGCAGTAGAGGCAGAGCAGCAGAAGGATTTGAACCTGTGACTAGTTTCAGATCTAGCTAGTTTTGTGTTCAACATATGAGATAGTACTGAGTACTTGTGAGGAGTATTATATTATGTATTGCTGAATGTTTCTCATCCATTATATGATACATATAGCTGGGGGTTTTCAGCTATAATCTTTCCCCATACATGCTGCATTCTATGTGTGTGATTTGATGTTCTGTCGCTTTGTTTTTTATTCCGCATGTGACGATTAATGGTAGAAGCGATTATGTGTTATGCATGGAATTCGAATTGATGTATGATCAGGTTAATCGCAGCGAATAAACTTCATTATTCAGCAAATTTCTACATGGTATCAGAGCAATATTAATCGTCGAGATCTATTACGGTGATTGTTTATTATTTCCTCGGATAGAGTCTGCATGCGGGCCAGGTAGCCTCCGGAATATTCATCCTTCCTTGTAAGGTGAAAGATCTGGTGAATACCCATGCAGTCAATCTATGATTTGGAAATAATTTGTTCTCAAGTGTAGATCGGAAGCGATTGAGTTATCAGCTGGTGGTGAAATTCGAGTTTGCAGATTTGTGTTCTTGGTGCCGCGGTGAAAATGTCTTTCATCGGTTTGCGACTTGAATATGCCTTGGAAGGCAGTTCGAATTATGTTGCATGGAAGGACCGCATGGAGGCTGTATTAGATGATCATGGGCTGTTGGAATTCGTGGAGAAATATATTCCAAAGCCTACTTCTAATGATGCTGATGTTGTGGAAGCATGGCAAAAGAAACAAGCAAAATGTCGAAGGATCTTGTTGGAGGGTGTAAAGGATCACATTGTATCCAGTTTGCACGGGAAGGCTTCTCCATATTTGATGTGGAAAGCCTTGATGGATCTGTACCAAAGTAAGAGCGATCAGAGGAAGCTGGCGCTCAAAGATAGAATTAGGAACATCAAGTGTGAGAAGGGGGAAAGTATGCCGAAGTACCTCACGAGGTTCACCCAATGTCGGGATGAGCTGGGAAGTGTTGGTGCGACGGTGGTGGATGAGGATCTGGTGAGTTTGGCACTTCTTGGTTTGCCTAAGAGTTGGCATGCATATCAAGATAGTGTCAATGGTCGGGAAAAGTTGCCGGGATGGGGAAGACTGTGGTCTGATCTCGTGCAAGAGGAGATGCGGCGAAATACCGAGAGATGGTTCTTCGTCGAAAGGGGTGATGAAGGCGTAGCCCAGGCCCTTAGAAGCAAGGAGAAGGGCAAGGAGAAGGCTTCTCAATCCGGTGCGGATGGTAAAGAGCGTGACATGTTAAGTGAAGTGTTTTCCTTGTCACGATAATGGACATTACACCACGAATTGCCCCCGAAGAAGAACAAGCGAGGGGCTGGCGGATGCAGAGTGGTGAGGCTCTTGCCTCGCAATTTGAGAAATTTGAGACTTCTCATTGATCACATGCATGTTGTCTAGTGCATTGGGATCGGGGTGGTATATTGATAGTGGCGCATCCTTTCACATGACGGGAGATGCAAATATTTTTAGTGACTTGGTGGAGAAAGGTCCCTAGATGCATGTTGAGTTGGGCGACGGTGGACGATACAATGCGACCAGAATTGGTACCATAACCTTTCAGAGGGAGTCAATTAAACTCATTATTTTACAAGATGTATTGTATGTACCAGGTCTAACAAAGAATTTGATCTCAGTCGCAATGTTAGAGGATAAATGGTATGAAGTTGTCTAGGAAAGGTGTTCCTACGGCACAAGGCACTCGGGACAAGTCAGAAGGTTGGGATTCGGAACGAAAAGTCTCTACGGAGACTTGAAGTAGATGGGATGTCTACGGAGCTTCCTACGTGGGAAGCGGGAGGAGAGAGCCATTCTGTTAAACGAGAGGGAGCGGGTTTTGCATGCAGGTGAAAGTGAACCTCGGGATGTGGAGCAGCCCCAAGAGGATCATGGAGTGGAAGAGACCACTCATGCAGAGAAATTTCATGCTAGACGGGTAGAGGGAGTGCATACAGCTATACCACCAGGTATGAGGTGGGGTGACATGCATGATTAATCCTAAGAGGAGATTTCTGGGCAGGATTCATGAGATGGTGTGGATCTCATGAGTTGAACCTGGCTACGAGGTGCCCACGGCCTGGTAGTAGCATGATCGGTTGGAGTGATGCGGGCAGTCAAAGTGACGGTCGCGGATCTTGGACGCAGATCGGAAGTTGACAAGTGCAAGAGTGCATGGGTGCAAGAGTTCAACAGCGCAGTGGTTCCTGATGACATGTGCAGTTGGTACCAGCAGAAGTCGAAGACTTTGATGATAGATGCTAGATGCATCAGACCGATTGAGTTGTTTGGAGCTTATTCAGTTTCAGAGGAGTTGCAGAGCAGATGCATGAGTTTGCATGGCGCATGCAAAGGGTGCTTGGCACATGCATGGAGTTGCATGGTGCGTGGCAGGTTTTTACATGGCGCATGCAAAGGGTACATGGCGAATGCATGGAGTTACATCGCCGCATGCATGGAGTTGCATATGGCGCTTGTGAAGGTTGCGGGCGAATGCATGGAGTTGCATGTCGCATGCAAAGCAGGTCCTTTCTTGTTGAGAGGGAGTGTTGAAAATGGAAACAAGAAATAGTGAAGGAGGCCTCCTTAAACATCTTTCCCCGATCCTATTTGGAAAGTGATCACCTAAACTCGTTGAGGACCACACATGTGATTTTTGTCGAAAAAATCTATTTTTAGACTATGTCTATTTTTAGACATACGGAGCATGATTCGCGGATTCTAGTTGGAGATTCTTGAAGTATGCGACATGTTCGTAAAAATAGATGAGATTCATATTTTTTTAGGTCACGAGGCTATTTTTGAAGTACCTCTCCTAAAAATATGGAAGTCATCATCATTACCCTTAATAATATTTGGACTATAAACTTCAGTTTATCCTCTTGGAGCACTTCAGTTTGACCCCCGGAGGTGGGGCATGCAGTTGACATAAGGAAATTTGAATTTCCTATGGGTTAGTTGAGCTATTGCATGGTTGACTTCAGTTAGACTCATGTGGCAGAGTTTTGGTGGAGTTGATTGAGGAGTTAATGGAGATTGTGTTCCGGTTAACTAGTTTATCTAGTTATGATCAGTTTAACTTGTGATTATGCTAGAGATGAGTTGGGTGAATTAATTATTAATTAATTCACTGATATGAACTCATTATTAAACTAAAATAACACATCAGTTAACTCAGTGCATGGACAGTTCAGTGAAAGACTAGTGGAAGAGGTAGATGAAAGGGTGGTGACGACGTGTGAATATCAGTTGTGTGCATGAGATTTGCACAATCGGTGGGATGATTTTAATGATGATTACGCTGTACCAACTAAGTTAATTCAATTCATTCAGCTATATTCACTTTTTGGATTGCGCAGTAGAGGCAGGTAGAGCAGCAGAAGGATTTGAACCTGTGACTAGTTTCAGATCTAGCTAGTTTTGTGTTCAGCATATGAGATAGTACTGAGTACTTGTGAGGATTATTGTATTATGTATTGCTGAATGTTTCTCATCCATTATATGATACATATAGCTGGGGGTTTTCAGCTATAAGCTTTCCCTGTACATGCTACGTTCTATGTGTGTGATTTAATGTTCTGTCGCTTTGTTTTATTTTCCGCATGTGACGATTAATGGTAGAAGCGATTATGTGTTATGCATGCAATTCGAATTGATGTATGATCAGGTTAATCGCAGCGAATAAACTTCATTATTCAGCAAATTTCTACATCTTGTTTAGCGCCCGATATTCAATACAGAGTCTCCACGTCCCATCCTTCTTCTGTACCAACAAGATCGGGCTCCCACGGGGCGATGAACTTGGTCGGATGTGACCTTTCTACAGTAGCTCCTGAATCTGCCTCTTGATTTCATCGTTCTCCAGAACAGAGCACCAATAGATCGATCCATTGGGTAGCAGTGCACCTGGGGTCAGATCAATCGGGTGCTTGACCTGACAGTGCAGAGGAATCCCTGTGGGTGAGGTGAAGATGTCCTCGTACTCCTCCACAACCTTGTCCATTTGTTGTTGTCATGCAGAGGAGCCCTGTCTGGAGGTCGTGGCCACAGTCTTCTTCTTGCCCTGGGGGCGGATCATCAGGAAAACGAATTTCCTGGTTTGGGAAATGAGCTTACTACATTGTTTTGCAGTAACCAAAGAGATAGTCGTAGGAGGTGGTACCTCTAGTATCCTGTACAACTTATTTCCCAAAGTAATAATAACAGCACGAGGTCGAGACTCATACACAGCATGACGCTTCCACAAGTATGGTTGTCCTAATAATACATCAGAAACATCAATAGGAACAACGTCACATAATACCTCATCCGTGAAGGGCTTGATGCTATAGGGAAGGCGACACTGCTGGCTGACGCGGAGATCTCGTCCTTGGTGAAGCCACCCGATGGTGTATGGATGTGGGTGAGCTGTGGTCAGCAAGCCCAACCGCTTCATGACGTCTGCTGAAATGAGGTTCTTTTGGCTCCCATTGTCGACAATGAACTGTACCGGGGAGCCCTTTACCCACATCTGGGAGTGGAAGAGACGTTCCTCCTCCTCGGGATCTTCCGGTTCCTCCTTTTGGATCTTTGCAGTGGCAACAGTGGCGTTGGGCGCCGCATCAATAATCTGTTTCCCTTTTTCATTCGCCTTTTTAGGTTCTGATTCGGAGTCAGAGCATGCATCTGACTCAGAAGCCCTCATCTCGGCCACTAGCGACTTCTTGGCCCGACACTCACTTGTGTTGTGAGTGGAGCTCTTATGGAACTCACACCACTTTCCCGTGTCCTTCTTTGGCTTTGCGGTGCTGTTCTTTTCTTGTGGCTTCGATGATTTGTCTTTAGCCGCCATGCCTTGGCTCTGTCCTTTGTTCTGCGGTTTGGAAGCACCTTTCCCTTGCTTTTGATTCGCAGATCCAAAGTCTCGCTTCTTCTGCTTGAATTTCTGCTCAATCTTGGCAGCATACCGGTATGTTGTACCAAGCGAGGAGATGTCGAGGAACTCCATTTCCTCCTGAATGTATCTGTGTAGACAGCTGCGATACTTTAGCACCAGATGTTTCTATGAATCTTTGATACCCAACTTTGTGCGCAGGGTATGGAACAGATTCGTCAGCTCATGCACATCTTGATCCCTTTGTTGTCGCAGCGTGGTCCATTGTATGTACTTGTCCTCATATCTCCCCACGGGATAGTACTGTTCCTTGACGGCGTCTCAGAAAGAATTCCAAGTTGGTACGGCCGAGAACAGAGAGGGTTCTGTCTGGTCCTTGTTCTCACAATAGGTTTCCCACCAGTCCTTAACATGGGGGGTAGCTTTGAGGAGTGCAAAAATAATCTTCTCCCGGTCTGAAAAGTCATGAACCGAGAAATATCCTTCTAACAGATTCAACCATCTATCTACGGCATCTGCATCTATTTGACCCTCAAATATGGGAATGTCAAAATTTACTTGTACCTTAAAAGGAGTCGCGCCTCCCGAGTGGCTGCTGGATGTAGATGCGCCGCCGGTGGGTAGCCGTTGAAGGATCTGAGCAAAGTTATCCATCATCACGTTCCTTTGTCTTTCGAGGGCCTCCTCGAGCAATATTTTGATAGGATCTCCTGCTCCTTCATCTTTCTTTTCGTCCCCCATGGGCGTCCGTCGAGGTTTGCGAGGCTGATCTTGCAAAGGTTCCACCAGATCGAGCCCTAGCTCCTTATACCCCAACCTCGTTGGGGACATGCAAAGAAGGATCGAGAAAAAGCAGACCGCTCTGATACCACTGATCTGGATTTATGCAGGAATGCAATAGAATAAACATATAACCATAAATACAGAGATGCAGCAGAAATAACACTTCATTTCATTAATATCAAAGAACTGAAATTTGCTTACAGACAGAATGGAAATAAAACTAGCTAGGGCGCCGGTAGCTATCTCTGAGAAGAGATGTGGCGGCTACAGGCCTCTGAACTGAGTTACAATGAGGCTCGAGGGCCTATTTATTATTTAGAAACAATGGGAAATCCTAAGCAGCCAAAACCCTAACCCTAGGAGATGAAGCGCCAAAACTATGGGCCCCGTTTGGGTAAATTGGTGTTTCAACTTCCCAGGGGCATAACTTTGGCATACGATCTTCGTTTGACGTGTACCATACCTCATTAGAAAGATCTATCCGAGGACTACAAATTTTGAACAAGCAACATTGATCCATGGACCCATGTTGCTCTCTGTTTTCCCAAAAAACGTCGTTTAGGGCCTCAAAACGGCTCCAAAAGTTCAGGACCCGAAAAATTGCTAAAAATAGTAAGTTGTGCCGAAACTGAAAGAGACAATGGTAGGGCCCCAAGTGGAATAGGCGGGTGACCACCAATATCCACCTGGATCAATCATCACCAACATAAATATGTTTGGTGTTACAATCATTTAAAGAAGAAAACATGGCTTTATTTTTTTCCATGTGGTAAGAAGCTCCAGAATCAATGAGCCACTCATTAGAAGAAGAAGAAGATACATTTAATGCATAACCAGATGCTTGACAACCACAAGCAGAAAGTGCCATTCCTGAAGATGAAGTTGAAGGGGTCTCCAAATTGATGCGGTGCTTCTTCATTGCTGCTTCCAAGGCTTCCATCTTCTTAAAACATTTGGACTCTACATGGACATCATGATTACAAAAATTGCAATGGCTATCTGTTTTCTTCCCTTTTTTTATCTGCCTTATCAGTTTAGTGAGTTGCTTTTTCAGTTTGCGGCTGAAATTGTTTAAGACCCTTGTTTGGTTTAGGACCATACTTTTTAAGATACTGCTTCTTGGGATTCTTTTGATATGGTTGTTGTTGGGCTGCTAAGGCTTTCTTAGAAGCATTTCCAATATTGATAAGACCAAGGTGTAAGAGTTTTTCTTGTTCTCTTATCAAATAATCACAAAAGGCATCAAAATAGGGGTTCTTGTAGGCCATTCCTTGAGAAATGATGGCTTCTCTAGTGGAATGGAAGGTGGAAACAAATACAGAGTATGCAAGGCCAAGCTTAACAAGAAAGGAATAGATAAGGCTACCATCTTCCTTTTTTACCTTACAACCTTCTAAAATAAGTCTAAAGGTCTTGAATTTGGACAAAAAATCTTCAATAGAGGAGAAATTATTGGGGTCCAAAGTAAGCAACTCATTTTCAAGATGGTGGGCCATGATTTCATTTTGAATGCCAAAAATAGTATTTAGCTTTTTCAGGGCTGCATTAGGGGTGTCAATTTCTAGGATATGAAATCGAAGATCTTGAGCAATGGACATTCCTATCAACCCTCGTTCTTGATCTTGTTTATTTTCTCATTTAGCGGCTTTATCTCCATTGGTAAGTTTAGTTTTTTGTCCTGTGGCTATTCTATAAAGTCCTTTACTTCTAAGTAAATCTACCATGTGGCGTAGCTATTGGAAATAATTGGTGTTGTTAAGAATAAACAGGCATGCACTTTCCTATTTTTTTAAAACTGAAACTGAAACTAACTGCTCCAATGGAAAGATCTCGAAAAATTAGGCTGATTAAAAAGACGGCTCGAAAAGCGGCTTCCGGATGAAGAAGTTATGCATTTTTAAAAAAAAATGTGTTGTAGATATCGAATAGTTACGGGATGGTGAAATTTGATGTTGAAGGTCAATTTTTAAACCCTCCCCCCCTCCTCCCCCTTTTCAAACTTAACACAATAAGCTTACCTTAAAAAAAATTTATGTGAACCACTTTTATAAGTAAGTGAGTGTCACTTTTACATGTGCTTTTGAAATAAAACCCTCTTTTTAAAACCGACAACTTTCCAAAGGGCTTTCTAAGTAAAAATAACTTAACTAAAAACTTTTTACAAAATGAAGCTTGAGAGAGATACTTGAACCCAAGACTTTTATTCTCATAAACTAAATCTACACCAAATGAGCTAGTAAAATGATTCTATAATTGTTTGTAAGGAGGAAGGCTTTTTTTGTCTTCGATGTGCGTGTTTTTTCATGCAAAAAAAAACACAAAATCCGAGCACAAAAACAAAAAAAAACAAAATGCAACCCTTACGGCAGAACGTTAGATTTTTGGTTAGCCTTACCGTCAACTATCCTTTTTTCCGCTATTTCTGATTTCCCGAGATCGTACAAAGACGCGGGGAAAGAGCATATGTAGGAAAAGAAAAATCTCGTCTTCCTGTTTCTAATTTTCCAAGATCGTATACAGCGCAGAGCAAAGAGCATACACAAATAAGAGGGTATAGATCCGACAAATAAATAAACAAAAAATAAACTGAAATAAACAGAGGGAACCAAAATAAGCAGAACGATTAATAAATATAACTGCAAAAAAGATACTTTATACCTCCAGATCTAAAATAACATAACTCGGGCAATCAGAAATCTTTTCGCATGAAACGAAATGGGATACTCACTGTAAAAGACACTCCGAACACAATAGGGCAGTTCTCTCGGCCTGAAAGTGGTCAGAAATAGTAGATCTGGAAATCAACAATCGCATGCAGTCAAACCGGCTTCGGATTTGGACAATAGATGTGGCCCTCAAAATAGCTCTGATACCATGTAGGAATTTACAGGGTAAGTTCTTTAAATCAAACACCAAAGGTCACCGCTCACAAACAAATCACAAATTAGTACGTCAGTATATCACGTGGTTAAAACCCTCGAAGAGAGAAACAGTTCACGACTTGAGCCAACACGGCCACTTCAAGCAATTTATTAATATAAAAAGAAAGTTTACATATGTTTCTCTCATATACGGTTACCGAAAAAATGACCCTCCATGCTCTTTAAATAGAGATCATGGACCGATCGGGTGTTAAGCCATGGATCAGTGTCGTTAATACTGAGGAGAAAGTGAACCGACAAATCACTACAAATCATAACCGTCATGTTTTAAGTTACAAATGTACATAGTAAAGAAACACACTTCACCTAACTCTACACTAGACCAAGTTATATTTAACTATTTCCTATGTGTCGGAATATCCTAACAAAATGACCTTTTTCACGACCATTTTCTGGGTAATTTTAATCAAAATGGACAAAAAATTTTAAAAACTCGAGTTTAAATAGTTTAAAGTGCATAATTGGAATGTCCCATAAATTTTTGAGAGTGTTGAATCCATTTATGCATTCAAAATTGTATTTTAAATAAACAAAAAAAATCTTAAAATTATATTATATAATTTTTGTAAATTCCGATAATAAAGAATATTCCGTATATAATTTAAACTACACCAATAAAAACCCTTGAAATTTCTTAATACAATTTTGTGCTTATAAAGAAAAATTTATGAAAGATAAATATTTTATTTATATGAAATTTATTATTTATGATTGTGTGTTACTATCGTTTTATGACGGGTGAAATATTAATATTTTGTTTATATTAAATTTATTATTTATGATTGTTTGTTATTATCGATTTCATGTGTGTATCTAAATAGATTAGTAAATTATTATTGTTGTCATTTGTGTGATATGTGTGAGAAAAAGAAAACAGTAATAAATTAATAGTATTTAATTAATATTTTTTTTATTTTTAGTTTTGTATAATTTATTATGTGATGTTTAATTATTTTATGCTTTTGTTTTTCTATCCAAACTAAAAAAATTACAAATTTAACATCTTAAATATATTATTTCAATATTTTTAATCCGATTTCTTACAAAATTTATTTAAAAATATACACCTAAAAACATAAAACATTTAAAATACATTTATTATATTAAGTTCATATATTGATATCATAGTTATATATTGTAAATTTATTACATTGGTTTTAGATTCAATAAATTTTGTTAAATATACTAAAAATTAATATAAAAGATAACAATTAAAAAAAACATGTAATATTATTTTAAAATATTTGTTTATAGTTGTTTATTTTTTTTACATGTTTTTAGATTTTGGGTGGTTAACATGTTTCTTTATGTTTAAAAAAACAAGTTTTTAGTTAAATAAAAATAATTTTAGGACATACTCACTCTAAATTAAGCTTTAAGACATACTCCAAACCTTAAATACAAATAACTTATACATTTACAATCTATTTTTTATTTAATATAAAGAAATCAATATAAGTCCATAGAAAAAATCTACAATAATTTGTTTTGTTTTCCTTCCAATTATTTAATTTTTATACTTTTATTTGATTGGTAGAAATATTAATCATATAAAATTTATTAATCATTTATAAAAAATAAATTTAAATGGAAAATTATAATCATTTGTCGTAATTATTTAAAATAAACTAAATTAAATTTATATACACTATAGGGAAAAAAAAATTCTTATAACATGCAAGTTTTTTCCCAAAAGGAAAAATCATAATTTCCATTCATATTGTGAAAATTACATGTTGTAGATGTTTTGAAGAATATCACATCAAAATTGTCTAACATAGGATCCCAGAAGGGGATTCAATAAGTAATCATCAAAAAGCTTGCTCATATAAACATCAAAATAAATACAATATAAACAGTAGTTGTTGATGGGCATATATAGTCAAAATTCAAAATGCTAGTTGACCCTAGCATGTAGGTCCATGTACGACCAATGGTAGTATCTGAAGTGGTCCTAGTCAGATTGTTCATCTATTATTCATTGCCACAAAGGCTGGTCTACGGCCTCCTTGGATAACGAGTCGGAGATGTGATTGCGCTCCCTGTAAATGTGTTGACAAGAAATAGTAACAAAATGAGTTTTTAATTTCCATAAGTCCTTCAAAATGCTCCGCAGTGTGTGTACATGACAATATGAATGTTGATTGAACTAATTGATGATAAGTTTAGAGTCCCCAAATATTTGAATATGTTGACAACCATGCTCTAATGCAAATTGACGTAAGTGTCTCAGAGTGGAGTTCATCATAATTATCTGTTCCTGGGCCCAAACCCATCTTGATTTTGAAGAAATGATGATCATTGAGATACAATATGGCTCCCCCACTACAGCCATGCAACTAAGCAGAACCATCAAAATAAGCCCAGGGGAGATTTACGTTAATTACTTCGGGAGAGATATTCCCCGGAGGTCGAAGGGGATCATCATCGGGGATACTGTGGTATATAGAAATGATGTGAGACGAAGCAAGTTGCAAAATGGGGTCTCTGTCATGAAACATAGAGTTGTTCTTAAGGATCTAAATGCCCCAACAGATGAGTAGAGGCAGATTGCAAGCTTTGTGAGGAGAGGTATAATTCCAGCAATTCTGCCATGCAACAGAGATGTTTAGGCCATCCCATCAAGATTTCAAATGGAGAGAGGAGAGAGTCAGAGCCCAAAAGGCACGCGATGAGGGAGAATGGAAAAAAAGATGGTCAATGGATTCAGATGCAGCTCTACACAGGATACACCAAGAAGGGTTGTGAAAGGCATGTTTGTACAGGTTATCAGTAGTGGGGGCTATGTTGTGGAGGGCACACCACATGAATAATTTAGCACGTGGGAGAGCCTTGAGCTTCCAAAGACAGCTCCACCACCAGGTCAATTGCAATGGGATATTATTCAAATATATGAAGGAGTAACCATCCTTGGGGGAATAATGACCATGTACCGCATGGGACCATATTAACTCATCATCACCAAGGGAGATGCGAATGTGAGATTCAGATAGAGCAGTAGTGTAAGAAAACCAAGCATGATACATGGGAGTTGGGATAGCAAGTTGGGCAACAGATTTCTAGCCTTGTAAGAAAAGTGTGGATGAATCAAGGTCAGTTATCTGGGAGATATATGAGATGCCCATGATGGAGAGGTGATGGATAAGCTCGGGGGGAAGATGGTATGCATTACCACAGCTCAACCAATGGTCCAATCCAATTTTGGCTAGGTTCCCGAATTGGATATGTCAGGTTAAACCATCTCGGATGTAGATGAGGGAGTTGAGGACCGCCTTCCATATAATGGAGATATGCCTTTTATTCCAAGATGGGGATCTAATCCAGTCAATGAGGTGCATAAGCCGAATATATTTCAGAGTGACCACTTGAGTTCAAATATTCTATGTGGTCATGATCTGCCAGCCCATCTTGGTAGCAAGATCCTTTGCAAATACTTCAAGGTTATTGATGCCCCAACCTCCCCATTTTTTAGGCAGATCAATATTGTCCCAGCGAATCCAAGCAAAATTGTGACCATCACGACTTCCTTTCCAAAGAAATCGGCAACAGAGTTGTTGAATCTTGGATAAGATGCCCTTAGGAATCCAATACAAGGACATCTAGTACATCTAGATAGCTTCAAGAACATATTTAATCAAGATCAGTCTGTCAGCTCTAGATAACCATCGATGGTGCCAAAAAAATATGTTTTTTTCCAACTTTTCAATGAGCCAAGACCAATCCGCATTGCAATAATCCAATGGTTTTAATCTAAAAACAATATATTTGAGCCCATCTTTTAATTCAAGAAATGGGTAAGGAAATATGATCAAAGCCAAAGCCAATTCCTATGGGGAGCAGCCAGTGGTTTTCATAGAATATTTATGGTTGTTGCATTCCATTCCTGTAGCAAGACAAAAAGATGATAAGATTTTTGAGAGTGTTAAGGAGTCCCCAATAGATCCATTAATTAAAATGAGTACATCATCTCCAAATAGGAGGTGAGATATAGAACATCCCTCATTGATCATGATGCCCAAAAAGCGACCTTGTCTTTTCTCATTAGTGATTAGGTGGCTGAGAGCTTCCATAATGAGGAGGAAGAGGACAGGAGATAGTGGGAAACCCTGACGAAGACCCCGCTCAGAATGGAAGAAAGATGAAGCAGATCCATTAATGAGAATACTGAAGGAGACATTGGTGATACAACACATAATCCAGTTAATGAACATGATAGGAAAGCCCATATGAGTCAGAAGAATGCAGATGTAGAGCCAATTGGAGTGGTCAAATGCCTTGGCGAGGTCAATTTTCAGAATGATGCCTTTGAGCTTTTTGATCTTGATAGAGTGCAAAGCTTCTTTTGAAGTACCAATAGCCTCATAGATCTAACGATGATGAGGAAAATAAAATTGATCTGGAGAGATTTGATCAGATAAGATGGACTTGAGCCTATTGGAGATTATCTTATATAATAAATTGCAAAGGGAAATGGGCCTGAAATCAAAGAAATTACAGGCGGAGTCAGATTTTGGTATGAGGACAATGAAGGTGGAATTGAAAGCATCGTACATATGACCAGATATTTTTCATTCTTCAACCACTTGCAGAATGTATTGACCGAGGATATCAAATAAATCCAGATAGAATTCAATGGGCCATCCATCTAGCCCAAAACTCGTCTTTCTTGAACCATTTTATGGTTGATTGATGCTCTTGCATAAAGACGGGCCTAGTAAGGATCTCTTTCTCGTCTCAATCCACAAAACGGGGAAACAGACCTGCAACCTTGATGTTTTGATCCAAAGATGCAGTAGGTGGAGCCTTGAGCAGATTACGGAAATGTGCAATGCCCATATTAGCCAATTTGTGAAATCTCTAAGCTTGGTGACCAAGATCATCTTCCTGATGCCAGATGGTATTAATAGCCCACCTACCATTTTCAAATTGGTGGAAGAATTTAGTGTTATCATCGTCGGCTTTTAACCAAGTGGCCCTACTTCTAAGGCACCAAGTTTCCTCTCGTTCTTTCATGATCCTAGATCTTTCTGCCTCCAAATGGATAAGGTGAGATTTGGTAACATCTGATATGAATCCACCATCATCTGAAGCACCCAAGGTCACAAGTTCCATTTCAATATCCTTAATGGCCAGATCATCCCTGGCATTTTTCTCCTTGGCCCAGTTCATCGTTAATTTCTTGACTTCTAACATCTTATGAGAGAATGACGTCGAGGGGGATAAATCAGGGGAAGGGGGTGAGATGTCCAAAATTGAGTGACCAGATTGATATAGTCCCCGTGCGTTAACTAGGTAGCATTAAATTTTAAAGGGCTCTTAGGCTTGCGGGCCTCCTCAGCAAGCTCTAGATAGATAGGAGAGGGATATGAAATTCCCCTTGATCCAACCCATTGATGGAATATAGGGGTATTGTCCACAAGAGATTCATGAAGCAGGAAATGGTCTAGTCTTCTCACTAATGAGGCTTCTCCCACCCTATGATTATGCCAAGTAGGGAGAATATGTGGCGAAGGAATATCCACTAGGTGATGATCCTCCAATAGGTTTCCCAACACATCTGATAAATGATCGATCTGTGCAGAGTGTCCCCATGATTCAGCACATTCGAGAGATAAATTAAGGTCTCCACCCAAAATGAGATTACTGATGGACATGAAGGACATATTGAAAAGATGCTCCCAAAAGGATAAACGAGCAGTACAAGGGCCATATACATTCATAAGGCAGAATTCCTGGCCTAATTCAGAAGAAAAAAAATTCCCCAAGGAATCCCTCCCCCCTATAAATTGAGGAGGTTAATCGAGCAAGGATTTATACCAAATGCAAGACCCCCAGATCGTCCCCGAGCATCCAAGGCATGAAAAATCCATCCTGGACGAAGGGATTTCATAGAATGAATAATGGAATTAGCAGGTCCAAGGGTTTCCTGAAGGAAGATAATGTCAACCAAAAGACAATCGAGTAGCCTCTTGAGGGCTAGCTTTTTAGCGGAGCTAGCCAATCCGCAACAGTTGAAGGACATAATATTCATGAGGAAACCTAAATGGGGGTCATCTGTGCTCTAAGGACCTGATCAAGTGTTTTTTGTCTGCCATCAGACATATCCTTCCCCACTTGGATGATGGATTTAGAGATAAAAGAGTGATGACCCCTCGTAATTTTGGGAATATGGGGAGGAGGAACGATTCCTAGCCCACCAGTTGAACCCGAGGATATTTTGGATAGAGATCTTAAGAAGTAGGAATGACTACCCCTGGAGTCAACATAAGTCTCTAATGTAGGACACGATGGGGAAATTTCAGGGATGGATGGAGGGATATTCGAATAGGTGGGGAGGGGCAGGGAGGGGGGACAGGAGATGTGAGGGATAGTCAGGGGGGGAGAAGTATAGTGAGGTTGAATTGGATCCATAATAGATACACATGAATGTAGAGATAATGAAAAATGATGAGATATAGGAGTACTATATGAGAGATTGGTCATCGCATTACCTTCATGAGTGATCCGAGGGGAAGGAGGCTGAGGAGTTGTGGCCCCTATACCATCAATCGATGACTTGTTCCTACGGCCATCAAAGGAGGGAGCTCGTGAAGATGGAGGATCAATGGGAACATCAACCTCTGTAGATGCAACAGGATTAGCCCGCTCCTTGCTAGATTGAAGAAGAGGGCAATCCTTGTAAAGATGACCCACACCATGGCACCT
This sequence comes from Pinus albicaulis, assembly GCA_034641835.2. Lineage (NCBI taxonomy): Eukaryota > Viridiplantae > Streptophyta > Pinopsida > Pinales > Pinaceae > Pinus > Pinus albicaulis. The sequence goes on from CM076584.1 coordinate 1,518,386,511, forward strand.
TCTGCAGAGAAAAGGGACTCCTTCATAGTCTATAATCTGCAGTCGAACAAATTTCCTCCATTTAATCGTGATTGATTCCTTCGGACCCTCTCTAGTATCCAAGTGTACAAGTACGCGAGCCAAGGACATGTTTCCAATGGCAGGATAGGATTTATCGTGGTCCAGATATGCACCGAGGGAATTCCCAATCTGCTTGAAGATGTCGTCTGACCAGAAGTGGAGAGGAAACCCGGGGAGGTGAATCCAGATCTGTCTAGCCCCTAAATGCTCTCAATATGGATCAAAAAGTGGACTCAATCTCTTCAATAGAACATGAGCTTGTTCAATATTCCAGTACCTGGAGAGAACACACTAGATTTGATCGAGGTGCTAAAAACTAAGGGCAAACCAACCACAGGAGAAAATGACTACCAAGGGTAATTCCTCTGAAAACTGAACTCAAATATTTATAACTCAGAGTCGAAGTTGAGTGAGATTGTATTTGCGACCATGAACATGACCCACCAAGACCCGATCCGTAGTCTCCATGAGCTCCCCCATGTGAAGATCGTCTCCCGGAACCAGTTCTATCTTCCTCGATCCAGATTTAGCACACTATGATTTCATTGTGCCTCGATTGGATCTGTTTTATACAGGGGGTGTTGGGGTCCTGTGATTTGGCTGATTTGAAAAACAAATGACAAGGCAACATTCAAACCAAGCTTTAGAGCTCTAGGATCTAGCCCTCCTAGTCTCAAAGAGGGATCTCTCAATGTGTGCAAAGATATGTCTTGTTTTCTTGTAAAAGGTTGATTTTAGGCTAGTTATTAACTACAAGTTTGTTTGTTTGGGTTTGGTTGGTTGGACATGAATGATATAGGAAACATAGATAGAAAGGGGAAATATCAGAGCCATTGGGAAATGGAGTCAAGAAGAATCTATAACAACCTCAATCAATGGATATGGGATATCAAAGGGAAAATTTAACTTGGCTAGTGGATCTTGGGTTTGGTGGATGAAATGAAATGGACATTAAGGATTTAGAAGGAGAAGTAGACTAAGGGCAGTTAAGAATCCTTAATTATATGTACTTCTCAACAAAGGGACTTAAAACATTATCAGAACATGAAGAGGCATTCCATAGATAGGGCTAACCATAAATTCTAGAAATAACACTTCAGCAAATAACAATTTCAAGAAAAACTTTTCAAATGAAATCTAGGAGTCGAGGAACGCTCTATTTCATCCAAAGATTTCACCTTCAAGGATCAAAAAACATTCAATATTCACAAATAACTGCATTCATAGAATATGGAACTCCTAAACATATAAGACTACAATTATAAAGACCTTAAAAAAAATTATCTCAACAAGAACAGAGGGTATGATCAAAACAAACCTCTCTGGCATACTATAAACAATGGTACTTTAAAGGGAGACTTCAGAAACAGTTTTCAAGTGGCAACAAGTAAGCAAGGAAAACCATAAATCATTCTTGAGACCAACTGTTTGAACTATTTCTAAAATAAACAAGCTTAAGGGTTGAAAAGCTTTCAAACTACTCAATAAAACCTTCAGCAGATGAAAACATAAAGGCAGTGAAGAGTAAACAAGTCTAAGGTGCTTCTAGGAGACATTTCTTAGCCTAAGCTTTTTACTCTACTGCAAGCAAGAAATGATGAAATAGAATGGAAAATAGGAAAAAAAATTAACAGATTAGAATACATCACCAGCAGCCATGCACAGGGATCCAATGATAGAGCCTTCTCATTAACAAAACATGTCAAAACATCATCAATCTTTCAATACTTCAATCTCTCCTTAATCTTCATCCAGACTATGTACAACTTCAAAGAGTTCGAATGCCAGCAACCAACCCCTAACAAAGAGCTCCTCATAGAGTATTTATAGAAGAATGAGGAGGTGGAACTCTTTTTAGGGTTCAAAATGTTATTAATTACAAAGTAAATATATTCCTAACCTTGAAAACCATGCAAGGCATAAGGTAGGAAGATGTTCAACTACTTCTCTATGCCAATAACTCTGCCTTAACTTCTAAGGAAAGGTAGGTGAAAATTTTGACTTTGCAACCTATCTCTGTCTTTTACAATAAATACCTGACAGCTTAAAATATCCTCTATCTATGTAATAACTGCAAATTTGCCTTTATGGATAGAAAGTAGGTCATAGGTGGCAGTTAGATCTTTTGGATGAATAATTGCTTCTGTTTGATTCATTCAAGGCCTTCTTAAGCTTATCTTTCCTTTACCTCATCATCAAACTTGGTAATGGGCCTTTAACTCCGATTTTCCTTTAATTGATCCTTTTTCTGTGTTTTATCCTTGGCCCTCTTTAAACAATTGTTTTACTTTTTAAGTCTTTTCCTTTAAACCTTTAATCACTATGTAAAAAAGGCTAATCTTTTTTTATCCTCGGATTGGTAATTAGGCCCTTTAATCTTCTGTTTTTGGTTTCTTCATCATTTCTTCTGGCTGACTGTGTTTGATATCTGCAGGGATCATCTCTTTCAGGTGCGGGAGGGTCCATGATCAAATGATGATCATGATTCATAGTTGTTCAAACCCTGGGTGTGTCCTCTGATCTTCATTATTTGATTTTAAGACCCTGGATCGTCACCCAGGACTTAATTCGTCCCTTATGGATTGTGGGGGAAACTTGCTAGCCTTTATCCACCATTACACCTGCACAAACAAACAAACTATTAATTTAAAACCTGCACGTTGTGGATTTACTGCATTTCAGAGGTTCTAAGGGTTTCGGGCGTTCGGAGGAGCTTTGCAGAGGAAGGGGAGAAGCATAGGGAAGGGTTCCATAGGCGGAACCAGGCGGGAGGAGGGAAATATTTGAATTTTGGCGCGAAATGGGGATAGGTGGTTTTGTGCGAAACTGGGTGGTTTTCGCGCAGTCAATGAGCAGTAAGTGGTTTTTTCCCAAACGAACGTGATTCCATTCAACTTTGGACGCGTGTCCTGGGAAAGATTGCCCATTTCTCGTGGAAGTGGGTTGTTAAACCTCGATGGGAGATTTCACGTGATTTATGATGTGAACCAATGGATCTGGGGAGGCCAGATCAATGATGGAGGAGGAGCGAATTGGGGGAAGATGATCGGCAACGTGGAATGGTGGAGGACAGGTGGCGGAGAAGGATTGGGCAATGATTTCGTGGGTGGAAGGTGGGGCCAGTGGTGACATGTGCAGTTCTGTCGGGTAGCGGAAAGGCTGGGAGTGGGGCGGAAAGGCGGATTTGGATGATGGCCATCAAATCATGAAGATACACGGTGGAGATTTTTTCCCGGGGTAGTCGAATGGGAGGATGGTTGAGGTGGAGGAATGTCGCGGGAGTGCCATAGCCGTTAGATCGAGCTCGATCAACGTCTGGGATTGCTTGGAAGAAAAGCAGTGGCGGTGTAAGAAAAATGGAGAAAGGGGCTTAAGGAAAGGGGAGTCGATCCTGTACGGAGGGGATAGGACCGGGGGTTTTCAAGAAAAGGGACCGAGGGTTTTAGCGGGTGGTCATACCCTCGAGTCATATGGTAAAAGGGCAGAGGACCTTAAGCTCGCAGGGGCTTTAAGGCCTATTTTTGTCAAATGAGCGGCAATAAGCTCAAAAATGGGTTTTTAGGCCCCTTTTTAAGGTTTCAGATAGGCTAAAAGGTGCTTTTAAACCAAATAAAAGGGATTTTATAGGGTTAAAGAGGGTTTTCTATGGAGAATAGAGGGTGGAGAAAGGAAAATGGAGGTTTATTCAGAGGAACTTACAGTTTATTAGGATAGGTGAATAATGTGTAAGATGGAGGGATTTTGGAGGTGAGATGATGGAGAAAATGGCTTAGAAACATTCTTCTTTGCAATAGCAGGGTGAACTTAGAGGCTTTGATTGAAGATTTTATGAGAAATGGATAACTTAGGGATAATGAACACAAAGATATTTCCGAAACTCATAGATTTTGATGAAAATCTTGTTTTTGGAAATCCATGGACTAATCTAGCCACCATCAGATATAACATAATTTATAGGTGGCTAACAGTGGCTCCACTTGGGGAGGATAGCTTACTCTTCAGGTGTCCAGAACCTCAGTTTATCAATCTCTGGCTTTCAGCAGACCAGTGTCTTAATCCATTGGGCAGCATTCTTTCCTTTCTTTTGTTGGCTATCTTTGGATCTGAGAACATTTCAGCAATCTGCAGCATATGACATTCTTTAAAGCAGCATCACTACCTACCCAATCCTACTTGTCCTAGCATTTTTTCTTCTCTTGAGTGCACTTGGACTAGCATCTATTTTACATATTATTTTTTACAATAGAAAGATAAAACTATCTAATGCTACCCTTATTTCTTCCAAGAGTCCAGATTAAATAGTTGGACTCTTAATTCTCTACCTAATCTACTATCTATCAAGATTAAGTTGTTTGACAGATCTGCATTCTCTACATTCTAAAACAGAAAGTTAAACACAGACAAACCAGGATTAAACAGTCTAATTTGTTGTAGTTTCTATGGCATAAGAAACCAGCTGCACATAGACTTTTATTTGCAGAAAATTAAAACAAAACTGTGAAGGCTTAAGATCTGAAAATAGTAAGCATCCTTCCCTTGTTTTTCAGCTCTGATTTTGATCCTTTTGAGTTGTCCTCTTCTTCTTTACCTAGTTCAAGTTTTCAACATGTTAGAACCAGTCTTCTTTGTATCTTTGGCTCAGGTTTTGATCTAATTAGAGCCATTCTTTTTGTGCTTTATTGGTTAAATTTTTGAGCTTATTTGAACCATTCTCTCTTCTATCCTAATCTATTCTACTAATAATCCAAGATTAAACAGTTTGGAAAATCTTCTTCACTAACCTATCAGCAGTAAATTGAAATCTATCTAGTCATGATTAGGCTATATGACTAAATAGTAGTGTTTTCCTTTTGTAGTGGTATTTGAGCTTGCACACTTTCAGATTCTTCTCTTTTTTGGTATGGGGTTGTACCTTTATTCTTTTAATATGCCCTCTTTTCTTTTTGTATTTTTCATTCTTTTTCAAAGCAAAAACAAAAACTAACTAAATTCTCACGGGCTGAGCCTATTTGATTTCCTATCTAACCTGGAAAATTTACATATTTAGCTGATGAACTCCCTTTTCCAATATATCCAATCAAGTAAATGGTTCCATGATTGGTCTTTGCTCATCTCCTTGAGCATGCTGGACAAACAGTGCCACTCCCATCTCACTTGTTCTTTAGTAGCAGTGCTAAAAAAATTTGTTGCATTTGGTGATACACTGCTCCTAACAATCTCTATCCCTTCTTCAAATATATTCAAGAAATGAGCATAGGGATCTTGAAACAATGTCTGGTTATGAATATTTGGAAGATAGGTTTCAACCAAGCTTAATTTTTCCTCCACTGGATCAAGCTTAAGATTCTTTTTAGAAAGAACTTCTTCCTCATCTTCATTATCATCTGAACTGGAGGACTCATCATATATTGTAGTATTGTCCTCTTGTAGTCCTAGTATGCTCTGATTCAATGGACTGTACTCTGTGAAGAGATCATCATATTCTTGAGCAGGGGTATCTTTTATTACCTCAACCCTTTCAAGAGAAGACTCCTTATCTTCATCCTGCACAAGAAATTCCTCTTTCTTCTCAACCTCATCATCACAACTAATAGATTGCTGACTCCCAATTATGTGAAAGCTATTTCTGATGGATTGGATTGGTTGATTGCTGCTTTCAAGCTGATGATAGTGAATTTCATGACACCAATCAACTGTTGGTTGCCCTGCATGATTAGTCTCTGCTTGAAGCTCATCATCATCATCAGAATAATAAAAAATTGGAAAATCATTAGTATAAACAATCTCACCAATCAAGCATATTGGGTTATCAGTTTGTTTTTCTTTAAGCTGATCTACAAGTTTATTTTTTGGTTCAAGACAAAAAGGTTTAGTAGGTAGATGGGCAGAAGTGTTTTGTTCAAATGAAGTTTTGAGGTTTAATATTTGATCAATTTCTTCTTCTGCCAAAAGAGAAGGAATTTTATTTTTTCTCTAGACAGAAACACAGCAGTCCTATTCCTCTTGTGTTGATTGATTGTGAGGCTGGATGTCTTCTTGAGCCTCTCCTAGTGAATATTTACTTGTGTTTGCAGGAAGACCTTAAGGACTTTCTTATTTTTCCTGATCTTTCTCGCTCTCAAACAACTCTTCTTGATCTCTGTGATAGTCAATTTGAGGCTCAAGTTTTGTTTCTATTATATTTTCAAGATGCCACTCTCCTTTTAAAATCTAAAATGAGTTATAACAAAGAGGGAGAGTCCCTATATGTGTTGATTTTTCTTCTATTTCAGGTTTTGTGTTTCCTAGGAGGCTTATTGTTTCCTCAAAGCACTGCTCACTTTTTGCTTTTGCGTTTTAGTCGTAAAGTTATCTTAACAGCGCAATACAAGATAAAGGTATGTTGTCAGGACTTTCTTGACAACCTTCTTCATTTTTTTCTCTGTAATCTTGCTCATCATACATATTTTTCTTGTCTTATATGTCTTGTAGTGGTTGAGTTTGTGTTTTATTAGGAGAAAGCATGGGTTGTTTTGGATAATAAATATCTGTATCAACCTCATGCCTATCCAATATTTTATCAAGTATGTACATAATTTTTTCCATTATTTCCAATAATGTATCTAGTTTTGCTTCTCTGTCTACACCTGATTCCATGTTTGTTAATTATAAAGAGGTCACTGCATCTTTTCAACCAGTTCAGAGTCTTCTTCCAGTGGAGTCATTAGGTCTTTTGGAGGTTGTGGAGTCACCAGGTGGAATATTTGAACTTTTCTGCCCACCAAAAGTATGATTGGGTTTGCTAAATGCATTCCCAAGGGAGTCTACAAGGACTAGTGAAGTAATAGGCCTACTGGAGGCCAGTGGAGTCGCCAGGTGGAAATTTTTAGCTCATTTGGAGGTAAAATATTCTTTGGTTCACCACCAATGTTTATTATAAAAACCAATCTGAAATGTTTTGGGTTTTCTGAGTTTTTTGTTTTGAAGGAATAATGAGTCTATAAGAGCTTGCTAGGCTATTATGTACTCAGAGGTCCCTCCGTGATCGCCAAAATGTTGGGGTCCTATGATTTGGCTGATTGGAAAACCAAATGACAAGGCAACATTCAAACCAAGCTTTAGAGCTCTAGGATCTAGCCCTCCTATTCTCATAGAGGGATCTCTCAATGTGTGCAAAGATATGTCTTGTTTTCTTGTAAAAGGTTGATTTTAGGCTAGTTATTAACTGCAAGTTTGTTTTTTGGGTTTGGTTGGTTGGACATGAATGATCTAGGAAACATATATATAAATGGGAAATATCAGAGCCATTGGGCAATGGAGTCAAGAAGAAGCTATAACAAGCTCAATCAATGGATATGGGATATCAAAGGGAAAATCTAACTTGGCCAGTGGATCTTAGGTTTGGTGGATGAAATTAAATGGACATTAAGGATTTAGAAGGAGAAGTAGAACTAAGGGCAGTTAATAATCCTTAATTATATGTACTTCTCAACAAAGGCACTTAAAACATTATCAGAACATGAAGAGGCATTCCATAGACAGGGCTAACCATAAATTCTAGAAATCACACTTCAGCAAATAACAATTTCAAGACAAACTTTTCAAATGAAATCTAGGAGTCGAGGAACGCTCTTTTTCATCCAAATATTTCACCTTCAAGGATAATAAAACATTCAAGATTCACAAACAACTGCATTCATAGAAGATGGAACTCCTAAACATCTAAGACTGCAATTATAGAGACCTTCAAAACAATTATTTTAGCAAGAATAGAGGGTATGATCAAAACAGACCTCTCTGGCATACTGTAAACAATGGTTCTTTAAAGGGAGACTTCAGAAATAGTTTGCAAGTGGCAGCAAGTAAGCAGGGAAAACCATAAATCATTCTTGAGACCAACTATTTGAACTATTTCTGAAATAAACAAGCTTAAGGGTTGAAAAGCAGTCAAAATACTCAATAAAACCTTCAGCAGATGAAAACATAAAGGCAGTGAAGAGTAAACAAGTCTAATGTGCTTCTAGGAGACATTTCTTAGCCTAAGCATTTTACTCTACTGCAAGCAAGAAATGATGAAACAGAATGGAAAACAGGAAAAAACATTAACAGATTAGAATACATCACCAGCAGCCATGCTCAGGGATCCAATGATAGAGCCTTCTCATTAACAAAACATGTCAAAACATCATCAATCTTTCAATACTTCAATCTCTCCTTAATCTTCAACCAGACTATGTACAACTACAAAGAGTTCGAATGCCAGCAACCAACCCCTAACAAAGAGCTCCTCATAGAGTATTTATAGAAGAATGAGGAGGTGGAACTCTTTTTAGGGTTCAAAATGTTATTAATTATAGAGTAAATATATTCCTAACCTTGAAAACCATGCAAGGCATAAGGTAGGAAGATGTTCAACTACTTCTCTATGCCAATAACTCTGTCTTAACTTCTAAGGAAAGGTAGGTGAAAATTTTGACTTTGCAGCCTATCTATGTCTTTTACAATAACTGCCTGACAGCTTAAAATATCTTCTATTTATGTAATAACTGCCAATTTGCCTTTATGGACAGAAAGTAGGTCAGAGGTGGCAGTTAGATATTTTGTATGAATAACTGCTTCTATTTGGTTCATTCAAGACCTTCTTAAGCTTATCTTTCCTTTACTTCATCATCAAACTTGGTAATGGGCCTTTAACTCTGATTTGCCTTTAATTGATCCTTTTTCTGTGTTTTATCCTTGGCCCTCTTTAAACAATTGTTTTGTTTTTTAATTATCTGCCTTTAATTATTCGATCAACGTCTGGGATTGCTTGGAAGAAAAGCAGTGGTGGTGTCAGAAAAATGGAGAAAGGGGCTTAAGGAAAGGGGAGTCGGTCATGTGCAGAGGGGATAGGACTGGGGGTTTTGAAGAAAAGGGGCCGAGGGTTTTAGCGGGTAGTCATACCCTCGGGTCATATGGTAAAAGGGCGGAGGACCTTAAGTCCGCAGGGGCTTTAAGGCCTATTTTTGTCAAATGAGTGCAAATAAGCTCAAAAATGGGTTTTTAGGCCCCTTTTTAAGGTTTCAACTAGGCTAAAAGGTGATTTTAAACCAAATAAAAGGGATTTTATAGGGTTAAAGAGGGTTTTTTATGGATAATATAGGGTGGAGAAAGGAAAATGGATGTTTATTCAGAGGAATTTACAGTTTGTTAGGATAGGTGAATAATGTGTGAGATGGAGGGATTTTGGAGGTGAGATGATGGAGAAAATGGCTTAGAAACATTCTTCTTTGCAACAGCAGGGCGAACTTAGAGGCTTTGATTGAAGATTTTATGAGAAATGGATAACTTAGGGATAATGAACACAGAGATATTTATGAAACCCATATATTTTGATGAAAATCTTGTTTTTGGAAATCCATGGACTAATCTAGCCACCATCAGATATAACATAATTTATAGGTGGCTAACAGGGGGGTCCAAGTCTGCCTCTAACACTTGCTCAAATGCAACCCTAGAGAAGTCACCCAGAGGGGGATCTAAGGATGGACCTGCAAAACATCCCGAAGAGGGAAAGCATGTAACTGACAGAGGAGTGATATTCAGTACAGAGGGCTTAGGGCCAGAAGGAATATATGGGGGAAATACATAGCCATCATCCAGAGGTGGAGAAGAGGGGGTCACTTGACGACAGTAAGATATAAATTGAATAAATGTCGGAGAGAAAGGAGGTTGTTCAGTAGGCTGAGGAGCATCAAGAAAAATGAGGAAGGTTTCAAACAAGTAATATGGAGGAGAGTCTGAAAGGATAAGGATAAGCCACGACGGGGAGTCGTGGAATGGGAGAGATGATACCGTCGAAAACCTAGGGCCGCCCATCGAAGTGGGGGGTATCATCAGAGACAACGAGGCAGATGGCAGGGAAGGTGAGGCAGGGAGGTTGTCCAGATCGACACCTTCTCATAGGGATCCGAGGTGTAATCCACGAGCTTTTCATCCATTTCTTCCAACAGGAAAAGATGGTTCAGTGCAGTAGCTAATGGTCGATACTGGTTGGCAACGGTCCTGACAACACCTGAGCGAAACAGACGACTAAACGAAAACTTTAAGGAGTCTTCAGGTAGTAGGAGTTGAGGTCAGAAAATATGAAACCCTAACCCTAACTGATAGCCTTAACCATATGCAAGAGGATAGGTATTCTGTCGAGATCGCAAAGCCATCATCACCTCGACCAAAATTCGAATATTTGATCATTAAGTTACCAACATCAACATGCAAGTTATTGTCTATATCAATTAAAAAATAACTGGAAATAATGTCAATCATACCTATTTGAAATTTATTTGAAATTTCTTTTGTTATTATGGTTAATATGATTTTGTGTTTATACTATATATATATATATATATATATATATATATATATATGTTATTATAGTTAATATGATTTTGTATTTATAATTTATGTATGTATATTTATAAAATTATGAAATATTAATATTTTGTTTATTCTAAATCTATTATTTATGATGGTGTGTTATTATTGTTTTATGAGCATGTAAAAATATTAGTAATTGATGATTAGTGTTATTAGTGATGTGTATGTGAAAAAAAATGTTTAATAAATGATTATTATTTAATTGATATTATATTTTGTTATTATTATGTTTTTAGTTTTGAATAATATATATGAGTGAAGTTTTTTTATTTTATGTTTTTGTTTATATGAGTAGATTTAATTATTTTATGTTTTTGTTTTTTTATCGAAATTAAATGAAAAAGTATAAGTTTAACATCTCAAATATACTATTTGAACATTTTTAATTTAATTTCTCACAAAATTCATTTAAAATATATACACATAAGAAATAAAAGCATAAAAATTTTAAATATACTTATTATATTAAGTTTATATATACTAATATCATAGTTATATATTACATTGTAAATTTATGATATTTTTTTTAGATTCAACTCATTTTTAAAAAATAATTACATAATTTAAATACAACTAAAAATCAATATAAAACATAGTTGGATTCAATAACACACCTCCTTCTTGATGACGCAAGCTACTATAAGCTTCGCCCAGTGGTCTAGGAAGACCCTCCAAAGCAATAGTTGGTTGATGCATGTCTCTCAAGGTAGCTCCTTTTACATCCTGTTGTAGCCGTTATAACCACCCTCCAAAAAAATTCCCATGCTTTTATTTTGGAGCCTTCCCTTCTGTCCACAAGAGCTTATCTTTTATTGTCGTCAAGTATTCATGCTATGATCAAGACTTATCTTTTCATTTTGTGCTTGTGATAAGTTAATCCTGGCTTGATATCTTTTAGGCACACACTAATTCTTGACTTGACTTTGCAGCATTGTCAGTCTTCCCTCCAAAAATTGAGCAATCTTGGAAGGCAACCCAAGCTTGAGGATCTGAATTGTGCAATCTAGACAAGTAGGCTAGCCTTGAGCTCATAAACTGTGCAATTTTTGGAGACATCCCGACCTTAAGCTTAGAAATTGCGCAAAGCTTCCCTTAAGCTTATAAAATGTGTAATTCACTGAGTCAATAAGTTGCCTAGTGGTTGGGAACTGCACAATCCTTCTTGGCAAGATGAATGGTCAGTTTCAAAAAAAAACAAAAACACAAAAAAAATAAAAAAATAAATCCCTAGAAAATAGGGAGTGGATAATTAGTTTCCCAAAGGATGACACAAGTTCTTATTTTTTAACTTTAGCCAAATGTCGCTTTTTCCTTGGTATTAGGGATGCGCCTCATAAACCTTAACCAACCTTGACCGGGGTGATAACAATGTTGGGAAAAATACTGAGAGGGGGGGGTGAATCAGTATTTACTGCATATTCAAACTTTTTACTTTTTCATTCCTTAAAACCCATACGCTACTTTACTTCAGTAAACCAGCGTATATACGCGGATCCCATTTATGAAACTGGCGTATACACAGAGATTTAGATATGTCATTAAATCTTCACTTAAACCATTCCATCATTTATTCATCAGATATTCAATAAGCAGTAAACAGGTGCAGTAAGAACAGAATAAACCATCACACAAAGCATCACACATGAACACCAGGATTTTTGGGTGGAAACCCAAATCGGGAGAAAACCACCGCTGCAGTTGCTCAGCCTTCAATATTTTATTATAGAGAAAACATCTTACAACATATGTGCTGGCGCAGACTTGACCAGCACGCAGGCACCCACCTGCGCTCGTTTACCAGCCTCTCCTGGAAGGGAGCTCCAACCCCCTGACTCGTTTACCAGCCTCTCCTGGAAGGGAGCTACGAACCCCCGATCTCGTTTACCAGCCTCACCTGGAAGGGAGCTACAACCCCCTGACTGAAGGCTACAACCTTCAGCACCACCTTGGACCACGTTTCATCAATTTTCACACTGGATCCAACAACTTCAATAGAACACCACTTGCGGGCCACATTTCATCATATTTTCATACTGGACCCTTTCCATACTTTTAAGCACAACCATACATCATCAACAGATACATATCAACACAGATCAGATAGCATAAACACAGCAGAACAGCTCAGATATTTCATACCCCTTGCTTCAGCAAACCCTAGGTTGCATACGCTCTTTTACTTCACTGATTTCGCGTATATACGCGCTTCCGTCCACACAAACCGGCGTATACCTCAGTGTATATTTTATTGCGCATACGCGCTTTCTCTTCGCTGAAGCTGCGTATATACGCGCTTCCCCCGCGTCGAAGTAGCGTATAGATCTTCAATTATTCCAGAGCAGCATACTTCTTCAGATCAGATATTCAGTTCAGATTTACCCTTTCACTTCAGACAGATGTTCGCCTAGATGTTCGCCTCATCACAGATCTAGGCCTTCCATAAACAGATCTAGTAAATACAAGTGCATTTCAGATCTAGATCCCCTTCTTCATCATTGGTGCATCATACACTCATATTTATCTTCAAGTGTAACCCTTTCCAATCAGATCTACTTCAGAGAGAAGTATTCATTCAAGCTCAGACATCTTGCACCCACACTCATGTTGTGCACAATGAATTTCTTCTCCTTTTATATGATTATCCTTTTTCAATAACATGAGCCCCTTTTTCAATACCATGAGCCCCTTTTTCAATACCATGGACCAAAACAATACCATAAGCCCAAAACTACCTGGACGGGGTCAATTAGGCGGATCATTACCCAATACTATGGGTCAATACCATGGTGGTTACCCTTGGATTTGCACTTTTTGAGCGCTTTAGCCCATACGCGACTTGTAACGTTCCTTTCCGCGTGCATACGCGCCTTCCCCTAGGCCAATCCGCGTATACCAAGAGACATGCTCTTTTTCATCATTCTCTGAGTACATTCTGAAATCCTTTCTTCATTGCCTACTGTAAATACTGTAGATACATCAGATTTCCTTCATCGAGGACATATTCTATCAAACACAACTTCATCAAGTAAGTTGTCATCATCTTCATCAAGTGGGTTTCCTTTCAAGTACAACACTCAACATCATATCATCAGCAATCATCATATCACTTCAGATTTACATCATTTAACAAGTCCATCAAGTCAAGCATAACTTCATCAGGTGGAGTGCCATCAAGGACAATACATGTCAACAGTCGCACGTCTTCATCTTCATTCGTGGGTTGCCATCAAGGACAACACTCTGCATCATATTTCCAACAAACAATAAAGTAATAAAGGTAAGGGTAAAGTTTGATTCATCCCGTGCAATAATGAATTCCCCTAGATCTCATTTTTACATTCAACCTTGGAGCTACAGCCTTCCCGAGAAGATCAACGAGCCTTCAGTTGAGTTTGTGATACTTTTCCGGGTGAGTTTTTCTTTTGTCGTCTTTTGTCACTTTTTCGCTTTTTGTCATTTTTCTTATGTGAGTCTTGTTTCACTTGTTTATTTTCATGGTTGTTGGTTTTTAATTTATATTAGCTTGTACAAGTGTTGGTTAAGTCCATTGTTCGCCTTTTACAAATGTCACATCAGTTTTCTTTTTTATTCCCATTAGTGGTTGTCGTTTCAGCGACTCTCCATACATGTTTGTTTTTCCTTTTTTATGTTGATCTTCCACACTCGATATACACTGATATATCTATCATTTTTCATATCTACAGTCTAAATTTCACCATCACTCAAATATTCCATTTTCCCATACTTTTTCTAGGCATATTCGCTCTTCCCCTGGCTAGGAGTTGCCTTGTCTTGCTGGGCATTGTGCAAGTCCAAGGCTCAAGCTACCTCCTTGGCCTCTGCCTCCTTGGCATCTGAGCCTGCAGAGTACCAGGTTGAACCAAATGTGCATTGCGTAGTTCCAAGGCTTAATCCTCATGCTTGGCCACTAATACTACACAATGAACTACACATTGCGTAGTATTAGCATCTAGGGGAGTAGCTTGAGGCTTGAGACTGTGCAATTCACAGTTTCTCCCTCAGTATACCCAAGTTGAGACTGTGCATTGCGCAATATCAAGCCTCAAGTTTCTCCCCTAGATGCTAATACTTCGCAATGTGTAGTTCATCCAGCCATTCTCCCTCCCTTCACCTCAATAATTGAGCAATATTTCCCTTTATTCATGTGGTTGCTACTGTGATATTTATTTGTGAGCCATTTTGTTGAAGTTAATTCATCTCTATCGTGGGTGCATTTTCCTCCTATAGGTATTGCAGTTGTTTACCACTTCTCTTCATCAATCACTATCATCATGGCACCAAATAGGTCTGCTTCAAAGGATACCAATGAAAGCATCATCGGGGAGGTAGTTGAGAGTACTCCAATGAACCTACCAGTTTTCGCACATACTCAATTGTTCATAGAGAAGGATTCATATATCACATGGAACAAAGTAAATGAATCTTTCTCAACAAGAAGCTTCAAAGCATATCTTAAGGACCGACAGGTGTATATCAATGTCAACAATTTAGGGTTACATAAGGTTTCATGCAGGTATCCAGCTTTCCCATGTGCAGACGTTTTCAACTAGAAAATTTTGCATATAGATTCCAAGACTATGACTCTGAACAAAGCCATCAGATGAAGGATTTCTTATTTTCTGGCACTATATTTCCATATAATTTTACCATTTACCAGATCCGGAATCACTCATTCATTCTTACTTCTATGCCACCACTAGCTATTTGATCACAAAGGACATTGTCAAAATCTGGGTGAAAGATCCAGCAAAGTTCCATCAGAAACCCACCAACACCTACAATACAAAATCTCTCAGGAGGGTCTATCAACTCTTGATAATTCTATCTTGCAGAATCTATGGTCAGCAGAGTACTGAGACCTTCCTTAAAGGGTGGGAATTCTTACTGAACCAGGTTGTGAATGAAGGAAAACCATTCAACAGTTCAGACTTGTTGGCTCAAGAGTTGAAGATCCAATTAGCTAATGCCTTGAACCCTCCTATTAGTCATCAATAATTTTTTCTATCTGAAGATGACTAAATATTAGTTCTAGATTTCTAAAAAAAACATTATTTGGACATTGTGAGTTTTAGAAATCTCACTTCCTTCATTATCCCTAGAGAAAATTGTTCACTTTTCTATCACCTAGCCTTTTTCATGGTCACCCTGTCACTCCTAAAAGACTCATTATGGGCTTGTGCCACTCATCTGTCCTTTTCCCCACTTATAACCTCATCAATCTATTTTCCTTTTCCTCACAACTCCATTTGACATCTAGGGTTTACCTGTAGCCTAACTCATTCCCATGACTCACCAGGTTCCTCAAGCATTAATAGTCTCAAAAACTATCTCTATAGGATCTTTAGATAAATCAAGTACATTGGTTTTTAGATCTTCATTACAGCACTTTGTCAATACTCTGTTTTTACACTTGAAGCCTCCAAAACCAATTTTCAGTCAAGGTCAAGTCAAAGAACCTCTCACTAGGTAAATTAGGGTTTCATAGGGTCCAAGTTCATCATCTCCAAAGAAGACTCCATTCAGCTTCAAAGTCTGCACATAAGGTAATGGGCTAGCTTGGCACTTTTGTAGAAGTGTTAAGAGGCCAACCAATAGAAGAAATTGATGATATAAGAGGTTTTCTACTCAATGATGACATCTTGCAGCAAGGAAGACAAGAGAAATATGGTTTTATCTCGGCAGTCCAGCAAAGTGCCAACATAGTGAATAAACTGCAGAAATGGCATATGGAAGGTAAATGGTAAGTCTGACTCCATAATGACAGCCAAGAAAGATTCTGAATATGCCACTTTGATTAGATCCTATAAATCTCACTGCCTTCATTATCCTTAGAGAAAATTTTTCACTTTTCTATCATCTAGCCTTTTTCATGGTCACCCTATCACTCCTAAAAGACTCCTTATGGGCTTGTGCCACTCATATGTCCTTTTTCCCACCTATGACCTTAGCACTCTATTTTTCCTTTGCCTCAAAAATCCATTTGACATCTAGGGTTTACCTGTAGCCTAACTCATTCCCATGATTCACGAGGTTCCTCAAGCATTGATGGTCTCAAAAACTATCTTTGTAGGCTCTTTAGATAAATCAAGTACATTGGTTTTTGGATCTTCATTACACCGCTTTGTCAATACTCTATTTTTACACTTGAAGCCTCCAAAACCAATTTTCAGTCAAGGTCAAGTCAAAGAGCCCCTCACTAGGTAAATTAGGGTTTCATAGGGTCCAAGGTCATCATCTCCGAAGAAGACTACCATTTAGCTTCAAAGTTTTCACATAAGGTAATGGGCTATCTTGACACTTTTGCAGAAGTGTTAAGAGGCCAACTAGCAGAAGAAATTGATGAGGTAAGAGGTCTGCTACTCAATGATGACATCTTGCAGCAAGGAAGACAAGATAATTAGGGTTTTATCTCAGCAGTCCAACAGAGTGCCAACACAGTGAATAAATTGCAGAAATGGCATAGGGAAGGTAAATGGTAAGTCTGACTCCATAATGACAGCCAAGAAAGACCCTGAAAATGCCACTGTGATCAGATCCTAGAATGGTGAAAATGAGTTTTCCATGCCTAGATGAGCAAGATATTAAACATCCATGATGACAGTAGAAAGAATATTTGAAAGAGGCTCTTGTGTGCAAGCATCCAAAGCTTGCCAGGGTAAAATGTCTCACTGTATCAAAGAACAAGGAAAAGAGTGTCAGTGAAAGGAGAATCAAATTATCATTTCAGTCACCTACACTCAGTGATAAAAAAGATGAAAAACATGATGTTGAATTCCAAGGTGGAAACCAAGGATGATTTTAAGGTTCCTGCTGTGTCAGAATTAATATGTCAAGTTTTCAAGATCAAAAGGGACATAAATTTCCTAACTGCCAGCCAAGGTGAAATAGGCTTGAAGGCCTTATAAAATTGGTTGTAAAGGTAAGATGAATTCATAACCCCAATAAAATTCATCTAACACTTCAGAAAAATCAGTATTTCCTTGCAAAGGATTGGAAATTTCAAAAGGAGGAGAAACTGTGAAATTTCAAATAAAAAATTGGCCAAGTTTGTGGCAATGCACGCCTGGTAGGGCGTTGCGCGCCTGGAGGCAGGTGCTATGCCCATAGCCATTTTCCCTATGTATTTTATCAAAGCGCTAGACACCTAGAAAGTGGCGCTATGCGCCTGTCAAGGCATTGCACCCTTACCATTTTTTCACCTGAACAGACTCAACAATGGCCTTGGCGTTACGCACCTGGACGTTTGCCCGACCCAGCTTGCCCAATAGGCTCGGGCAGGCGCTACACCCTTTTTTCACCCTTTCCCGACTCGCCCGACAGGATGGGCAGGCACTACGTGTTTGACCTAAAAGGTTTTCAAGCCCTCAAACAAACTCAAAGCACATCAAAAGTTCCATTGGAAGTCTTAAAGTCTATCAAGGCGGGTTTTACATTGTTAGAGGAAGTAGAAGTAAGAAAGAAGGCACTAAGGGGGCTGAGGTCAAGAAGCTAGGACATCAGTAAGACAAATGAAAATAGGGCTAATAAAAATGAGGGAAAAATAAATAATGGGTCCAACAAGGAAGAAACAACAATGAAGAAAAAGGAAATGATGACCATAATGTCAGTAAGGGCAATAAGGCTAATGACACTGATGATGTTGGAATTAGGTCAAAGGAAAATGATGCTAATGGCATCAAAGATGACACTGTGACAAAATAATTATGAGGCATATAGCATTGATTATTCAAGAAACAAAGCAGTGTAAATGAGGAAAATGATAAGGATGATGATGAGAGCAGTAAGGTCAGTGAAGCATATAACAATGATAAAGGTGGTGATGGTGGTACTAGGATAAAGTACATTGAGCTTAAAAAGATTAAATCCATAGAGGAGGAAAAAAGACAAAGAAAACATTGAAAACCTAGCTGATCCATCCCCTACTAGCATCCCAAACACAATAAGCAAAGCAAATCCAAAGTTTGGAAAATTTTTGAAGTGTTTGGATTTTTAATTGTTTTTAACGGCCAAGGGCGATACGCTTTTTCCCCAAGCATCCATTGGAGGAAAATTTTACATTTTTGGATTCCTTGGGCCAAGGAGATCACACTCACCAAATTTTTAGGTCATTTAGAGCAATTTTAGTCCTCCAAAAGTCCCAAAAGCATGCAAATTTTCACCTTTCTTCCATGTTGTCAAGGCAGGCGCTGCACCTTTAGTAGCCCTGGGAATTTTTTATTTTTGAGAAGGTTAATAGATACCAAATTAAAAACCAAGGGAAGCTTTGGAAATTATACTTGATAGGCTTTCCAACGAGCCATCACGAAGCTCATTCTGACATCAGGAAGGCCTTCAAAACCTAGCTGCAAGTTGACCTATTTTTCTTGTGCAGACGCTGCGTCCTTGCCAAAAAGTCAACAAAACACACTGAGATATTTTTGAAAGTTTTTGAGGGCCTCAAAGTCAAATTTTTTGCTAAGTTAGGTGTTAGGAGATATTTTTCATTTATTATAATAGGATATTTGTGCCTTGGTCCTTGCATGGTCTCAAAGGAAAAAATTGATATTTATGAGCAATTAATGGCCTCCAAAACCCTAGTTAGGGTTTTGTATCTCCGTTGCAGAATAAATATTAGATGAGGGCCTCATTTTTCATGTAGGTTGATGTTGGTTTTCACATTTTGAACTCAGGTAAGAATTTTTTAGCCTTGGAGCCTTGTAATCTTTTTGGACTGAATGATAATAGAGCCAAGCACTTTGCAGGATTCATGAACTTGACTAATGGTGATGTTTTTCTTATTTTGTTATCATTTTCTTATGTTTTGCATATTGTTTCATCCTTCTCTTGCATTAGAACAGAATTTTTAGCTTAAGGTATGCTGTCAAAGTTCATTAAGTCTGCTTTCTTGTCTTGCTTTCATGTTTTCCTCTGCTAGGTCAGTTTAGAGAATTCTTAGTTGCTCTCTAGACCCACTTATGTTTTTTTATCTTAAATATGATTCAATGAAGCACATGTCAAATTAGTTTTATGGTTATCCCTACTCTTTTTCATTACTTAAACATTGTTTTTAAGGTCTTTCACTTCGAATTATTGCTGATTAGGTTTAGTTAAAGAGGTCTATGATTCGCCATGCCCTTTTGCTCATCTTAAATAGTTTCTTTGGAGGTCTTTATAGCTTTATTAATGATTTTAGGAGTTCCATCTTCTTTGATCTATGATATGTGTTTATCTTAGATTTTTTC
Organism: Pinus albicaulis; assembly: GCA_034641835.2. NCBI lineage: Eukaryota > Viridiplantae > Streptophyta > Pinopsida > Pinales > Pinaceae > Pinus > Pinus albicaulis. The sequence goes on from CM076584.1 coordinate 1,518,406,208, forward strand.
TTTCCCTGAAGGTGAAATCACTAAAGACTATACAAGTTTATTGCTCTCTAGGGTTTACTGGATTGTTGACTTGATGTTTGCTTGATAGGGTTTAGTCAAAGAAGTATGGTATGCCCTGTCTTTGGTCTTTTCTTCATGCACAATATCCTTAGAGGCCTTTCTTGTTGTAGTATTTGACGAAGGATTCTTAACTGCCCTTTGCACCTACTTTGTTCATAATTTAATTTTCACCTCACTCACCTCATCCTTGAAGATCCATTGAGCCCTGTTAACTTGCCCTCTGAAGTATCCTTGACCTATTGTTGTGACTTTCTAGACCTATTTATAACTCCATAGCCCAATGGTCTAAACCTCCCCTACTCTATCTGTTTTTCTTGACAACCTACCCAACCAATCAAAATAAACAAAAAAACCCTAAACCTAATAACTAGCCTAAAATCAAAACCCTAAAATCTATCAAGTTACATCTTTACACAAAAATAGAGAGAGCCCTCTCTGAGTCTAGGAAGGTTAGGTCCCAAGACTCCAAAGGTTGGTCTGATGTTACCCCTGTACATTTTCCCTTTCCAATCTGACAAATTACGGGGACCTAACATAATGGTGACCACAGTGGGACCTTATGAATAAATAACATCTTAGACATCCTTAAGACCTCAAAAAACTGACAAACATCCTTAGATTGGCTTTCATTTTTTGATGGTGGACAAAAAGTACATCCTTAAACAGAAAACATCATCCACCTGGCGACTCCACTGGTCTTCAGTAGCCCTGTTGACCCCACTAGCTCTCATAGACTCCCATAGGAATGCATTAATCATGCTGATGGTGGACAGAAAATTTGAAACCCTCTACCTGGTGACTCCACAACTCTCAATAAACCTAAAGACTCTACTAGTAGAAAACTCTAGACTGGTTGAAAAGATACAGTGACCCTTTCTGATTTACAAACATGGATCCAAGGATACAAAGAATATATGCTCCCATGGACAGAGATCACATCCCTAGATTCCCACACAAAATGCCTCAGATAGATTGGTTTTCAAACCTGCCTATTTTTCAAAATGAAAAATCTGATGAACCTTTGTTACTTCTCATCGAATTTCATATACATGTATGGAGGTTAAAAGTTGAATGGCATGAGGATTATCTTATGAAAATGTTCATGGGGACATTAGAAGGAAAGGCAAGAGAATGGTATGAAAGCCTAGACGCTGGCACCTTGTTTTCTTTGAAGGATTTCCACGAGGTATTTTATGAACACTATAAAGAAAATTGTCCATATTTATCATCGGCTGAAAATTGTTGTGATCAATCTGAAGATCTCGTACAATATCTTGTAAACATTGATGAAGACTTAGGAAATTGGTATCCTGAAAGCCTATTAGAAGCAGTTCATGAATTTCATTCTCAAATCATTTATCGTGATAGCCAAGAGGATTTGGTTGAGGATGAAGTCAATCAGGAAATGAAGGAAGATCCACGAGATCTCTCCAAAGAAACAATTGTTGATTCAGCATCTCTTGTGTGTGAGGCTCAAGAAGACATTCAGCCTCAAAACCAGCCTTTACAAGAGAAAGAGAACTATTGTAGTGTTATCCAAAGGAAGAGAAAAGTGCCTCCTCTTTTGACTGAAGAGGAAATAAATCAGGTTCTAAGCATGCAGCCAGCCTCTAAACCTTTATATGAACAGACCATTTCAATTCATCCTCCTGCTAGTCCTAGCCACCACAGATCAGAAAATGGATGTGTAGATCAATTCAAAGAGAAGCAATCTTATAATCCAATATGTTTGATTGGTGACATTACTTATTTTGATCATTTTCCAAATTTTTATCAGTATGATGTTGATGTCTTCCAAACAGAAGCTAATCTTGCAAAGCAATCGGTAGTTGATTTGTGGGAGGAAGTTCAGTTTCATCAAAACAGTAATCAACCAATACATGCCAGCTATGACACTGATGAAGAAATTCTATAAAATTCGAAAGTAAGTGAAGAATATTTGACTCTTTGTTCTACTTCATTTCAGTCCATCAGAAATAACTTTCATATAATTGGAAATCAGTAGTCTTTCAGTTTTGATGATGAGTTTGGGGAAGATAATGAAATTATTGAGCAAGTTGATAATGAGAAGCCTCTTCCTAAGGTGGTTGAGGTAAAAATTTGTGACATAGAACTCTCCTCAACTCCATAGTTGCAACCACCAAGTACCATTGAATTTCACATTGTAGATGAAGGATTGGAAATTGATAATCACATAAGAGTTTATGCACTTCCTTCTCAAGAAGATTTGTTGAAAAAAGGTACATCTACTCATCAACATGATGACCTTCACATATATTTCAGCCCTCTCAATCAGAATACATCAGGTTTGTTGGAGGATAATATTGCAATATATGATGAGGCTGACAGCTTATATGATCACGAGGAAGAGGTGGAGTTTCTTGCCCAAAATAATCCTAAGCTCAGCCAAGTGGAGGAAAGAGTAGTCCTAGATGAGACTTACTTTTCAAATCATCAGAGCCAAGTATTGTTTCAAGATCCCTTTTTTGATTTCTTAGAGACATTTGAAGAAGGAGTAAAATATGTAAGGAGCAACTTGACGCAAGGTTTAAAGAAAATTTTAGGCACTACTGTTCAAACACAAGTGAGGTGGGAGTGGCCTTTTAATTTTTTCAACACACTCAAAGATATTAACAAAGATCACTCATGGAATCATTTACTTGAGTGGTTATATTGGAAAAGTGAGTTCACCAAATGAATGTGTATATATGTAAGTTAGATTAGGATAGTGTTGGCAATATGATGCAGAGTGTTGTCCTTGATGGAAACCCACTGAATGAAGATGAAGACATGAGATTGTCGACTTGTGTTGTCCTTGATGGCAATCCACCTGATGAAGTTATTCTTGTCTTGATGAACCTGTGTAAAGATGTAAATCTGATGTATCTACAGAGAGTACAGAAGGTAATGAAGAAAGGAATTCAATATGTGCTAGATCCATGATGAAAAGAGTATGTTTCAAGGAATACACGGATTTGTCTAGGAGAAGTCGTGTATGCACGCGGTTAATTAAGTGCCAAGTCGCGTATGGGAAAAAGCACTCAAAAAGTGCAAAACCAGGGGTAACCACCATGGTATTGACCCATTGTATTGGGTAATGATTCGTCTAAATGACCCCGTCCAGGAATACCATCGAATGTAATGTGGTTTTGGCTCATGGTATTGAAAAAGGGTAAACCTATATAAAGAGAAGAAATTCATTGTGCAAATAATAAGTGTGGGTGCAAGATGTCAGAGCTTGAATGAATACTTCTCTCTGAAGTATATCTGAATTGAAAGGGTTACAATTGAATGATAGATCTGATTACATGATGCACCAATGATGAGGAAGGGTATCTAGATCTGAAATGAATTTGCATTTGCTAGATCTGTTTAGGGGATGATTAGATCTGAGAAGAGGCGAACATCTGTCTAAAGTAAAGGGTAAAATCTGAGTAATGTATCTGTTCTGAAGAATTGCAATGCCCTAAATGTCTGAAGAACCATACGCTAGTTCGACGCAGAAGAAGCGCGTATATACGCGACTTTGCTGAAGAGAAAGCACGTATGCGCAGTGAAATCAACTCTGTAATTTGTACAGAAGTATACGCGGGTTGATGTGATTGGAAGAGCGTATATACGCAGGATCAGTGAAAGGAAAGAGTGTATGCAAACTAGGGTTTGCTGAAGCAAGGGGTATGAAATGTCTGATCTGTTCTTCTGTGTTACTGCTATCCGTGAATGATGTATTCTACAGTTCTGGGTTGTCTGAATTGATAAGTTTCAGTTTGATGTATGATTGAAATGTATGGAGTGGGTCCAGTCTGAAAATATGATGAAATGTGGCCTGCAAGTGGTGTCCTAAAGGAAGCTTAGGATCCAGTGTGAAAATTGATGAAACGTGGTCTGTAGAGGTGCTGAGGGTTGTAGCCTTCAGTCACGGGCTTGTAGCTCCCTTCCAGGAGAGGCTGGTAAACAAGTCAGGGGGTTGGAGCTCCCTTCCAGGAGAGGCTGGTAAATGAGCGCAGGTGGGTGCCTGCGTGCTGGTAGGAGTCTGCACCAGCACATATGTTGTAAGATGTTTTCTCTATAAAAAAATATTGAAGGCTGAGCAACTGCAGCGGTGGTTTTCTCCCGACTTGGGTTTCCACCTAAAAATCCTGGTGTTCATGTGTGATGCTTTGTGTGATGGTTTATTATGTTGTTCCTGCACATGTTTACTGATAACTTAACATCATATGAATGAATATTGCAAAGAACTAAGTTATTAAATATCTGCATATTTAGATCTTTGCTAATACGTGAGTTGTATGAAGGATATCCGCGTGTATACGCGAGTTTACTAAAGGAAAGTAGCGTATGGGTTTTAGAGCATGAAAAAGTAAAATGTTTTAGTTTTCCCTAAATACTGATTCACCCCCCCCTCTCAGTATTTTTCCCAACAATTGGTATCAGAGCAGGTCCTTCTATAGAAGTTTGATCGCTTGAAGGAGATCCGTCGCAATGGGAAGTCAAGAAGGAGTAATGTCTATAAAGCCACCTCTATTCAATGGAAGCAATTTGATATTCTGGAAGGTACGAACAAAAGCATATCTACAGATTCTTGGTGCAAATGTATGGGCAATCGTGGAAGAAGGCTATCAATATCCGACAAGTATTCCTACTGATGCAGCTGAAAGGAAGAAGTATGAAATCAATGCCAAAGCAGTGAATGTATTATTAGGAAGCATGTCTGAATCAGAATTTGCTAAAGTGATGCAGCTACATTTAGCAAAAGAAATATGGGACAAAATCATTCTGAGCTATGAAGGAGATACAAAGGTAAAAAGTGCAAAACTCCAAACTCTTAGAATCGAATATGAAAATTTGAAGATGCATAGTGATGAAAGTGTTGCCAATTTCTTTCTTCGTCTAGATGATATTGTAAATCGGATGAGAAATTTGGGTGAAACCATAACCGATACTACTGTGGTGGAAAAAGTCTTAAGATCCTTGACTTCAAAATTTGACTCTAAAGTTTCAGCTATTGAAGAAAGGCAAGATCTGCAAACTCTTACTATTGTTCAATTACATGGTATTCTGACTGCTTTTGAAATGAGACAAGGAGGTCCTTCTCAAATCAAAGAAGCTGCTTTTAAGGCATCTGAAAAAGGAAAAGAAAAGGAAGTTGTCAAAGAATCCATCTATATATCTGAAGAAGAAGAACAAACAAATTTTGTGAGAAGACTTCAACTAGGTACCGGAAAGTTCAAAGGTAAGCTTCCTTTCAAATGTTTCAATTTTGGAAGAGTTGGTCATTATGCTGCAAAGTGTCCTTATAAAGAAACATCGGCTAAAGGAAAAGAAGTAGCAAGAAGGAATAAGAATCGATCTAGCACAAGGAAAAGTTATTATACTAATGAAGACAGTGATGGGTCATCTGATAGTGAGGAAGAATGTGAAGAATATTTTAGACTTCTCATGGCATTGGAACAAAGAGAAGAAAAGGATAGTTTTGTGGATGCTCTAGAGGAAAATGATTTTCTTGAAGAAAACAATCAACTCAAAGTAAGCCTAGAAGAAAAGAACATAATCATAGAGACTCTTGAAAATCAGCTTGAAGCAAAAGAAAAACGCATTGAGGAATTGAAGTGTGAAGTAGTAAGTCTAAGGAAAGATAATGAGAAAGTGAAGACTCTCAATCTTAAATTTGCTAAAGGTTCAGAAACCTTAGATGAGATTATCAAGATACAACGGTCTCCTCTTATAAAAACAGGTCTTGGATATACTGGGGAATCTTCCCAGACTTCAGCACCAAATTATCTGAAAGCAGCCACAACTAGTTCACTACATTCAGCCACTCAGCAAGGGAACAAAGGATATTTACAGGTAAAGCATGATCATCTCAAATCAAGGAACACTAACAGGGAGATCTTTCAAAGAAGCTACAACCAACAGGTAAATTCAAATAGAAGATTTCATGATCGCAAAAATTTCTACTTCAATGGACAATGTTTCTCATGTCACAATTTTGGTCATAAAGTTGTTCAATGTGTTGCATATAAAACCATCATGACAAGAGAATCAAGAAAGAAAAAGATGAATCTTGAACCAAAGAAGAACACCTATAACAACTTTTCTCCTCTTCAAAATGAAGTTTAATGTACTTATTGCAATAACTTTGGTCATGAAGAACCTGAATGCAGGAGCAAGGTCCAGCCAAAAGAACATGTTCCCTCAAGCTCTAAAGTGTGGAAAAAGAAAGAAATACCGGTTGAAAATTGTGGGATAGCGTTATTTGCAGAAGGTGAAGAAAATCAATGGTACATTGATAGTGGGTGCTCAAGACATATGACAGGTGACAAAAGAAAACTTCTTGCATATAATGCTCTAGAAAAGGAAAAGAAAGTTACATTTGGAAATGATACTCCTGCTGTAATTAAAGGAAAAGGGTCAGTATTTCTAAAAGAAAAGGTGAAGGCTAATGATGTCATGTATGTGGATGGATTAAGGCATAATTTGTTAAGTGTAAGTCAAATGTGTGATCAAGGAACAGAAGTGGTCTTTAGTTCAAAGGAATGTGTGGTTCGTGATCTTGATACAGGTAAAATCATTATAAAAGGAAAAAGAAATCCTAGCAACCTGTATGTACTGAACGGCATAGATCAATGTTACTTGAGCAAGTATTCAGAAAATTGGCTATGGCATAGAAGGCTGGGGCATCTGAGCTTCTCTCAAATCAACAAAGCAAGCAGACTTCAAGCTGTTCGTGGTCTTCCCAATATTAATCTACGAGAAAGTATCATATGCAAATCTTGTCAATTTGGTAAGCAGACCAAAGTACGATTTAATGCCAAAGAAGGATCATCAAGTGAGCCTCTTGAACTCATTCATACTGACATATGTGGACCTATGAGGAAAAAGTCACCATGTGGGGAATAATACTATATCTTATTTATTGATGATTACTCTAGAATGTGTTGGATCGGGCTCATTAAACACAAAGATGAAGCATTTGAAAAATTTCAGATCTTCAAAGCATTAGTTGAAAATGAATTAGATCTAAAAATAAAGTGTCTTAGATCTGATCGAGGAGGAGAATATACATCAAATGAATTCTTTGAATTTTGTGAACAACATGGCATAAAAAGACAATTCTCGGTAGCAGGCACTCCACAACAAAATGGCGTAGCAGAAAGAATGAATAGAACAATTCAACAAATGGCTAGAGCTATGCTCGATGATTCTGGAACTCCTGACATGTTCTGGGGAGAAGCAGCACATACAGCAGCTAACATTCTCAACAAAGCTCATGTTCGGGTAAATAGTGACAAAACTCCATATGAACTCTGGTATGGTAATTCTCCATCTGTGAAGCATTTTAGAGTTTTTGGAAGTAAATGCTTTATCAAAAATAATGATGAAAAGCTTGGCAAGTTTGAACCTAGATCAGATGAAGGGATAGTTCTTGGTTACTCATCTACAAGCAAAGCATACAAATGTTACAATAAAAGGCTTCGAAAGATTGTTGAATGTATTGATGTTGTTATTGATGAGTCTCCTGCAGCTCCTAAGGAAGAAAAACAAACAACAAAAGAAGATGATGGTGACTTATGTCCATCTACATCAAATAGAAATGATATAGACAGTGGATCCAATGAAGAACCTGAAGATGATCTATCTGAAAAAGCTCCATCCAGATATGTTCAAAAGAATCATCCTGAATCTCAAATTTTGGGAGACAAGGAATCAGGTGTACGAACAAGGAGAACTCTTGGGGGATCTTCTAGTCATCTGGCACTTCTATCCACAATTGAACCACACAATGTCAATAAAGCTAGCAAAGATGAATGTTGGAAGCAAGCCATGAATGAAGAGCTTGATCAAATTGAAAAGAATGACACTTGGCAATTGGTACCAAGACCACATGATAAAAATGTCATTGGAACTAAATGGATTTTCAAGAACAAGTTAAATGAGAATGGGGATGTTGTAAGAAACAAAGCTAGATTGGTCTGCAAAGGGTATACTCAACAAGAAGGTATAGACTTTGAAGAAACTTTTGCTCTTGTAGCTAGACTTGAAGCCATAAGAATGTTTCTTGCTTTTTCAAGTTATCAACAAATCAAAGTTTATCAAATGGATGTTAAATCTGCGTTTCTTAATGGTGATCTAGAAGAAGAAGTATATATAGAACAACCGGAAGGATTCATTTTGGGAAATGATGAAAATATTGTTTGTAGACTTAAAAGGCTCTATATGGTCTCAAACAAGCTCCAAGGGCATGGTATTATCGTCTTGACAAATATCTTCATCAACAAGGATTTTCAAAGGGGTCTGCTGATAGCAACTTGTACACAAAAGTTGAAAATGATAAACTATTGATTGTGGTTGTATATGTTGATGATATCATTTTTGGGAGTAACGAAGAATCTATGAGTCAAAAATTTGCTTCTGTCATGCAGTAAGAATTTGAAATGTCCTTACTTGGGGAACTAACATTCTTTCTTGGCTTACAAGTGCATCAAACTGCAGATGGTATATTCCTATCACAAGCAAAATATCTTAAGCAAATTCTGAAGAAGTATGGCATGGAAGAATGCAAACCTGTAAGTACACCAATGATAACCGGATGTAATCTTAGTTCTCATGATGATTCTCCCACGGTGAATCAACTAGAATACAGATCTATGATAGGAAGTCTACTTTATCTCACTGGGACTAGACCAGACATTATGCATGCAATTGGGATTGTTGGACGATTCCAAGCTAATCCAAAAGAGTCTCACCTTCAGGCTGTTAAAATAATATTCAAATATCTACAAGGAACTCAAGATTTTGGTCTATGGTATCCAAAGAATGCTGATCTTACTCTTCATGCTTACACTGATGCAGATTGGGTTGGAAGTGTTGATGATCGGAAAAGCACTAGTGGTGGTGCATTCTATATGGGACCCCGGTTAGTATCTTGGTTTAGCAAGAAGCAAAATTCTATTGCCTTATCTACAGCAGAAGCAGAATATGTGGTTGTCGCATCTTGTTGCACTCAACTCCTTTGGATGATGCAAACCTTACAAGATTTTCAAATCAAATGTACTCCTCCTGTCCCCATTAAGTGTGACAATACAAGTGCCATCAGTATTTCAAAGAATCCTGTTATGCATTCGAAGACCAAGCACATTCCCATCAAGTATCACTTCTTACGTGAACAAGTGCTTGAGAAAACAGTGAAGTTGGAGTATGTTCCCTCCAAAGAACAAGTTGCTGATATCTTTACCAAACCTCTGCCCAGGGAAGCGTTCGAGTATCTAAGACAGAAGCTGGGAGTGTTCTCTGCCAGTCAAAAGAACAAATCTGCATAAATTTAGAAGATGGCATTGGATATGCGGATTTCCTGAAACACAGTCGCGTATATATGCGAGTTCATCACAGAAAACCGCGTATGTCTGATTGCTGACAATTTTCTGTTTGGAGTCAGCTCTCTTCAGCACAGTTGCAGTGCTGTTTGGTATCTCTGATATTGTTTGGTATCTCTGGTGGTGTTCCAGTTCTCATAATTCTATTTCTAATGTTTTGATAAAGATGCCTTGATGATTTGTTGGTGAAAGTGTTCAGGATGCACAAACTAAGGGGGAGCCTTAGTCATATGGAAAGGATGCTTGGATGCAAAGATTCAGGGGGAGCATTAGCTTTGCTAAGTATAATGCATTGTTGGCATTATGATGATTCTGAAATATGTTCTTTGAAGTCTTTCTGGTATTGTTCATAAATGGTCATATTTGTAATTTGATGAAATGGTCTTGTTGAGACCCATGATGAAAATTGTAATATTCAGTCATGTAAGGACTTGACAAATTTGTAAACCCACTTAGTTGGGTAGCTGAGTCAAATTTTGTAAACCCACTTGGTTGGGTAGCTGAGTCAAAATTGTAAACCCACTTGGTTGGGTAGTTGAGTTGAGATGTGTAAACCCACTTGGTTGGGCATTTGAGTCTCATATGTAAATCCACTTGGTTGGATCTTTGATGTAAGTATGAGTCTTTGGTGATAGGAAGTTCATAGAGTCATGTACTTCATTGAAAAATATGTTTGAAGATTCAGCATGAACTCAGGGGGAGCTTGGTCACTTCAGTATACATCAGATCTGCAGAACGCTTCTTCTACATAAGGAAAACAGGGGGAGAGAGTGTTGGTTTTGATCCACCCTTTGCCCTTGATGTCAAAGGGGGAGAGTGACATGGTGTTTGAATGAAGAGAAAGAATGGTGTCAAAAATGGGGAGAGTGACATGGTGTCATTGTATTCTTAATGTACCTATCTGTTGTGATAACCAAACACCATCGTGGTTGCCATCAATTCCAAAGGGGGAGATTGTTGGCAATATGATGCAGAGTGTTGTCCTTGATGGAAACCCACTGAATGAAGATGAAGACATGAGATTGTCGACTTGTGTTGTCCTTGATGGCAATCCACCTGATGAAGTTATTCTTGTCTTGATGAACCTGTGTAAAGATGTAAATCTGATGTATCTACAGAGAGTACAGAAGGTAATGAAGAAAGGAATTCAATATGTGCTAGATCCATGATGAAAAGAGTATGTTTCAAGGAATACGCGTATTTGTCTAGGAGAAGTCGTGTATGCACGCGGTTAATTACGTGCCAAGTCGCGTATGGGCAAAAGCGCTCAAAAAGTGCAAAACCAGGGGTAACCACCATGGTATTGACCCATTGTATTGGGTAATGATTCGTATAAATGACCCCGTCCAGGAATACCATCGGATGTAATGTGGTTTTGGCTCATGGTATTGAAAAAGGGTAAACCTATATAAAGAGAAGAAATTCATTGTGCAAATCATGAGTATGGGTGCAAGATGTCTGAGCTTGAATGAATACTTCTCTCTGAAGTATATCTGAATGGAAAGGGTTACAGTTGAATGATAGATCTGATTGCATGATGCACCAATGATGAAGAAGGGTATCTAGATCTGAAATGTACTTGTATTTGCTAGATCTGTTTAGCGGATGATTAGATCTGAGAAGAGGCGAACATCTGTCTGAAGTAAAGGGTAAAATCTGGGTAATGTATCTGTTCTGAAGAATTGCAATGAACTAAATGTCTGAAGAACCATACGCTAGTTCACCACAGAAGAAGCACATATATACGCGGCTTTGCTGAAGAGAAAGCGCGTATGCACAGTGAAATCAGCTCTGTAATTTGTACAGAAGTATACGCGGGTTGATGTGATTGGAAGCGCGTATATACGCGGTATCAGTGAAAGGAAAGCGCGTATGCAAACTAGGGTTTGCTGAAGAAAGGGGTATGAAATGTCTGATCTGTTATGTTGTGTGACTGCTATCTGTGAATGATGTATTCTACAGTTCTGAGTTGTCTGAATTGATAAGTTTCAGTTTGATGTATGATTGATCTTAAATGTATGGAGGGGGTCCAATCTGAAAATATGATGAAATGTGGCCTGCAAGTGGTGTCCTAAAGGAAGCCTTGGATCTAGTGTGAAAATTGATGAAACGTGGTCTGTAAAGGTGCTGAGGGTTGTAGCCTTCAGTCAGGGGGTTGTAGCTCCCTTCCAGGAGAGGCTGGTAAACGAGATCAGGGGGTCGTAGCTCCCTTCCAGGAGAGGTTGGTAAACGAGCGCAGGTGGGTGCCTGCGTGCTGGTAGGAGTCTGCACCAGCACATATGTTGAAAGATGTTTTCTCTATAATAAAATATTGAAGGCTAAGCAACTGCAGCGGTGGTTTTCTCCCGACTTGGGTTTCCACCTAAAAATCCTGGTGTTCATGTGTGATGCTTTGTGTGATGGTTTATTCTGTTGTTCCTGCACATGTTTACTGATAACTTAACATCACATGAATGAATATTGCAAAGAACTAAGTTATTAAATATCTGCATATTTAGATCTCTGCTAATACGCGAGTTGTATGAAGGATATCCGCGTGTATACGCGAGTTTACTAAAGGAAAGTAGCGTATGGGTTTTAGAGCATGAAAAAGTAAAATGTTTTAGTTTTCCCTAAATACTGATTCACCCCCCCCTCTCAGTATTTTTCCCAACAGATAGATTAGGTGTGAAAATAAGCTCAACACTATGAGCATCTTTCTAGCTTTAGTTTTAGATTGTTTTGAAATATGAAAACACAAAAAATGGAGAAAGGAAGAAAAAGAGGGCAGTTTTAAAGAAGATGTACAACCCCATACCCAAAAAGAGTATTTCTGAAAGTGTGCAAACCTAAATGCCACTACTACTTGAGAAAAAATTTTGTTTAGTCATCTAGCCTAATCATGACTGAACATATGTTAAATTTCTATTGATAGGTTAGTGAAAGAAGATTGCCAAAACATGTAAACATTGGCTTTTCAGTAGATTAGATTAGGAAAAGAGATACTGGTTCCTAAAAGCACAAATATGAACCAAGAGAAAAGAGGGATGCCTAAAAAATGCTAAATCACAACCATCATGTCTTCTAGTTTTTTATTGTACAAAAATAATTTGTGTGTGCAGCTTGTCCAAATTCCACAGCCCATGGAAAATTGGATTGCTCAAACCTGGTTTGAACATGTTTTTAATTTCATGTCAGTAGGATAGAGAATAAACTTTGTCAAACAGCTTAATCTTGACAAATGAGTAGACTAGGTAGAGAATAAAAAGAGTTAATTAGTCTAATATGAACTCTTGGAAGTGATAAGGGTGTAGGTAGATAGTTTTTATGCTTTGAAAAGAAAAGGATGCCAAGGGTTTGCCAGTCCAAGTGCACCCAAAAGAAAAAGAAAAAAATGTTAGGCAAAGTAGGATGGGTAGGTAGAACTGAGATTGAAGCAATCATGTTTTCAGATTTTTTGAGATCATACCTTTAAGAGAACATCAGCAAATGAAGGAAAGAAATCTGCAAAGTGCAAGTAAGGCACTGGTCTTCAAAACTCAGAGATTTTAACTATGAGGTCCTGGACACCTCCTGAAAAGGAGCTACCCTCCCCAAATGGAGCCAATGTTAGTCATCAATAATTTTTTCTATCTAAAGATGACTAAATATTGGTTCTAGACTTCTAAAAACAACATTCTTTGAAAATTATGAGTTTTAGAAATCTCATTGCCTTCATTATCCTTAGAGAAAAATTTTCACTTTTCTATCATCTAGCCTTTTTCATGGTCACCCTGTCACTCCTAAAAGACTCCTTATGGGATTGTGCCACTCATCTGTCCCTTTTCCCACCTATAACCTCAGCACTCTGTTTTACCTTTGCCTCACAACTCCATTTGAAATCTAGGGTTTATCTATAGCCTAACTCATTCCCATGACTCACAAGGTTCCTCAAGTATTAATGGTCTCAAAAACTATCTTTGTAGGCTCTTTAGATAAATCAAGTACATTGGTTTTTGGATCTCCATTACACCAATTTTTCAATACTCTATTTTTACACTTGAAGCCTCCAAAACCAATTTTTAGTCAAGGTCAAGTCAAAGAGCCCCTCACTATGTAAATTATGGTTTCATAGGGTCCAAGGTCATAATCTCCAATGAAGACTACCATTCAGCTTCAAAGTATGCACATAAGGTAATGGGCTAGCTTGACACTATTGCAGAAGTGTTAAGAGGCCAACCAGCAGAAGAAATTGATGAGGTAAGAGGTCTACTACTCAATGATGACATCTTGCAGAAGGAATAAAATAGAATTAGGGTTTTATCTCGGAAATCAAGCAGAGTGCCAACACAGTGAATAAACTACATAAATGGCATAGGGAAGGTAAACGGTAAGTCAGACTCCATAATGACAGCCAAGAAATATCCTGAAGTTGCCACTATGATCACATCTTAGAATGGTGAAAATGAGTTTTCCATGCGTAGATGAGCAATATGTTAAGCCTCCATGATGACAGAAAAAATAATATTTGAAAGGGTTTGTTGTGTGCTAGCATCCAAAGTTTTCCAGGGTAAAATGTCTCATTGTTTCAAAGAACAAGGAAAAGAGTATCAGTGAAAGGAGAATCAAATTATCATTTCAGTCACCTACACTCAGTGATCAAAAAGATGAAAACATGATGTTGAATTCCAAGGTGGAAAATAAGGATGATTTTAAGGTTCCTGCTGTGTCAGAATGAATATGTCAAGTTTTCAAGATCAAAAGGGACAAAAATTTCCTAACTTCCAGCCAGTGTGAAAGAGGCTTGAAGACCTTAGAAAATGGGTTGCAAAGGTAAGTTGAATTCATAAGCCCATTAAATTCATCTAACACTTCATACAAATCAGTGTTTCCTTGCAAAGAATTTCAAATTTCAAAAGGAGGAGAAACTGTGAAATTTCAAGTCAAAAATTGGCCAAGTTTGTGGCGCTGCACACCTGGCAGGGCGTTGCGCGCCTAGAGGCAGGCACTGCACCCCTAGCCATTTTCCCCGTGTATTTTATCAAAGTGTTGTGCGCCTGTCAGGGCGTTGCGCCCTTACCCTTTTTTCACCTGAACAGACCCAACAAGGGCCTTGGTGCTGCGCGCCTGCACGTTTTCCCAACCTGACTTTCCCGACAAGCTCGGGCAGGCACTGCGTCCTTGCTACGCCTTTTTTTGACTCGCCTGACAGGCCAGGAAGGCACTACATGTTTGGCCTAAAAGGTTTTCAAGCCCTCAAACAAACTCAAAACACATCAAAAGTTCCATTGGCAGTCCTAAAGTCTATCAAGGCAGGTTTTACATTGTTAGAGGCAGTAGCAGTAAAAAAGAAGGCACTAAGGGGGTTGAGGTTAAGAAGCCGGGACATCAATAAGACAAGTGCAAATAGGGCTAATAACAATGAGGGAAAAAGCAATAATGGGTCAAACAAGGAAGAAATAGCAGTGAATAAAAAGGAAATGATGACCATAATGTCAGTAAGGGCAGTAAGGCTAATGATAGTGATGATGGTGGCGTTAGTTCAGAGGAAAGTGAGGCTAATGGCATCAAAGATGACACTGTGACAAAATAATGATGAGGCACATAGAATTGATGAATCAAGAAACAAATCTGTGCAGATGAGTAAAATGATAATGATGATGATGAGAGCAGTAAGGTCAGTGAAGCAGATAATAGTGATAAAGGCAGTGATGGTGGCACTAGGATGAAGTACATTGAGCTTACAAAGGTTAAATCCCTAGAGGAGGAAAAAAGATAAAGAAAACATTGAAAACTAGATTGATCCATCCCCTACTAGCATCCCAAACACAATAAGCAAAGCAAATCCAAAGTTTGGAAAATTTTTGAAGTGTTTGGATTTTTTACTGTTTTTAAGGGTCAAGGGCGCTACGCTTTTTCCTCGGGAATACATTAGAGGAAAAATTTAAATTTTTGGTTTCCTTTTCCCAAGGACATCACACTCACCAAATTTTTAGGTCATTTGGAGCAATTTTGGTCCTCCAAAAGGCCCAAAAACATGAAAATTTTCACCTTTCTGCCATGTTTTCAAGGCAGGCGCTGCGCCTTTAGCAGCCCTAGGAATTTTTTGTTTTTGAGCAAGTTAATGGACAGAAAATTCAAAACCAAGGGTATTTTTGGAAATTATACTTGATAGGATTTCCAACGAGTCATCATGGAGCTCATTCCGACATCGGGAAGGCCTTCAAAACATAGCTGCAAGTTGACCTATTTTTCCTGTGCAGGCATTGCACCCTTGGGCCTCAAAGCTGCGTCCTTGCCAAAAAGTCAACAAAACACACTGAGATATTTTTGGAAGTTATTTAGGGCCTCAAAGTTAGATTTTTTGCTAAGTTAGGTGTTAGGAGATATTTTTCATTTATTATAATAGGATATTTGTGCCTTGGGCCTTGCATGGTCTCAAAGGACAAAATTGATATTTATGAGCAATTAATGGCCTCCAAAACCCTAGTTAGGGTTTTGATTCTCCTTTGCATGATAAATATTGGATGTGGGCCTCATTTTTCATGTTTCTTGATGTTGGTTTTCACTTGTTGAACTCCGCATAGGCTCTGAGTTGTAAGGATTTTTTGGCCTTAGAGCCTTGTAATATTTTTGCACTGAATGAAAATGGAGCCAAGCACTTTGTAGGATTCATGAACTTGACTCATGGTGATTTTTTTCTTGTTTTTTTATCATTTTCTTATGTTTTACATATTGTTTCATCCTTATCTTTCATTAAACAGAAGTTTTAGCTTATGGTATGTTGTCAAAGTTCATTAAGTCTGTATGCTTCTCTTACTTTCATGTTTTCCTCTACTAGGTCAGTTTAGAGAATTCTTAGTTTCTCTCTAGACCCACTTATGCTTGTTTATATTAATGATGATTCAATGAAGCACATGTCAAATTAGTTTTATGGTTATCCCTTCTCTTTTTCATTACTTAAACATTATTGTTAAGGTCTTTCACTTTGAAGTATTGTTGGTTAGGTTTAGCTAAAGAGGTCTATGATTCGCCATGCCCTTTTGCTCATCTTAAATAGTTTCTTTGGAGGTCTTTATAGCTTGATTAATGATGTTAGGATTTCCCTCTTATTTGATCTATGCTATGTGTTTATCTTAGATGTTTTCTTTTCCTGAAGGTGAAATCACTAGAGGCTATACAAGTTTATTTCTCTCTAGGGTTTACCGGATTGTTGCCTTGATGTTTTCTTGCTAGTGTTTATTCAAAGAAGTATGGTATGCCCTGTCTTTGGTCTTGTCTTCATGCACAGTATCCTTAGAGGCCTTTCTTGTTTTATTATTTGACAAAGGATTCTTAACTGCCCTTTGCACCTACTTTGTTCACAATTTAATGTTCACCTCACTCACCTTAGCCTTGAAGATCCATTTAGCCCTGTTAAATTTCCCTGTGAAGTATCCTTGACCTATTTTTGTGCCTTTCTAGACCTATTGCTGACTCCATAGCCCAATGGTCTAAACCTCTCCTACTTTATCTTTTTTCCTTGACAACCTACCAGCCAATCAAAACAAACAAACAAACCCTAAACCTGATAACTAGCCTAAAATCAAAACCCTAAAAGCTATCAAGTTACGTATTTACACAAAAATAGAGAGAGCCCTCTCTGAGACCAGGAAGGCTAGGTCTTAGGACTCCAAAGGTTGGTCTGATGTTACCCCTGTACATTTTCCCTTTCCAATCTGACAAATTACGGGGACCTAACACCTCCCAAGGGAAAGCAAGCTAAATTTTACATGTATTCCCATCTATTGGATGCAATATGTGCTCACAATTCATTCCCTGACATGAATTGGACTTGTACACCACGAGAGCCTGTCATGCACATATACTGGAAGCTGCTTTTGGAGTGCAGCCACAACGGAGTAATGGAATGGTTGATTGATCACTTCCTAATTCTATTGTACAAGATAGTCTTTGAGGAAGAGCCACCTTGAATGTCACACTAGGAAATGGAAGCAATGTCAGAGATAGAAAATTGGTTTGCCTCATGGGATGGCACTTTCCTCAGAGTGTTTTGCAGAAAGAAGTCTTTTCATATTTTTTTGAGGTATGCCACCGATAAGTTATTCATGCAAGACCTTATGTACCATATTTCCATAAGGTTATCATTAGTGTTTCAGAGGAAGAATAAAACATCATGGCCCACTCTTCCTATACAAATCAGATTATATGAAATCAAGAATTTGAAAGTAGCAGACATTAAAGGCAAGGAGATCGAGAATTTCGCATTCGGTCATTTGGACTTCAATCCATATGATCCTAATAATTTTTGTAAATACCATTGTGCGATGATTCATTTTATGTGGCCAAGCGGTACCTTTCACAAACCCAAGGAGGAAGCATGGAAAAAATCTTATAATTCCTCCAAGACCCGTGAACTAATTAGCTTTGATGGAAAATCACAAGTTACTCCACATAAGAAAGTTACTCCAGAGGAAGAACCAGCAGAAAAGCGTAACCCAATGCGTGAAAAGGGTGAGAGGAAGGTTGCATATAGCCCAGGGGAAGAGCGAAGCCACAAGATGAAAGTGGATCTATTAATTCTTAACAATAGAGAAGAAGAGGAAACATAGGATGTAGGAAGAAAAACATAAGCAACGGGAAGAATAAGAGCAAAGGAGATTGGAGGAAGAAAGGTAGAAGTATAAAAAATAAGAAAGGCGAAGAGTAGAAGAAGAAGAAGTAGCACAGAAAAAATCTGAGGAACAAGAGAAGAACCAACTACCAGAAGAGGAGAGTGAACAGTTGCAAGACAAGGATCTCACTCAATATATGGAAGATTTGATTGTGATTAAAGACATTGAGGTGGAATCAGAGACTTTGAAGAAATATTTTGACCTGATGTTGAGCACTCAGTAGGTCACCATTCAGTTTCCCCCTCCTCCAGCAGTAGAGCAAGCACCAAGCGAGGAAGAAGAAATTGTTCTTGTTGATGAGGGTTTAGTTATGGACATGTACAATCTGAATTACAATGAGCTTCAAAATAGTATTGTACAGGCAAGGAAGAAACATTTTTTGTATGATCTCGCATCTCCTACATTCATCAAATAAAGGATGATAATGAAAAACACTAGAAGAAATGTTGATTCCATTATTGCAACCAACTTGGCCTTTGCAAGAGTAGCAAAGTCAAATACAGAGTACTTGATGGCTGAGATAAAATACTTGGAAAAGAACTTGCAGGCTACTAGGAAAGAGGTTGAATGGCTCCAAGTATAAGTTCAAAATGCAACTCCCATGCAAGTTTATTTGTAAGAACTCAAGGCATCCATACTTGTTGAAGTATCAACATTGGGAGAAACAGTGAGACCAGAACTGTGGAGAGAACACTTGAACCACTTTGGGATTCTAGGATCTATCCCTCCTGAATCCAGAGAGGGATCTCTCCAATAAGTGCAAAGATTGATTTATCTTTAAAGCTTGAAATGTGTGATGTTAGGCTAGTTACTAAGATCAAGGGTTTTTGTTTGTTTTGGATCGTTAAGCATTATTTTTAGTTGAGTGGAAAGTCCTAAAATGAAAGATTTTCAAAGGTGGGAAGTTGCAAGCAATCAGAACAAGATTTGGCTGATAGGATAGATATGACGTTGGTTTTTAGTCCATTGGGCTATGGAGTCATAAAAGGGTTTAATTGTGAAACAATTTCAAGAGTGGTCCAAGGGGAAAGTCATCTATATCATAACATCTTTGAGATAAAATGATGGAATGGAAACAATAAAAGTGTTGAAGGGGTGGAAACAGACAATAATTTCAACTAGGATTTATCATTTTGTCCAAACAAGAAAATCATTTTAAGTAATTGTTTTAAACTGACCAAAGGACAGGGCTAACCATAGACTTCTTTGGACAAGTTCGTATTAAAGCTAACTCAATAGAAAAACAATCCAGTAATCCGCATAATTACTTTCAGAAGGGATGAAAACACATAAGAGAAACAAAGTGCAGCATAAGATCAGATAAGATACTTTTAAATCTAAACTGCTTTCTGCATACTCTTAGGGAAACTTTCAGAACTACCTTTGGAGAAATAAGCTAGAAAACTGGGCACACCATCACTTTTCTAGTCTAAATTTACTAAGAAAATAATGAAAATAGAATTCAAGAAAAATGTTTAAATTAAACAGTAGGACGAGGTAACACCAGCATTCCTAACTGCTTGAACTATATTGAATCATTCTTAAATACACGATTTGGAGGAAAACATTGAGATAAATATTATCAGTCAGAGAAGGGTACTATAAACAGTAAATCCTAACACTATGCTTGTTGTTCTTTATCAGAGAATAAATGGAAAAAATGGCATACATGAAAGGAAAACAATAACACAGAAAGAAGCACTTCACCAGTGATATAGACCAAGATCCTAAGAATCAGCTTGTATATTGATGTCAAACCGGTTACATTCTTCAAGCCCGATGTTTCAGTTCAGCAATCATCTTCACTTCTCAGCCTAACTTAGTTAATCACAAACAGAGCTTCAAGAGCCTTTGAAAGCTATTTACATGTAGAAAATTCGAGCACAAGTATATTTCAAAGTTCTGCAACCAACCCTTTACAATGAGCTCCTCAATAAGATTTTATAGGAAAATGAGGAGTTCAAAGAGAGAAAAGATCTATGGGTTCAATTAATATAGTTTTAATGCTTCTCAGCCTTTGAGGGGCTCAATGGAGAATTTTACAGATATTTCCTCTGTATTAATGGTTTTACATTAAGTATCAAGCTCGTTGGGGAGATTTTGTTGACTTTAAGGATTTGTGTCATCTTTGTAATAACTCTGCTGATATTTTGCAATAAATCTCTGGCTGAATTAATTGTTCGGCTATCGTGAGGCAAATATCCTATATTCTGGTAATAACTCAGCCTCTTTTGAATGTTTTTAGGCGACAGGTGGCATTGGTAGCTAATGAGGAATCAATTAGACTCTAATGTGGCAGTGGAGGCTCTCTCGGACTGACGATATTTTTTATTTTTCTTTAAACACTATTAAATTGATTTGATTTTGTCTGTTAGGCTTAATTCGGCCTAATTTCTTGTCTTCTGTTCTTTAACTGTATTTAATTTTAGTGGATTATGCCTTTAATTGTCAATTTTAGCCATAATCCACCAAAATTATGTAATCAATCTTTAATTCTGTGACTGGATCTTCAACATTGATACTCTTTGTTTTAATTAATCTTTGTTGTGTCTTGTTGATGTGCAGAAGTTTACAGGGGCTTTATAATAGTATCAGTGCTCATGAGGCACCGATAAAACATGGTGTCGAACCCTGTAGATGGACACTCTTTGATGAATGAAAACCTGGAGGATCGTCATCCTCGGCTTTTATTTTTCTTTTAAAACACTTGAAAAAAACCATTATAACCTGCATAAACAAGAAATAATTAGGAAATCCTACGTATTTGTTTTAACTTCTTTGGAGCACATCCGTTGGATGAAAGCATCCAACGGTGGAGACTGATCGTTGAGGTTCAAAGGGAAGCGGTCGAACAAACGGTGGGAGATTAAGTTAGGGTCGTTGATCTGCAGAGATCAATGGTCGGGAGCAATCGTAATAATATAATGCAAAAGGGTCACATTATAATAAAATAGGTGAAAATGCGAAGAAATTACAAAGGAAATAGGTTTAAAACCTTTGGCAGAGGAAATACGCGTTGGAAAGAGATTCAGGGTTTCCGAACGATCGTGAGCCATTGGATTAGATTGGCCCCTGAGATCAACGGTTGTGGTTGATCTATGAAATCCCTTGGAAGAAGGTGGAGGGCGATAGTTCAATGATCAGATCAAATGTGATCCGTTGATCTGCAGAGATCAATGACGGGGAATGAATGTGATTAAACACAATAGAAATGGGAAAGGCAGTTTTGGCTATAGAAACCAGTGGTATCACAAAGCGAAAAGGCGGATAGGTGGTTTTCACTTTTCGAACGCGATATGCATTTTAGCTCGACACGTGGCATTTCAAAACCACTTATATCGCGTAGCTCTTGGAGAATTAACCTTCGTGCTTAAATCTACGTGAAAATGCGCGTCAACCGTCAGATCAGGGGTCTTAGATCTAACGGTCGTGGAAAGAGCACGATATTGATAAGATGCACGGGCAGAAGTAGGTAGGGTGGTTTTAATCAGGACCGTCCGATCACAGGGATGAATGGCGGAGATAAAATTTGGGACGGGTAGGACCCAAGAGAGTCAAGCCTACCGGGATGAACCTGGGCCATTGGATCTTTAATATGGACAGTCGAGATCGATCTTTGGGGCTAATGAAATAATGTATGAGGCGAGGAAAGGGTCAGTATGGGCCATTGATCTGCAGATATCAATGGCGGAGATTGGCCGAGAAACCTTATAAATCGAAGTTCATGATTTTAGCCAAGGTTGAGGGAAATGATCTGGACCGTCGGATCTGGGTGCATGGATGGCCCAGATGTAATCAGAGGACTCGCGATTGGGGGGGGGAGAGAGGAAAGGTGCAACTGAAAATTTCTGATGCGATTAGATGTGGACCATTGATATGAGGATCAAATCAACGGTGGGAAATGAATCGAAAGAGTTTATAGGCGGGGGAAAGGGCTCAGGGACGAAGCGATGTGGGCCGTCGATCTGGATCTGGCAGGGGAAAATCAACGGCTGATATTCCATCAGGGGTTTTCCAATCAGAGGGGGTGAATAAAACATTTAAATGCACTCGATGGAAACTTCGTTGTGAGATTACGCGAGCCATTGATTTTCTATAAGATCAACGGTCGGGATTCACTTAAACCATGAACCGGCGGGTTCTGTGTTAACAAAGAAAAATGGGTTTTTGTGCGAAATACAAAGGAAAAAATGCATCGGGGATGGTTTATTATGAGGTTTAGCACCCGATTACGGGGCTTTCGGTTTTGCAAAGAGGCAAAGGGATCGGGGCTTATAACAAAAGGGCCAATCGGCATCATAAGTTTATATGTAACAAAAATACTTGTGCTTGTTGGAAGTTTCGATGCGATAAACACTTTCGGCCTTTAACTCTCAGTCTTTTCAAAGAAAGCAAGGGATCGGGATTTTATACAGAGGGAGCCAATCACATCGAAACTTTATGAAACAAAAATACTTGCCCTCATAGCAAATGCCCCGATGCGATAAGTGCTTTATGGGTTAGTGCTTGGTTCCAGCGCCAAGTCGCATGGAGGGGAAGTGGTTTAGGGCTTAGCCCAAAGGGGCTTAGGCCTGTAAATGTAAAAAAGGCTCGTTTTAATGATTTTTCAATGGTTTTCAAAGGAATTTGAGGGTTTCGGATAAGGTAAAAAAAGTATTTTTAAACCTTTTAACAGGGATTTTAATGAAGGGAAGAAAGGAAAATAAGGGAAAACAGAGGAATTTTATGGGAGAAAAGGGAATAAAATGGAGGTTAATAATGAGTGAAAAGAGGGGTAAAATGAGGGAAAAATGGGGATTTTTGCAGCAGTCTTTTCTTCAGGAAAACAGCAGATTTTCAAAATTAAAAGGGAAACAGTAGTGAAGATTAATCAAAGAATAAAATATCTTCATAAGACTTCAAGAATTAACAATTTTTCAGTAAAATTTGTTTCTTGAAGGCTTCAAAGATGATTTAGCCACCATTTGATATGACAAATTTTATAGGTGGCTTAAAGCCTCTTTGAAGAACTTGTCACCGTGCATAAGGTAGTTGTCCAATTGCATGACTTGTAGCATAAGTGTAAAGATCACGTCAAAACTCTTAATGTTTGTAAAATAGTTATTGTCGTCATGCATGAATGGTCAATGCAATACAAAGGGGCATCACTTGAATTGGGAAAGAAAACAAGGCAAGAGGCAGAGTTAGAGAAAGAAAAGGTTCGAATGCTCATGCAAAATAACGAATAAATATCCTCGTTCATTCCCAACATTCAGGCCCCATATGCACGATTGTATAACAACATGGATTTCATGGTGAAATCACACAGGATCCCATCAGTTGGCTCACTCACTAAGGCCAAACACGGGAATCGGGTCAGGAAGGAGATTGAATAATATTTGGAGCAGTGTAGACATATCGCCACCAAGGAATATCTTGAAGTGAACAGCCAGAATATGCAGAATTACATCGATGGCCCATTCCAAATCAATACTATGTTTCTCCTGCTAAAGAAGGAAACTCATATTGGTTCCAAATCAGTGTACTCGGATGTCGTGGAGGCTAGAGTTCGCTTATAGCCTAATACCATTGCATAGTTTGGGGAAGTCATTGCACAGTACGAAGCTTGGCACCATTACATGACTGAGAAACTACAATTGGAATTTGTTAAGTTGGAGTTTCCCCAAACTCAAGCTTAAACTTTTTTGTCTAATTAGGTTATATAGTTGGCTCTACCGAATTTTGTCCTATATGGGTATGAGTATATTGTAATATTATTTTGTAATTAATTTGTAAGTGGAATTCCAAGTGTCAATTGTGTAATGTGAAGAGTCATTTTGTAAGTAATTTGAAGAGTCATGAGAGAGTCCAAGAGTCACAAAATTGATATGAATAGCCACCCCTTTTGTTATAAA
The DNA here is from genome assembly GCA_034641835.2 of Pinus albicaulis. Taxonomy (NCBI): domain Eukaryota; kingdom Viridiplantae; phylum Streptophyta; class Pinopsida; order Pinales; family Pinaceae; genus Pinus; species Pinus albicaulis. Next base: position 1,518,430,169 of record CM076584.1, read on the forward strand.
TATGTCCTCATAACTCATGTAAAGGGATTTTTGGAGCCAAGCTTTTGGCTAAGATTTTAGCTTAAGATTAGAAGCTTGGGAGTTTTGTTTAGAGACTTGGCTTCTAATCCAGGTGGATATTGGTGTCCACCCGCCTATTCCAGTTGGACCCCCATCATTGTTTCTTTCAGTTTTTTAGTTTCCTTAATTGTAGCATAGTTTACTATTTTGGCCAGTTTTTCGGTTCTTGAACTTTTGGAGCCATTTTGAGGCCCTAAACGACATTTTTTGGAAAATGGGCCAATGTGGATTGTTGCAACCAAAATTTGTATTCCTCGAATATATATTTCTAACGACGTGTCATGCGTGTCATACGAATATCATATGCCAAAGTTACGACCCAGGGAAGTTGATGTACAAATTTACCCCAACGAGGCTCGTAGTTTTGGAGATTCATTTCCTAGGGTTAGTTTTTTGGATGTTTAGGGTTTTCCATTATTTCTAAATCATAAATAGGAATTTGAGCCTCATTTTAACAGATTTCAGAGGCATGTAGCCACCACATCTCTTCTTAGAGATAGGCTACCATTGTATGAGCTAGTTTATTTCAATTCTATATGTAAGAATACTTTAGTTCTTTGATATTAATGAAATGAAGTTTTATTTATGCTTCATCTCTATGTTTATTTTTATATTTGTATTATATTTTTTTCCTATATAATTCTGGATCGGTGGTATCAGAATGGTCTGTTATTTCAATGTTTTTCTTTGCATGTCCCCAATGAGGTCAGAGTATAAGGATTTAGGGCTCGAACTAGTTGAACCTTTGCAAGACCAACCTCACAAACCACGATGACCTCCCATGGTGGAAGAAATAAATACGAGGGATAAATATATCCTTTCAAAATATTTCTCGAAGAATCCATTGAGCGACAAAGGAACGGGATGATGGAAATATTTTCCTAGATCCTTCGATAGATGCCCACAAGTGACACATCTTCATCTGGCAGCCACTTTAAAGGCGCCACTCTCTTTAAGGTACAATTAAACTTTAAAATTCCCACATTTTAAGGCCACATATATGCAAATGTTGTAGATAAATGGTTGTGTCTATTGGAAGGATACTTTTCGGTTCATGATTTTTGCTATAGGGAAAATATTAATTTTTCACTCTTGTGTCTCCCCAAGTCAAGGACTACTGGGAAACATATTGTGAGTGGAAGGATGATAGGGAACCCTCACCATTCTTGGTTGCACCCACTTGGAATTATTTCTGAGATGCCATCAAGGAACAGTAGTACCATGTCGGGAGCTATGGCGAAAAGTACATACAATTTACTACGCAACGACAATAGAGGGATTAAGATGTGCATAAGATGATGAGTATTTTCCATACCCTGCACGCAAAGCTGGGTATCAAATATTCTGAGACACATCTAGTGCTCAAGTACCATGGATTTTTACACAAATACATTCAAGAGGAGATGGAGTTCTTGGATATCGATATGTTGCCAAGATTGAGTTGAAATTCAAGAAAAAGAAGCGATAATTTGGATCTACGAACCCAAAGTAGAGAAAAGGTGCCCCCAAGATACAAATAAAAGGACAGAGCCTGATCGGTACCCCCCAGAGCAACACCTCGAAGCCACAATCCAAGGGTGATGAGAAGGAAAAGAAGGACACCGACAAGTTGTGTGAGTTCCAGAAAACTCCCACTCACATCACGAATGAATTTCATGCAAATAAGGCATTGGTGGTTGATTTGAAAGGCTTAGAGATAGATGCATGCTATGATTCTGAGTTGGAACCTAACAAGGGTAAACATGTCATTGACACAAAATGAACTGCGACAGTAGCCACCACCAAGCTCCAAAAGGTGGAACTCGAAGATCTAGAGGAGGGAAAGCATATCTTTCACTCACAGACATGAGTGAAGGGTTCATCGTTGTTGTTATCACTAAATTGGGACCAATTTGGTTTTTCAATGGTAAACCTAGTGTAACTATTTCAAACCACTTGGACTAGAATTTATCCCTTCCAATAAAAGACGACTCTCTCAAGAAAAATAACGAAATATTCCTGATGAAATAAATTTGCAAATGGCTAACTCTGTACTATTTGTGTTGTAAGTGATTTTTTAGGTGGAAGTGTGTATGAAGGATACCATTGGGAATGGAGTCAGATATGGGACTTCAATCACAAGTAAATTTAGTTCATGGAAGCTGAGGCAATGAAGCTTAAAAATTAACTTTTTACAGCAAAAACATAACGCATGAAAAAAATTGGAGCATAATAATATGAATTCCAAGTAATCATGATACTATGAAGTTGATGATAATATTAGAAATGGAAAAACACAAACACATAAGCTCAAACAAAATCTCAAGTCTTAAAGACAATTGTTGCAACTGTGTATTAGCTTGATAGAGAAAATTTACATAGTAGCTTCTTCATAACAATCCTCAACCCTTTCAAACTCAAAAAATACCTCATTTATAGAGTGAGGTATCATACAATGGCTTTCCACTTTTTTCAGCCTTGAATTCCTATCTAAGAGACCTATTTCTAATCAAATTACATCACTTGGAGACTTTCTAGGGATATTTCTGTTTGGCAGAGTTTTAATACAAAGAGGACTCTTATTTCATTAAATAGCTCAAAAATTTATTTTAATAGCCCTTATCAAATGAAACCAAATGATTTTTTGAGTGTATTGGACTACTGATGTGCCATCATGCCACGCGGATGTTGAGTTGGACCTCCACCAAGTCGAATTTTAAAATTTTACACAAATCTGACTAGTAAAAATTCTAAAAAATAGGCCTCAAATATGATTGTATATTTCCCAAAACCTGATTGTTGTGCAAAAATGAGAAAGGTTTTGTATATGGGCTCATGCTGAAGAAAAACCTCCTTCATATTTCCAAAATTCCTTTCCATTTGGTCAGAAAGTGAACTTGAATTTGACTGCTAAAACAGTCATGTACAGGAACTTTCATAGTGCACTTTCATATCAAACTCCAAAGTCCACCTTTTGCATAAACTTTGACCTTTATGTTGGAAATATTTTCATTTATGGCAAAGGAACACAAAGGATCAGCACCAGAATTATCATTAAGGCAAAGGCATAGAAAAGCAGCAGCAATAAGGCAAAGGAGTAGATCAGGCAATGATGCAGTGAGAAAGCAAAAGGAGACAAGGAGCAGCAATGTGCACTAATGTGTAGTGAAGAGACAAAGGAGAAAGGAAAATGATCAGCATTAGAAGTATAATCTAAAGCAAAGAGAAGAAGCAAATAGGCATGGAGAAGCTTTAGAGTTATTACTTAAGACAAAGGAGCAGCAAAAGAGGCAAAAGACAGCGGTATGCATCAAAGAAGAAAATTGTGCAACAAAGGGTCAAGTCGTGCAAATACTCGTTCAAACAGGAAACTTGATTGTAAGCCTATGGGCATAGATAGAGAGAGAGGAAGAGAAAAGGGCCATGTAAAGGCACATCATGCCAAAGTTATATTATCGATAGAAATAAATAAAGTCGAATTTTGCATTTGGAGAAGTAATACATAAGGGTATTTTGTATCCGAGCTTGAGACAGCATGCTAAAGTGTGTGGTAGCGTGATCATCAAAGATATGAGTGAATGAATATGAGAAATCTTGGGAGTAGTTGCGAGTAGAGAAGACGAAGTTACAAGTGGAAATAGTCAAAAGCAGAGAAAATATTAAGGAAGCAAACAGTTACAATATTTCTGAAGGAAGAGAAGGGACGACGAGGATTAAATCGTAAAGATCAGTTGAATATTAAAAACCACAAATCGTAGCGCAAGATTAATTAGGAATGTGTGATCACAAAGAAAATTAATTTAGTTGCGATGCGAATCAGATCAACAAAGGAGCAGTGAGGATCATTAGATCTGGGCAAGATCAACGGTGGAACTTAAATCGCACCCAGCAGTATTTCGCATTTCAGAGATTTTATTGTTCATGTTTAAAGACACCGAATGGTAAGCTATTTTATTTGCGTTGTGATAAAAATTAAAGTTGTGATATTGCGATGTGATGTGACACATATCACAAATCGCATAGGATAAGGAATTATTTTATTGTTAAATGTTAAAGATTATGGGTTGCGACGGGGATTTGGCTACGAGTTACGAAATCGCAGAAATCACAATATTGCGAAAATTGTTTAAGTTGTGAATCTGCGTGGAGGTAAGTTATAAAAGGTGCGAAGTGGGATCCATTGCGATTGGTCACTACCTTTTGGGCCCATAAAACCATAGTTCCACGTGTATATTCTGAAAGTTCAACGATTTTTATATTTATATGTTAATATTTCACAAGTTAATAGTTTTTCGTTGTGATAAAGTTAAGTGCGACCCAATCGCATATCAGAAACGCAAAGCTCAGGAGCATAAGCGCTTAAGAAACACATAATAACTTCGAAGTGCGAAGTGTGATTTGTGAAGGGGATGTGATGCAGTTCAGAGGTAAATATTAACATATTTTAGGTCCAAGGTTTAATGTGTTTCCACCATTTCTTACAAGAAAATCCTGAATGAAAATTTGACTCGGGTAATAAAAGAAAAGTTGGAATGCAAAAAAGAGGACTCGTGTAAGAACCGACTCTAAGTGCTCAAATATATATATATATATATATATATATATATATATATATATATATATATGAGGTTATACCTTCCTGTTGTAGTCACTACAACACCACCCAAAATTTTGGGTATATTTAAAATTTCGGGTTCCCCTACTTGCTTAGCCATTATATTTTTGACCCAGCCCGTAGTCAGTAAACCTTCTCACCATCAGGACAAGATGCTTTTGCTACAATCATGCCATGTGTGAATGTGTCATCATACGTGTACATGAATGGAAGTTTTATGTGTTGATTACATGACATAGCTCCCAGAAGCACCTTCACCATGGACTTTAGGCATTCTATTTGGGTTCTCCATCGAGCTCGGAGTCACATTTTAATCATTTTTTAAATCTAGAAACATTATTCTAAAAGGTAACCATGGACTAATCGACATTACAATATGTCACGCAGATTGAGCCCTTAGATGATTTTATGAACAATATCACTGCCACGCTGAGGGAAATATATCAAAACTGTAATTACAAAGGTGCACTAACTGGGGGGATCTTCGATCACGATTAAGCCTCATGTTTCTGGATGTATAGTTTCATTCCTAAAGAGAGAGGCTTGTAGAAAGGCGATAACTTGTTCCATACAGAGTCATATTTCAAATTAAAAGAGCACCAACACATTAAGAAACGTTTCAAAGGTCATGGGCTAGCATGGCTATAAATCCAACCCCGCAAATGCGCACCTTATGGACTTCCTGAGGAGCCCTACTTCGTGGAATCCCAAAAAAAAAAAAAATGAACGTGTGCACGAAATGAATGCATATTGTCTCGGGGCCCTTGCTGGGAGGCAGTATGTGCAAAGGAATTTGATCCAAGGAGGCCGCTAATACGTAGCTCCTTCGAAGATCTTTTAAATCTACACCATCAATATGCCCAACCATATAAGGCCCGTTCGAGCTGCTCAAGTCTGGCACACAATGATTCTATAAAATTCGGCATGGTCAGTTTTCAATGCGGATAGAAGGTTGAATCCCTTCAATCTTGGGATATATTAGCACATCTAAAAAAACCTTGGGATTCATTTGATGACCATGGAAAAGGGCCAGTGTGCTGCAAATAAATTTTTGAAGACGTAAATGACCCAAGAAAAAGTTTGACAGTTGCGCATTGTGATACAACATAGGCGTAAATCTGTATCCATAACTCGCACGCCTTATTAACCGCCCACAGAGTCATATTTATTGAAAATGTTGTCACGAAATGAATACATATGTGACTGTGTTGAGGTCTGGTGTGGAAGCGACCGGTCGATGGGTCGCAAGACTGATGGAGCAACTAAGTTATGCGACCGGCGTAGAGCTACAACTGAGCGACCTTCATAGGTTCGCATTCCAAATTAATAAAAGAACATTGGGTCGCACTATTCCTCTGATCGTTGGGTCGCAAGACTAATGGAGCGGATGGATTATGGAACTGGTGTAGAGTTGCGACTGTGCGACCTTAATGAGGTCATGTTTCAGATTAAGGAAAAACATTGGGTCGCATTCTCCTTTAGGTAGCTGGGTCACACAAGCTCAGTGATAGGCCAGCAACGTGACCTCCACTACACTACGAATTTGCGACTTCGCCAGGAGGTCGCATTCTCCCTCTAAGCCTGGCAGTCGCACCACATCACCCCAGCCGACTTCCCAGTTTCATCCGGTATGCGACTGGGTACCTGTTAGCGGGCTACACTGCCAATGAGGTCGCAAGATATCCCCTCAAGAAAGCAGTCGGAATTGCAACCTCATTTCAATAACAATCTTGCGACCAAGGAGCAGCATAATTTTCATTCATGAACTGAGAAATAATTTTGATGGTGTGTGGGAGAAGGAGCGCGACGATTGGCCTCACCATGGGTCCAAAACATCAGACGTGTCAACTTTCAAGCTCGTGGGAAATTTCAAGAACTGGAAACTCTTGTTCGAGGGATCGCTTCCCATATTTGATAAAATCGCATTTCTCCTCCATACTTAATCATTATTCTCATGCATGCACAGGATTAATGCTCGAATTAAACCCCATTTCAAAGGGCCTCCCCCTTATTGATATCTCAACGCAAACCTTGAAAATGGGTAGGTATCATTAGCGCATATCATGGTTTCCATTGTGGAGAACATAAGGAGGGCGTAGTCCTAGTCAACACTCCCCCTCCAATGGGTTCTAGACCGACAGGAAGTAGGAGCTAATATCAGCAAAACAAATCTCTGCCCCAACCTGCAAGGTCGATGGCTCCGATGACGGAGGCGTTATAAAATGTCGGTTATGAAAGTTGTAGGTTCAACTTTCCATTCATGAGGGCATCATAATTTTCTTGCCAAAATTTCCTGATACGAGATTAAGGAGTTAATGTTTTGTTGCCAAATTTCGACACGAGGTCGTGAGGAAAGGCTACAAGAAACCCTTTTTTTCTTCATTCCCAAGGAAGATTACGTGATGGTTTTATTTCTGATAATAAGAGGCAGAGGCACCGACATTTTCAAGACTTGTGAGTCAGGATCTCCAGATGTCTCCTGCATTGACCTGATAGAGCCCAAAGTTGAAATGCATTGCATCATAGTGGGAGCCAAGTGCATTATCAACCTTAAGCCACTGTGGTCGTGGAAGAAGCGATTTTCATAAAATTACGTATCTGTAATATGATTGGAATTTATACAAATGCATCGTCGACTATGCAACAAAAGACATCCCACAACTAAAATATATGCCTCCTTTATGTGGCCGTTGGCTTCTTCCTTGTGGGTATTCAACAACCTCGGCTGCATCTAGAACTTCAAGAGTCGAAGATGTGGAAGGATCCATCTCATCAAGGTCACTCCCCTCATTCATAACTGGTCATTATTTATTTTCACCGCTGCAGCAAGGAATTTGGTGGATTTAACATGCAAGGATTATTTGAGCCCTCAATAAAGTGTGAGCAGCAGATCCATGTCTGTACCTGCATTTTATAAATTCATTTCTACATAGTGCAATGTTCAGAGAGGATGATGGGGAATCATTTCTCATCGACTGAGCCACATCCCTATGAAGTAATAGCTACCAAAACAAGCTAAAATGCATATCTGCATTTGGCACTCAGTCCATAGCGATACCAACAGACATTACACTGATTGAAGAGGCACAGGGAAAGCCTACACGAGCCATTCTCTCTGATGACATAGTGGCACAACACTTGACCACACAGTGGTCTAAATATATCGCTTTCACTCTTGCAATTAATTAAATATGCCTCTGGCATTATTATTATTCGATCATGAAGACATGTAACCTATGCTATGTAATTGCAGGTGGAAGCTTTTGGTTTGCACGAAGAGCCAGAGTTTGTCCCAGTAAGCAAAGGGACCCTTTTCAGAGCAAGTGGATTCTCACGAATCCCCAAGAAAATTACTCTAAGCTCAAAGGCACCTAGTCACTTTTATGAGACAGAGATTCAAGAAAAGAATCTTTCTGTGAAACCCAGAGATCACTGAAAGAAGGTCACAGGTCGCGGATTTCCCAAGGTCACAAGTCGCAGGTTCCCTTAATGTCGCAAGTCACAGATTTCCCAATGTCGCAAGTCGCAAATTGCTTGAGATCGCAAGTCGCAAATTTCCCAAGGTCACAAGTCGCAGATTTCCCAAGGTCGCAAGTCGCATATTTCCCAAGGTCGCAAGTCGCAGATTTCCCAAGGTCGCAAGTCGCATATAACCCTGGGTCGCAAGTCGCAAATGGCCCAAGTCGCAAGCCAGCCCAACAGTCAGGAAGACCAAGATTAAGGGCAACTCAAGAGTCATCTCAGCCTATATGTACAACTTTGAGAAACAGTGTAGAGGACTTTTAGCTCGACAATGAAAGCCAGTATGATAGAGGAATTGTTGCTAGAGAGCTAAAGGCACTCAGCTCTTGGTATCAAGTAGAAAGAGAGGTAGCGAGGCTAGGGTTTCGTATCATGCATTGAGATGAATAGCCCATGTTCCACTATTGGGTTTTGACGAGTTGTAGACATGTATTTGACGTTGCAACAGCATTAATAATATATTCTCCTTCCCGACACTAATTCACATGCTTGTTTGTGGTGATAGTACTAGTTATCTAGTACTTCATTATGTTGTACTTCTGCTTTCATGCATGCCATTGGTTATGAACTATTTCTCAGTGGTTTTATGTATGTTTTATTTTGGATTATTGTTTATTTTTCCTTGCCACAACAGTGATCTATTGTGAACTACTTTACAGTTAACTTCTAGCGTGTTTCTTTCATGTATGTTTGACTGGTTTTCGGCTCACTGATCCCAGTCACAGTATACCCCATTTTATTTTTGCTGCTTATACTTGCTGGTATCTTTGTTTATGGTTCGTTAATCTTGGGCTGGTTTTTCTTTGTTGATTTGTCATTTCACCTTCACCTCTGCTCCATCATATTCTCATCCGACAACCAAGAGTGGAAACAATTATGGCGGCAGTCGGACCCACATACTGTATGGGGCTCCTATCCCAAACGATGTGAGGTCTAATTGGGACCTTTCACCGGGGAGATCCCCCTTGTTGTCGGCAGTACATTTTTTCCGGTCAACACTTCCTTAAAAAAAAATGACTCGGCGCTCATGCAAAACAGTGTTATGAGGTTGCGGCTGTGAGTGAAAAGGAAAGATTTAACGCAAGAGAAAAGACTCAGGAAAGTGACTCAAATGTAGTGAAAATGGTAGTGCACCTATTAAAACAAAAGTCTAAATGTGAAGGAAGTACTCAGGTGTATAAGTGACCCAACACATAGAGAAGAGCATAAAATTTTGCGGGTAAGATATGCAATAGGCAAAGGTTGTGTAAAACATAAAGGCATGGGTGAAGTCGGGCAAAGATGGTTAGGATGCACAGTTGGAAATATAACAGCAGACTAAGAAGACAAAAAAAACAGAAAAGCAAGAAACTGAAAGGGCTGAACTAAAATATTGAAATATTGTTGTAACTGTAAATGGAAATTCATTGATTATTTCAAAGGCAAGTCTCCGTAGGCATAGGAAAAACTCTAATGAGTGTTGTAATGATTATTTCTGATGTAACAACCTGAACTGAAGTGTAAGGAATTGAATGGGTGGAAGGCAGAGAGACAAGCATGTTCACTTCATATTCCCTGTAGAATGAAAACACTCATGTAGTTATTTTTATAAGAGATGTAATATCAATGTGGAAAGGGAGTGATACGGAGCAGCAGAATTGAAGAGAGATGAATATTGTTAGAAAGCTACAGAATGGAAGAGATCAGAATAATGTAAGAGAGTTTCAGAAGGTTGGAGTGTAAAAGAATCAAAGGGATATTATAGAGGTGATGTGCACATCCAGAACTAATATGAAGCAGATATGAAGGCTAAAAAGACAGGAGTGAAGAAAAAGTAAAACAGACTTGATATCTAGGTAAATCAGCATATGATTTTCATGTTGAGTGATGGGATTGTAGTCTCATTTCAAGTTGTAGCTTGATAAATTTCCAGTTGGAGCTGGGTGAGGTAGGAGCCTCCTGTAGGTTGTAGCCTAAAAAAAAATACATGGGATTTGGTGCTTTTGTTTCAAGTGGTAGCTTGATATATGTCCAGTTGGAGCAAGTTAAGGTAGGAGCCTCTTATGGGTTGTAGCCTGTAGAAAATACATGGGAATTGGTGCGTCCATTTCAAGTTTTAGCTTGATAGATGTCCAGTTGTAGCTAATTGAGGTAGGAGCCTCATGTGGGTTGTAGCATGCAGAAAATAGATGGGAGTTGGAGCTTGATTGCATGTTGTAGCTTGCAGAATTTGAGATAGTAGTCTCATGTAGGTTGGAGCCTACAAAAAATCAGTGGTGAGAGGGAGTTGGAGCCTACAAAAAATCATTGGTGAGAGGGAGTTGGAGCTTGCCTTTGCATCACAACAACAATAAGATGTGGTTTTCTCCCTTATGGGTTTCCACTTATATATGTTGTCTACGTGCTTGATGATTATATGTTGATGTGATTTTTTAATCTTCTTAATTACTTTTTTTCCACACATTAAGTTTTTTGATTCATTATGTATTAAGATGCTTATGAATTGAAGGTGTAATTGAGTTGAATGAAAAGAGTTTTAAATGTCTATGAATGCACTAAATTAATTCAACCCCCCCCCACTCTCAATTTAGCTAAGGGTTCATCAATTGGTATGAGAGGTAGTTCCTTTGGTATAAGCCTAATAGCTTGAAGGAGATCTGGTTGAGTCATGGACTATCAAAATGTACCCATATTGAGTACAAAAAACTTTCCTAAATGTATAGATAAGGTTAAAACATATTTAATGGCTTATGAACCTGAGGCATGGAAGCTTGTATGTGATGGTTACTACACAGACTCTCCCTCTTTGCAAGAAAAACAATGGGATGCCAAAGAAAAAATTTTGATATATAATAGTCTTCATAACAAGGATCTTGATTCAAAATGGATTTAACTTCTGTAAAAGGAATCTGGAATAGATTGCATCTCATGCATGAAGGAGACACTAGTGGTTGCATTATCAAGAAGGAGAAGATAAACAAGAAGAAGAAGAAAATTTCCTTTCAAAAGGAAAAAGGTCAATCGAATGAGATACCTACTAGGGTGAATGGATGTGAGTGCCATGAAGAAATTACAGTTGAAGAAAAATCCAAACTTGACACAGCCTTGAGTGAAACAAAAAGATTGAAGAATGAAAACAAAGACCTGAAGACACTAGTGGAAATATGTGATGAGAGAGAATATGAAGATAAGGAAGAAAATTTTGGCCTGAAGGTACAACTTGAAGAAGCAAGGAAAGTAGAAGACATTCTGCTGCATAAAATAAAAGAGAAAAGTTAGGAATGTAGAAGATTCGAAGAAGAGGTGGTAAGCCTGAGGAAGAAATCAGAGAAGGCCAAAATTTAATTAACTGTAATGAAAAGCTCTTGAAATTTGGACCAGATTCTAAATGCTCAAAGATCTCCTCTCATAAAGATCGGGATAGGCTATGAAGGAGAAACCAGTAAATCCAAGGTAGAAGATAAAAAGAATATCATTTTTGTAAAATTTGTGAAGAATAATGAATCAGCAAAAAGGGAACCCACAGAATTAGAATCCATCAATACCATGATGCGTAATGAAGTAGACAGAAACAAGCAGCAACCTCAAGTGACAAATAAAGAAATGAATAAAAAATCAACAGCAAAAGGCTCTTACGCTCCTATGGATGAACTGAACAAATTCGAAAGATGTCAAAGGAGGTTCCTTCCTCCTATGAGAATTACCACATGCTTTTCCTGCCACAAACTAGGACATATTGCAGCATACTGTAAGACAAATCAAATCTATTCTAGCCAGCAAAAGATGCAGCAAATAAAAGAACTACCTCAAGCAAGCAGATGGAAAGGACAATCTTTCACCAGGTACACAAATAATTTCCAAGGCTATTGTTATTCATGCAATGAATTTGGACATAAATCTGTTGAATGTAAATTATGTTCAACACGGAGCACAAAATGTCATACATCAGCTCAAACGTACCTTGGTAAAATAAGATGTATGTATGCCACAAGCTTGGTCACAAAGAAAAATACTGTAAGCTGCCATATACATTAAAGAACTCTAGACAAATGATGGAATCCAATCAAATCAGACAAAAATTTGAATCTAAAAGAAGTGCAGACATTATAAAGAACCCCAATAAAGTATGGAAGGAAAAGAGAAAGGGGGAGACTATTTCTTCAATAACATAATGAATCCATCATAGTCTCAGGGGGATATTCTCTAGGAATCAACGCAAATATCCAGCCAGTAATAGATAAGAAGCAACATCCCAAGGGGAGAGTGGTTCATAAAAGGTCCCCATAAAGGTAGTCTAAAAAGAGCTCCTTGGAATAAGAACAGCTAAAATTTCAGGAAGGGAAAGCACAATTCCTCTGACAGAGAACTATAGACAAAGAAGTACACCTGAAGCATTCAATAGCCAACAGGTTGATGGAAGGAGAGAAGGAAAAAAGCAACCATGTTGATATAGGGAACATTAGCCATGAACATGTAAGGTAAGAAGACAACAACACACTAAGTGATGAATGGTTAAAATCAAAAAAATTATGTTTCGAGCTATAGAACTAGAAAGATCCATAGAGGATGATCACACTACAAATTTTAACAATGAAACAAAATTAAGAATGATGGGTAAGAAAAATGCTCATTATCATTATATCTATACAAATACTCATCGATTGGGATTTGCAGCAGTCCTGCCTATCAGTAGAATACCAAGTTTTATTAGTGGATCAGTGGTATGGTACAGGTCCTCGGGATCGAAGTATTACGGTACAAGTACATCAAGTGTATATGGAGCAGTAGTGATTATGGAGCAGCCCTAGAAAGGCATATGCAATGACATTCATTTAATAACAGAATGACAGAATGATCAAGGTTATTGATGCCAAAATCGGAGTTTGTATATCGTTGATTGTTTTTTAGAGCAGAGAACACAATACAAATAGTAGAAATTATGAAGGTTGTCTCAACTATGGTTGTCTGTGGGTTATGCAGCAAGAGGTATGTATTTGAATTGAGAATTTTTTATAATGATATTATGAGCATTTGGTCTATAAACCAAGTTCTGTGAAAAGATATCCTTGAATATGTAATGAAGTCATAGTATAAACTACTGTGACACACCTTCTCCTCAGCATATTTACATTGATTGGATACTCTTGGCTGTAATTAGAGATTTGAATCTCTCCCTTTGTTTGGAAATTATGCCATTCTCACCCACATGAGTAAGAATAACGAATGAAGGTTTCGTCACTTGATCTTCTTGCAATAGTAATATTGTACAATACAATGCATAAAACATATCTAGCATTAAGGGTTTGAGATGAATACGTCACTCTTCAATATTAAATTTATTGGGTCTTTTAGATTGAAATATTATCTAGTTTTACAAGAAGTTGTAAGGATTCTTGAGATTCATTGTTCACATCAGCATCAAGGGCCTTTCGGTTGTTAGTGTAATATCCCTGTCAGCAGTCTAATACATATCACTACCAATAGGTA